>JAANYP010000974.1:222755-456285 GCA_020465985.1 Centrapalus pauciflorus
TTTGAGACAGAGAATGGAACACTCAAGTCTGAAATACTAAAAATAGAACAAAAGTTGCTAGATAAGTCTAAAAACATAAATACGTCTGATCCACATTCATCTATTTCTCTGGATTCTATAAATTCAGAAAAAGAATTTGATCTGTTCATGAACTCTGATATTAATTCATTAGATCAAAGATTTGATAAAATTGGTGAATTTATCAAACCTTTGACTAACAAACCATCAACTGGTAATAAAGAATCTGTTCAAATTCTGCAAAGAAAGACTACAGACTCTTTAAAACCATCTGAAAATTCACCATCAGTGCAACAAAAGATGGAGAAAACAAAACTGTTTGTTAAGTCTCCTAATTTTGAAAAGGGTGAATCATCTTCATCAACGAACTCCATGGCACGTACAGCCAAATCTTCAACAGGTATGAAAAGGTTACAGAAAAACCAAGCATCTAAATCTTCTAATTCTCAAACTTCTTTTATGTCAGATAACGTTGTGAACGGGTCGCGAAAACAAGTATGGCGAAAGAAGCAAAGAGAAGAGAAAAACAAGATTATAAAACAAGAATGGCGCGTGAAAGGAAAAATTGTTACAGATAGAAACAGCAAAATTGAACATTCTGTCTGTAATAATAATAAACTTGTTAACAATTCTTGTGTTAAGTTTTCAAGATCGAAATTAATTGCTTTGAATTCTTATGTTTGTAAGTCTGAAACTGTGAAACATAATAAGCTTGTATGGCAACCAAAGAAAAAGGACCCTGTGTATGACAAGCAAAAGGATCCACAGATAAAAACTTCAAAAACAATTCCACCGAGAATTGTACAAAAGTGGATACCCAAAAGAACAATTCAAAGATGGGTACCTAAAATAAATTCAAACGATAAACCTAAAGCCATATCAATTAGCAAATCAAAAGATACTATGCATGTTTTACCTAAAACTAATGTACCCAACTACAAGTGGGTACCTCATGTGCTATTACGTTTTATAGGTAAACCATGTATGGTACCTTGATTCGGGATGCTCCAAACACATGACCGGACAACGAGACACACTCACGGACTTTGTAGAAAAGTTCTGTGGGACGGTAAGATTTGGAAACGATCAGTTTTGTCCGATCAAGGGATACGGGAGCCTGAAATATGATAAAATCACAATCCAAAAGGTCTTTTATGTTGACGGTCTTGGTCATAATCTATTTAGTATTGGACAACTGTGTGATAAAGGATTAGAAGTCAACTTTAAAGCCAATCGGTGCAGCATCAAATCAGCTGAAGGAAAAGAAATTCTAGCAGGAACCAGGAAAACAAATCTGTACTCTATTGATCTAGCCTCGATCAATCTGAAGAAAGATGTCTGCTTCTTGTCAAAAGCAACATCCAAAACAGCATGGCTTTGGCATCGTCGTCTTTCGCATCTAAATTTCAATGAACTGACCAACCTAGCAAAAGGAGGGTTAGTTAAAGGGCTGCCGGCGCTTAAATATCAAAAAGAGCAACTATGCGCGGCATGTGAAAAAGGAAAGATGACAAAAGCCACACACAAATCCAAAACAGCACACTCATCCACAAGAGCATTAGAGTTACTGCATATGGATTTGTGTGGACCAATGCGAGTACAGAGTATAAATAAGAAAAGATATGTATTGGTGATAGTTGATGACTACTTACGATACACATGGGTATTTTTCCTGAAATCCAAATCAGATGCCACCGAATCTATCATCGACTTCATCCGAAAGATACAAGTTAAGTTGCAACTCACTATCCAGACAATTCGCTCAGACAATGGAACAGAGTTCAAGAACAAATCATTGGAATCGTTCTTAAATTCAGTTGGCATTACACATCAATTCTCAGCTGCTCGGACTCCACAACAGAACGGTGTCGTTGAAAGAAGAAATAGGACACTCGTGGAAGCAGCTAGAACGATGTTGGCCTACTCCAATTTACCATTGTTCTTGTGGGCAGAAGCGGTTGCAACAGCATGTTTCACGCAAAACCGTTCAATAATCAACAAAAGATTCGGAAAGACTCCGTATGAGCTGATCAATAAAAGAATACCTAATGTTAAATTTTTCCATGTCTTTGGATGCAGATGCTTTATATTGAATGATAAAGACAATCTGGGAAAGTTTAATCAGAAGGCAGATGAAGGAATCTTCATCGGGTATTCAAAGGAGTCGGTGGCTTTCCGAATATACAACAAGCGTACCAAGATAGTCAACGAGAGCGTGAATGTTAAATTTGACGAAGGAATGACTATGGCTTCTGAACACACCAGTTCAGAACCCGGACATAACATGCAGACTTCGTTGGAGTCCAATAAACAAAATGCTGATCTAAATGATTTAAATAAGTTGTTTGAGAACTTTTATGATGATTATTTTGAAACTCCCAAATCTAATGTTCACAATTTGGTGCCTGACAGGATCACTGAAGATCCAGTCGTAGTTTCAGATCTATCTCAACAACAAAGTTCAGAAGAAACTGGAGAAGCTTCAACAACAAAGGTGCAGTCAACTACTGCGACTGTACAACCAATTGAACCTCCACATACTTCTGAAACCCCTATTACGTCAGAACAGTCAGAAGCTCCAACCTTAGATGTTCCACCTACAACATCTGCAACAACCCCCGAACCATATTTCGATTCCAATCCCAACCAAGACCCAATAGAACCGTTTCCACATACTGTTAAGTGGACAAGAAATCACCCACTAGAAAATATCATTGGTGATCCATCGTCATCAGTCCAAACCAGAAGGGCTACATTAAATGAATGTTTATTTTCAAATTTTTTAAGCAAAATTGAACCTAAAAATGTAAAAGAAGCCCTTCTGGATGCTGATTGGATTGTGGCGATGCAAGAAGAACTCAACCAGTTCGAACGGTTAAAGGTCTGGCGACTTGTTGAGCGACCAAAGGATAAATCTATCATTGGCACGAAGTGGATCTTCAAGAACAAGAAAGATGAACACGACGTCATCATTCGAAATAAAGCACGTCTCGTGGCCAAAGGATACAGTCAACAAGAGGGAATTGATTATGATGAAACTTTCGCACCTGTTGCACGCATTGAAGCTATAAGGATGTTTTTAGCTTTTGCCGCACATAAAAATTTCACAGTATATCAAATGGATGTCAAAACTGCGTTTTTAAACGGGGAACTAACAGATGAAGTATATACATATCAGCCTGAAGGGTTTACTGATCCTTCGAAACCTGATCATGTATATATTTTAGATAAGTCACTGTATGGCCTTAAACAAGCACCTCGTGCTTGGTATGATGCACTTTCAACATATCTGTTGAAATGTGGATTTACAAAGGGAGCAGTTGACACAACCCTGTTTATCAAACGTCAGGGGCCAGATATTATAGTCATACAGATATATGTAGATGATATAATATTTGGGTCTACAAATCCTGAATTTTGTAAGAAATTCGCGTTTTTAATGTCCCAGAAATTTGAAATGAGCATGATGGGGGAAATAAATTTTTTCTTAGATTTACAAGTAAAACAATTGACTGATGGTATTTTTATTAATCAGTCAAAATATATTCAAGACATGTTAAAGAAATTTAACATGGTCAATAGTACTCCTATGAAAACCCCCATGGCTCCGGATTCAAAATCAAAACTCGATGCGGACATCTCAGGGAAACCTGTAGATGTAACCCATTATCGAGGTATAATTGGGTCTTTAATGTATTTAACAGCCAGTAAACCAGATATTATGTTTGCTACATGTGTTTGTGCTAGATATCAGGCAAATCCAAAAGAATCACACTTAACTGCTGCAAAACGAATTTTAAGATATCTCAAAGGTACACCAAATCTTGGTTTGTGGTACCCTAGGGAGTCTTCATTTCATCTGACTGCTTTTTCTGACGCTGATCACGCGGGTGATAAGATGGACAGAAAAAGTACGTCAGGCGCAGTACAATTCTTAGGTGACAAACCCGTATGTTGGTCATCCAAGAAACAACACTGTGTTTCATTGTCAACAGCTGAATCAGAATATGTGGCTGTGTCTTCTTGCTGTTCACAAGTGTTGTGGATGAAAAGCCAACTACGTGACTACGGGTTTACACCAAAGAAGATTCCAATATACTGTGATTCACAAAGTGCAATCGCTATTGCATCAAACCCGGTGCAACATTCTAAAACAAAACACATCGACATTCGGTATCATTTCATTAAAGATCACGTAGAAAATGGAAATATAGAATTATATTTTGTACCTACTGAATATCAACTAGCTGATTTGTTTACCAAAGCGTTAGATGAAAAACGATTTAATTTTTTGGTATACAAATTGGGTATGTTGAATCGTTAAGATTTAATAATTCAGTAGTTTCAAAATTTTAATTTTAAAATTTTCATTTTTTAAGTGATTTTTATCTAATGTTAAATTCAAGATTCATCAAAAGTTTACATACTTGAGAATTTAACGAGATCAGGAATGTCTTGTGCAGGGGGAGCAGAAAATTATTTTATCTGATTTTGCATAAATCTGATAAAAATTATCTGTTATTTTGTAGGGGGAGCAGAGCTGCAAACTGAAATCATAAGTTGAGGGGGAGCAACTTTAAAAAAATTCAAGGGGGAGCAAACGCATTTTGTTAATAATTTTAATTTTTTTTGTTTTCTTTTTTGTTGTGTGTGTTTTTAATTTTTTTTAATTTTTTTATGATGTGTATGTGAAATTTTTTTTCTCAAGTATATTTTTTTTAAGTTCATTTTGATTTTTTTTTAGCTGATGGATTTTTTTTAATTTTTTTTTCTTTTAAATTTTTGTTGTAGTCACAATTTTTTGTTTGAAAAATAAGTTTGTGGGCTAATATGGTTTAAATCAGAAGATGGGCCGAATGTTAATGTTGAGAAAAGTTAAACATGGGCCGGGTTGTTTAAAATTGAAAAATGGGCCGGCTCAATTTCTCTATAAATTTGAATTTTCAAATTCAAATCATTTTTTTTTTCGGAAACTCAACTTCATCTTCTCCAACAAGATTTCTTAACATTGAAGAAACCTCAAAAACCCACCGACGTTTTTCTTGCATCAAAATTGTGAGTAAAAGTTTGTTTTTCTTTATTTTTTCAGTTTGTTTGTGCATATCTTCAGAGTGTTTGTTCTAGTGTAAATATGTGTTCGTCGGTTTTATCTTGAGTTCTTGGCCGTTAATGGTGAATCATATGAATGATTCTTGAAACTGAAATTAAATGTGTGTTGTTGTCCACAATGACAATATGACTATGAATCTGAAGTTTCATAAGTCATTTTCAATTCACACACACACAATCAGAAATTTTTCAATCGAACAGTTTCACATTTTTGATTTTTCTGAAATTTGAATTTTTAACAACTTTAAAGTTGTTTTTGTTCAAAGTTCAGTAAAACAAATGTGTTTAAAACTCATTTTCGAAGGGGGTTCAAGTGTTAAAACACTGAATATGTTTTTGAAATTAAATTCCTCAAATTCAGTGTGTTTTAGACTTGTCGAAAAACATGAAAAGACATTTCTCGAATACAGTATCATTCGAGTTTATTTGAAGTATCATTCGAGTTGAATAACAGTTTCATTCGAGTTGTAATGCATTGTCTTTCGAGTTCTATCTAAGCATAATTCGAGTTGCATCATGCTTCATTCGAGAAACATGTGGATGTAATACTTAGAAAATTTTTTACAGAACATGTGTTTCAAGCTTATTCGAGTTGAGTCTATGTTATAATCGAGAAAATGACTTAGTCATTCGAGTTGGGTCTTGAATTTCATTTTTCATTCGAGTTTCATACATGTTACATTCGAGTTTCATGTATGTTGTGACCTAATCGAGTTTCATGTTACTTCACTCGAGGAACTTCAAGAGTCATTCGAGTTGTGTCCAACTTCATTCGAGTTGTGTCCAACTTTATTCGAGTTGTGTCCAACTTCATTCGAGTTATGTCTAGACATTCGAGTTTCCTTAACTCTTCATTCGAGTTTTATAGTGTCTTATTCAAGTTTCATGCACATATCATTCGAGTTGTATTTAGACTTAGTCGTGTTTGATAGTATCATCATTCGAGTTGTATCATGTGACACCCGAGATTATTACAGTGACATTCGAGAATTGTATAGGTTTATTCGAGATTTATCAGAAAATTTTTCTAAGTATAAAATTTTGAAGTTTTAAGAAAAACTGTCACATTTTTTTTGAAATTGTTATAAATTTGTGTTTTTCTAACATTGGTCTCTAAACGATTGACTTTGGAATTCTCTCAGTAATTTTTCAATTATTGTCAGGAATCCCGATGCTTTAAACAGAAAATCACAAGTTTTTGCAATTTCTGATAAAATGTTACAAGTTTTTCTACATTTTGAAGATTGTACTTTGTGTACTTGGTAAATCTAACATGAATTTCATTTTTACAGGTATTCAAATGGCATCTCCTGTACAATCCCAGAATTCCAATTCATCTGATGCTCAATCATCATCAAACCATACTCTTGTTTCTACCCCAGTCCGATCAACTTCTGTAGCCCGTTCCTCACAAGCCCAAATTATTCCTGATAACCAACTAGTTAAACCAAAACATTGCCTTCCGTTTCGTGACAACAATCATCGTCTTGATACCAAAGTCATCAAAGTCAGCCATCCTATCATAGTGGATATTTTGAAAGGTCATCCACTAGGATATCTATTACAATACAAACCGTCTATTCCTCAAGTATACTTACAACAATTTTGGCACACTGTCAAATTTGTTCCCGCAGACGGAAATCACCATTTCAAAGTAACAATTGACCAGTTCAAAACAAAAATCACCCTAGCAAGACTGCGTCATAACTTGTTTCTTCCGAGACGTATTGACACTGTGAACTTCCCAGAATTGGCAGACTTTGAAGATTTTGTGTCTGATGAAGAGCTGGTACATGACCTGATCTGTTTGGGATATTCAAAACCATTACCAAAGAGCTCCAAGTTTCACAGAAATGGATTGAATGGCGAATGGTATACACTATTTGGGATCATCAATAGGTGTATGACATCTAAGCATACAGGGATTGACAGATGCAGCATTCACTGCTTAAGAATGTTTCATGGGATAGCATTTAATAAACATTATGACTTTGCTCTGTGCATATGGGAGGATCTGAAGGAGGTTGTGCTTGCAAAAACAACAAATCGAGCAAGGAAATTTGTGCCACTTCAGAGATTTATACAGATCCTTATTCGAGGGATCTTAAGGGCAAATGAAAATATTCCTAAGCGAGCCAACTCTCAACGATGCCCAGACTATGTCATGATGAGTCTACATGAAGTACCAGACTCTCCAAATGCAAACATAATGCCAATTCCTGAATATTTGCTAAAGTATGCAGATCAAGAAAGTGAGAATGTGCGCTTATACAGAATAGATCATGCTCCCATAGAGACCCAAGAACCGGGTTCTCTTAGCCCAGGAGCTTTAAGGATAGCGGAACCTCAGCAAGGGGCTGAAGTTCAGGTTAGCCATTCTGAGAGTGAGGGTGAAGGTAGTGTGAGGGGTGGTGAGGAAGAACATGAAAAATCTGATTCTGAGAGGACTCTATCGGATATTCAAGAAGAAGAAGGTGAGGGTGATGATGATGATGATGATGATGGTGATGATGGTGGTGATCATCATGAAGGAGGGGGAATGATGCTTGAGATTGAACAAATAGATGTAGAGAGTGTGAGGGTGCCCATAAGCCCAGAAAGCCGGGAATTACCCACATCTACTGTTAGCTCTCCTATGAGAGTTAGCATTGAACAAGTCAGTATCCCGCTGACGACTGCACACCCATCTAGCCACTCAGTCTCCTCTCAACAGGAGTCTGTTTCAATTGCTCACAGGGATGTATCACATAATCTATCCGAGAGTCACTTGGACTTGATGGATATTGAACTGAGTACACAGTTGCCCGTGTGTACGACTTCATTTGATGCACAAAGTCTAGATCCTATACACAGTAGGACACTTGAGTCGACTTCATGTGTTGAAGTAAGTGTGGCTGAACTTCGTGTTCCCACCGGAACTCCCTTAGTAACGGAAGCATTTGTTGCTCCGTCACTTGAAGAGGGAGGAAGTCCAGTCAGAGAAACGCAAATACCGACTCTGAGCACTGGCCACACAGAAGTTCTGTTTACCAGTTCAACTGTTGTGTCAACTGGAAGTCTCCGTGACCCAGTAGTGAGTTTATCCCCGTTTGTGACTTAATCAACTTTGTCAACAGCCTTGAATGCAGTTGTTTCAGGAGTCAACACGCATGTATCTAATCAACTGGCTGAGGTCATGGCTCAAATGTCTAATATTCAAAAGTTTTTGAAGGGAAAAGATGTTGCGGAGGAGTCTGTTAAAAGAGATGAATCAAAACTAGCAATAGAGGAGTTGAAGGAAGAGTTAAGAGATTTTGTTTTTGATCAATTTGACGAGATGAGAGAACGAATGATCAGTTTAGAGAATACAGTGGTCACGGCTTTAGGAAATTTGTCTGAAAGAGTAGCTGCAGTAGAAGAGACGTGTAAAGTTCAAGCTTCCTCGTCGAAAAGAAAACATGATGAGCATGATGAAGACTCCGATGATGCTCCTCATGAGGGGGAGAAGAGGAGAAAGCTTGATGAACCGACGCCTGGAATTTTAATGATTACATATCCAGAAAAGGAGGCAGAAGTTCAAGGGAAAGAAGCTGGAGGCTCAAAAGAATCAGCTGGTGAACAAAGAGAGCTGGGATTGATTCTTCATGAAGATGTTCCAGTTCCTTTGAACATTCAGTCTGATATCTATCAGTTTGTAGAATATATTGATTCAGATGAAGACATTCAAGAGAAAAATCAAGATTTAAGGATTCAAGGTATAGGAGAAGAAAGGGAGGAGTACATTGAAGTGTCAGAAGATGATGATTTAATTGCCTTAACTGATGTGGATTTCAGAGCTGATAGAATTGAGGAAGAGGAAGGGTTAGTTGAAGAGATTTTGAAGGATTCTGATTTGACACCAACGGTTGAAAAGCCTGAGGTGGTTATTCAAGTGAAAGAAGAATTTGAAGAGTTCCCTGTTGAGAGCAGTGTGGCTCAAGAAACAGTTGTTTTAAATGAAGTTGAAGTAATGGACAGATTTTTCAATGAGTATGTGCTTGCTGATGAGTCTAAGAAACAACATAGACTCAGATTTGAAGCTCAACGAGTGGTTCAGAGAGAAATACAAGACATGCTGACTTTGTTGAATAAGGATGAGATCAGTAAAAAGAAGGTGAAGAAACTTGAGCTTCCAGAGAATAGATCTGCTGAATTCATCAGAAAAAGGAACAAGATGCCTTATATTGAAGATATTTTGGAGAAAAGGATTTTTTGCAAGAAACAAGCTCCTTGTTCATTTCTCAAGTTATTCCGAGTCTTAGAGCCGAACATGCCAAATCTGGTCAACTATGCCAGTTTCTTAAGAAATAAGACTCAAGAGGTTGAGAAGGTGAAAAGTGACTTTAGGATAGTAGATCTGGTGTTGATTGAAAAGGAAAGATTTGTTAAGATTTTCTATCCGAAGTTTACTGTTACCAGATCTGACGGAAACACGTATGTATTCACTGAAGCCGACATGTTCAACATGCACTTGGTCGATATTGAAGATCTTTTTGACGAATTGTGCAGGAATAAAAGGAACGAACACTGTAGATTTGCGCTGAAGACATTATTTCATTTTATGCATACCAAACTGGTATTAATGTCAGTGCAAGATTTACAGATTGGAGTTGAGAGAGGGATGAGGAAGATAAACATGACTGCGCCTCACAGAGATATTAAATTTGCTGGTGAGCTTAAAGAATTTCAAGTTATAATGGTGAAACATCCAGCTGTCATGTACAAAGATAGAAATAAAAGATTGAGAGCCATGAGGAGTGTTGAACTGAATAAGTTTTCTGACGGAACCTTGATTAAAGTGTTGACTGGTCTGAAAGGCAAACTGGCAGCAGATCAGAAGAGGAAGACGAAGAAAGGTGCTCTGTCAGTTAACGATAGAAAACTCATGGTTGAATTTATCTCTAAGATTGAATGGAGGCTGTCAGACAGAAAAAGTGTTCGTAGATTTGAACAGAAGCTTGGATTGTCAACATGAAGACTTTGCTTCTTTCATCAAAGGGGGAGATTGTTGGAATATGTTTAATTGATGAAAGATTAAAGTCTAGGGACTTAATATGTAATTTCCTTATATTGTGTAATTGTATATAAATAGTAATGTTGACTTTCTAGATAAAAAGATAGATCTGTCAGATAGAATATTTTGTAAGCATTCAATTAGAAAGCAGCAGCACTGTACACGAGAAGATTGGCAATATTCATTTTGTAATCATCAGATCATCAATCCAATCATTCGGTTAGTTTTGATTACATTGATTGTTCTTATTAATTGTATTGTGTTGATTGAATTGTTAGAAACTGTTTTTCTCACTATATAACTAACTAATAATATTTCACCTAAATTTTCTCCATCATTTAATTTGAAGTGATGATTTCTATTCCTCTATCGTATTAATTACATTTTAAAAAATTAAACAATATTTCACACATAAATAAATCATAAAACCATTTATTCTATAATTAATATTATAATTTCTCAATTACTATTATTATATAATGTTTTTGATGTAATTTAAAATTAAATTGTTATTGTCACTGATTTATTTTACTTACAATTTGCTATAGTTTATTTTTTTACCAATAACTTTTAATATGAGGCAATCTAAAATAATAATTTTTATTTTTTAAGATGTATTAGTCCACACTTTTTTAAGTACCCATAAATCATAATATATATAATTCATCATATGTAAGCCTGTTCTTTTAATTAACACATGTTACAAACTACTTTTGCTTATCATATTTAAAATCTAATTTAAAATAAATCAATTCAAACTTAAACTACATAATTTAATATTAAATTAACTCATTTTTATAATTATTTTATATACTTTAAAAATGTTTATTTTACTTTTTTTTTAAATTAATCCATGTTAGACATTTAATTTCGATCATGTGGACTTATTGTGTAATAATTATTTACTTATTGTTTAGTCTTGTATTTATTTCTTAAGAAGTTTATTTCTATGTAAAAGTCAAGGGACCAAATGTATCAATGTTTGATAGTTAATTAAAGTAGTCTATGTATAGGCTCCTAGGGTTTGTAAATGTTACACGGTTGAAAAGAATCAAAACATTCCGGCCGCCAACTTTCATATTCTCTCTACATTCTCTTTGTCTTCTTCATCATTACACAATTATTGAGTGTTTATTCTTCTTGTGTTTGATAAAAGAAACAATCATGTGCTGGTTATTACTGGGAATACAGTACAACAATTGGTATCGGAGAGTGGCGGTGTTGAACGAGGTCACACTCCGCCCCACGTGACCGAACCTCTTTCTTTCACGATTCCCTCCCTCCCCACCCATACACACACCTCACAATGCCTTTGTGGCATCCCCTAGAGCTGCCTCTGTGGCAGCTCCACAAACTTCTGGATCTGCGCAACCCATAGTGGAGCCAGACATGACAGAAGGAAGACCTGAAGTGGCTCCATCTACGCCATCCACTTCAGGCCATCTCCAAATCACTATTGAGATGTTAACGGCAGCTATCCGTGCTGCCGGCGTTGTTACCCAGGCTACCCTGGACGCCCATAAGGAAGCCGCCGATGAACGACATACCGCCCTTTTATCCTTAATTAAGGGTAAGGGTGTCGCTTCTGAGGATGTGCCTCCACCAGTGACTCACCCAGTCCAATCAATGATTCAGGAGCTCTCCGACAAAATCGATGCGCAGAACCGTCTTATCCTTCAAGTCCAGGAGCAACTGAACTCCAGAATGGACCGCCTAGAATCGGCAGTCATTAAGCTACAGTGCCGTCCTCAGGCTGAGTCCCAGAAACGAAAGCATGACGATCAGGACGACCCTGATCGCCATGAGGGGGAGAAACGCCAGAAAACTCAGTCTGAGGACCCTATGTGGATTGTAGGGGGAGCAGAAACAGAATCAACAGAGGTTCAGGGGTCAAGGGAAAAGATACAAGAGGCACAGGAATATTTGATGATAGAAGACGAGCCCATGTTTGAAGGTCCAGCTCCACTGGATCCAATGACAGCTTTGGTTGAGTTCGAGCTCGTTCACGAAAAAGTTGAAATCATATTGGGTCTGACTCAGACTCCGATACTGAGGACCACGAACCCTTAATCATTCCTAGGCCTGAGCCTGAATCACCTAAAAAATCATCATCTTCCTCCTTTGATTTCCTTAACTCACCACCACCAGCTCCACAACAAGAAATTCTATCATCCATCCAAGCTCCCCCATCACTAAAAGAATCCCATCTAGTCCAAAGCCCGCCAAGATCTCCAAGTCCTCCCCTAGTCCAACAACCAGGTCATTCAGAAACCAAAAGGGTAGATTGCTTTGATGAGACCCCTTTAGGACCCGGTGAATATAGGAGAGATGATATGTACTGGGTAGGCCAATATTCAAAAGGTGAGGTACAAACTCTTCCACATGAAAAGAAAGAGGAACTAAGACAAGAACGGCGGGGGACAATCTTAAAACTGTTAGAAGCTAAAAAACCAGAAATAGAAGAACCCCCCGTTCAGGGCCTAAAAGAATTCCTTCAAAAGTTTCCTCCGGAACAATTTCAGAATCCGTTCCTAGAAGAACGGTTTAAGATGGTATTCAGAAAAAAGCCTCGGTCTTTCAGCAGACGCCTACTAATGGAACTGACCAACGTAACCAAATATGAACAGGCTGAATACTATTAATTAATGCTCAGGGAAAGAAGATCCAAAGTCTCAAAATCAAAGATAAAGAAACTCATGACCATCACCATGTGCAGAAGAGCAAAAGTATTCTATCCTGCCTTTCAGGTAGAAAGAGAAGATGGCACGGTTGAGGAGTTCTACGAGAATGACTTGGACTTCATAAGTGTGGACGACGTTGAATTCTTACACAACCGATTGAAAAATCATATTAAAGAGCGTCTGTCTCACATGACTGCCGTAGGTGCCCTTGTTTGAAGTATGAACCGCCGCTCTATTATCATGTGCCTCAGAGACTTCCAAATGGCGATAGAGAGCGCGATGGTTAAAGTGGGCCTACGAGCACCTGACCAAGACAACTTTCTTCTCGCCCACCATCCTGCCTACAGAGTCATCTTTAGAGGAGGCCCGAGTGTCATTTCTGTAAATCAGAAGGGCTACAAAAGGTTCAAGCGCTTTGAGGATCTTCCCTGTTATTCCGACGGTACTCTCAGATTGGTTAGAGCCGCGCTTACTCAAAAAGTTCAAAAATATGATGCTCAACCAGATCCAGACAAAGATGCTCACCGAAGGAAATTCAGGATACCCTCAGCGGCATTGAACTCCTGAACGAACGGCTACATATGAGACAAGTGATCAGACGATTTGACGTCATCCTTAGACTCCGCGAATCTACAGATCATGCCAGAGTTCCAGGAGCTCCACGTTGATCGAAAAGGGTGAGATTGTTAGACATTTAATTTCGATCATGTAGACTTATTTTGTAATAATTATTTACTTATTGTTTAGTCTTGTATTTATTTCTTTAGAAGTTTATTTCTATGTAAAAGTCAAGGGACCAAATGTGTCAATGTTTGATAGTTAATTAAAGGAGCCTATGTATAGGCTCCTAGGGTTTGTAATTGTTACACGGTTGAAAAGAATCAAAACATTCCGGCCGCCAACTTTCATATTCTCTCTACATTCTCTTTGTCTTCTTCATCATTACACAATTATTGAGTGTTTATTTTTCTTGTGTTTGATAAAAGAAACAATCATGTGCTGATTATTACTGGGAATACATTACAACAATCCATGTATTTATATGGGTAATAAACTAGTAAATTAAGATAATAGTAAATTACAAAAATGGTCTCTGTGGTTTCCTCAAAATTATGGAAATGGTCACTGGCCTTTAAAAATTACATAAATGATCACTCAAAACACTATTTACTTGCAGAAATGACCCTTCCTTTTCTTGAATTTTTCTAAATGATGACTTTACCATTATCTCAAATTCAATTTTGGTCCCTTATGGTTTTAGTCATTTTCATAATTTTTGTTTCTATTTTTGAATTTTAAATGTTAATTTAATAAAAATATGATTTAGTTATTTTATTTAATTAGTTTAATATAATTCTCTTTTATATATTCAATTTATTTATTTTACGTTTCATTTTTTTAGCATATTTATATATTTTTATATGTTACCAACTAACAATTTCATTGTGTTAACATATTTTGATTTACTGATAATTTTAAAAAAAATATTTTATATATATATATATATATATATATATATATAAATCTAGGATTTTATTTATTTTGATTAAGATATTTTGTTACATTAATACCTTTAAAAGTAAATTTTGTCTTTTTTTTTCGTTTTGATTTACATATTTCGCTACATTAATCCGTTTCAATTAAACTTAATATTTTATTTGTTTCATTTTACATATTTTGTTACATCAATACGTTTTGAGTTAATTGTAGCTTTTAACAAAACTATGTCGACTTGACAATTGATTCATTTTGATTTAAATATTATTTGTTGTTTTAATACGTTTCATTTTAATTATAAATTTTAAAAATATATATAAACTTAGTATTTTATTTGTTTTTGCGTAAATATTTTGTCACGTTAATACCTATTGATTTAATTATAATTTTTACTCTTTGTGTTGTATACTTTCTATACGATTTAGTTTGTATATTTCATTATATATGTTTCGAAACGTATGTAACGAAACATATATACGTTTTATTCAAAACGTATATACGTATAGATATATATATGTGTTTCAAGACATACAAACAAAATATACAAACCAAAACGTATATAAAGAAATATGCAAACCAAAATGATAAAACTTACAATTAAATCGATAGGTATTAACGTGACAAAATATTTAAACAAAAAACAAATAAAACGCTAAAAATTTATATATTATCTTTAGAAGTTATAATTAATTAAAATGCATCAACACTAAAATATATTTATATCAAAATGAATAAAATGTCAAGTCGACATAGTTTTATTAAAAATTATAATTAAATCAAAATGTATTAATATAACAAAATAAGTAGAATAGAACAACTAAAATACCAAGTTTTAAACGGATTAATGTAGCATATACGTAAATCAAAATGAAAAAAAGACTAAATTCAAATTGAAACGTATCAACGTAACAAACTATTTTAATCAAAATAAAGAAAACCCTAGATTTATATTTTTTAATAGAATTATTATCAAATCAAAATATGATAACGTAATGAAATAGTTAGTTGGCAACGTATAAAAATTTTAAAAAGTAAAAATATTTTAACAATTGATATGTAAATAAATAAATTGAATATATAAAAAATAATTAAAATGAATAAATTAATTAAATTAAATCACATTTATTAAATATTTAAATTAGCATTTAAAATTGAAAAACAAAAACAAAAAACTATAAAAATGACTGAAACCAAAACTAATTATATACTATAGGGACCAAATTTGATTTTGAGAATAATGACAAAATCGTCATTTAGAAAAAGTAAATAGATGGAGGGAACGTTTCTGCAAGTAAATAGTGTTTTGAAGGATCATTTATGCAACTTTTAAAGACCAGGGACTAATTCCATAATTTTGAGCAAACCACAAGGACCATTTCTGTAATTTACTCTTAATATAATAAGAGCCTATACCAAACTATTTGATGTCAATTCAGTCTGGTTCCTTTCCATTCTTTTGTTCTACAGTTTGTTTCTGATTTTAAAAAAAGTTAATCTAAACTAATAAATGAATTTCAAAATAGGGTAAATTACAAATTTCGTCCCTGTGGTTTATAGCAAATTACGGATCCCGTCCCTCTATAGAAGAAATTACAATTTCGATGTCTGTGGTTAACATTTTGTTACGGATTTAGTCCTTTGACCAGTTATTTTTTTAAATATGACAATTTTACCCTTCATTAAATGATAAAAATAAGTAATGAACTTTTATTTATTTTACAAAATTAAAAAACAAAAATAAAAAAATGATATAAGCTCCATCTCTCTCTCTCTCTCTCTCTCTCTCTCTCTCTCTCTCTCTCTCTCTCTCTCTCGATTGGTATCTTTCTGCTGCTGAAACTCTGCGACAGCGGCAGCAGATGGTCGCCGGAGATTCCAGGAGCAGTATCGGCGAGATAGCAGGAGCGGCCGCCGGAGTTTCCACCAGCAGCAGCGGCGAGACAGCAACAGGGCGGCGCAGACGGCGCTGGAGAGAAGCAGTCGGCGCAGGGAGGAAGCAGGCAGCGCAGAGCGGTAGGCGGTCGGCGCAGGGAGGAAGCCGGCGGCACAGGTTGGTAGGCGGCGCTAGGGTTGCAGTCAGATGGAGCGCGGATCCTCAAGGGGTGGGGTGGTGGCGCTAGGGTTTCAGCAGGGCTGAGGGTGGCGGCGCAAGGGTTTCAGCGGCGACGACGGCAGATCGGTGGATGAAACTTTGCTGTGCTAAACCATGTAAATTCCGACAATCCCTGAACGAGTCGCAACTTCCATCCCTGAACGCGTCGCAACACCAATTCCGACAATCCCTGCAATTCCGACCGGTACCTTCATTAAAACAGCCTTCCCGACGTTAGAAACGATCGCGTCGGCGAACAGATCCACCGCGAAATCCTTGAACGCCGCCTCTCCAAGCGTCACGATTGCATCTCCTTCATCCTCCGGTAGCGCTTTTTTGATGGCCTTGTCGATTTGGGAATGTGTCGGCGGTGACGTCACCCACTTTGGTGTTACCATATTTCAAGCAATCTCCGATCAAGGTTGGTGGTGGGCTGGTGGCGGCAGGATGGCTGACCGGAGGGTGGGTACCGGTGATCGAACGGAAAGAGAGATAGGGGTAAAGATAGTTTATATAGAGAAAAAAAAAATCTTTGTTAATAATTAAAATAAAATAGAGTTTTGAGTTTTTTTATTATTTATTTTTTATTAAAAAGAAAGTTCATTACCTATTTTTATAATTATGCCAAGGGTAAAATGGTCATTTAAAAAATAATGACCGGTCAAAGGACCAAAACCGTAACAAAATGTTAACCACAGACATTGAATTTGTAATTTCTTCTATAGAGGGACGGGATCCGTAATTTGCTATAAACCACAGGGACGAAATTTGTAATTTACCCTTCAAAATATTATTGAGATAAATTTTGAATATTGATGACTAAAGTTAACAAGATCCTTCTAAAAATTTGACTATCAAACGTGCAATATATATATATATATATATATATATATATATATATATATATATATATATATATATATATATATATATATATATATATATATATATATATATATTCAAAAGTACAAATTAAACTTTTTAATGTTATTTTTTCTAAAATAAATTACAAAAATGGTCCTTGTTGTTTGGTCAAATTATGATTTTGATCTCTGGTCTTTAAAAGTTGCATAAATGGTCCTTAAAAACACTATTACTTGCAAAAATGATCCATCTTTCTCTTAACTTTTTTAAATAACGGTTTTGCCCTTTTCTCAATAACAAAATTGGTCCCTCAACTATGTAATTTATTTTCGGTTTTAGTCTTTATCATAAATTTCTAGTTTTTGTTTAGAGTTAATTACAAAAATGGTCCCTGTGGTTTGTTCTAAATTTTGGATTTGGTCCCTGAACTTTCAATTTTGCAGAAACGGTCCTTATTTTCATAATTTGTTTGCAATTTTGGTCCCTCAACCTATTAACTTTTCTAATATGACCAAATTACCCTTATTTTGATGCAAACTATAGGGACCATTTCTATAATTAATTTTTTAACTCTTTTTTATTCTTAATTAAATAAATTTTTTTTTGGTGTTACTTAAATTTAATAAACTATAAAAAAATAAGAGTTTTTAATTATTTATGTTGGTTCATAAATGATTAGATATTTTTGGTCTTAATTAGTTTTAATTTACTATAATCAAAGTGTAAACCAATCAAAATTTATAATCGAAAAAATCATTTATGTTTAGAAACTATTTTCTAGAGGTTTCGTATATAAAATATTATAAAAATATTTGACTCTATAATTATTTATGTTGGTTCATAAATTTATAATAAAAATATGTTTGTTGGTCAAATATATTTTACTTTGTTCTTAAATAAAATCGGCCAATGATTTTATTTTATAATCTGTTAACATTTGTATCAAATCAAGGTGATAATGGTAAAGTGATAAATCTAAATGGTTTAAAATTTTAAGGTGTCGATTTAATCGGATTAAAATGAAAAGTCAAATTGAAAGACGAAAAAAGATTAAAAACCTATTTATATTTCTCGAATTTTATGTAAAGGTCTGACAAACCAAAGTTTGATGATTAAAGTTGTTAATCATGAATCTCAAAGATGTTATATGGACTAAAATTTTAAATCGTTTTTGGTGTAATTAAAAATTAAAATGATAAAATAATTGATACGTTAAAAAAAAAATTGAGTTGTCTTAGACCATTTGCAAGTTTTTTTTAACTCGGTCAAATTAAACGTTAAATTTTTATTTATTTAAGTTCTTTAATATTTTTAACTTTAACTAAATTGTTGGCTCATAAATAATTTTTTATAATTTTATTAAAGTTAATTAACACTAAAAATAAAGTAGAGTCAATTACATAAATGGTCTTTGTGGTTTGATCAACATAAATATTTTTTATTATAAATGTATGAACCAGGATAAATATTTATAGAGAAAAAAGTTCTTATTTATGAAGCATTTAAAAATAATTTCTAAACATAAATGATTTTTTCGATTATAAATTTTGATTGGTTTACACTTTGATTATAGTAAATTAAAATTAATTAAGACTAAAAATATCTAAATCATTTATGAACCAACATAAATATTTAAATAATTCTTTTCTATTTTTTATAGTTTATTAAATTTAAATAACACTAAAAAATAATTTATTTAATTAAGAATAAAGAAGAGTTAAAAAATTAATTGTAGAAATGGTCCCTATAGTTTGCATCAAAATAAGGGTAATTTGGTCATATTAGAAAAGTTAATAGGTTGAGGGACCAAAATTGCAAACAAACTATGAAAATAAGGACCGTTTCTGCAAAATTGAAAGTTCAGGGACCAAATCCAAAATTTAGGACAAACCACAAGGACCATTTTTGTAATTAACTCTTTTGTTTAAATATTAAATGTTAACTTAAAATTTTCATTATTATTATTATTATTTATTTTTTAAAATATATCTATTTTATTATTAAATTTATCTTTATATTTATTTAATTTACATCTTTTTTATAAATATCCAATTTATTAATTAAATTTTTATTTATCTTACGTTTATTTGTAAAAATATTTATACATTTTTATCTTTATATGTTTGCATATAATTATAGAATTATGTTAATATTTTTCTTATTTAATTATAGTTTCTATGACAAAATAATAAACTTAAGGACAATTTAATTTAACTATTTTGTTACGTATAATGACGCTCAACCTATCGTTTATTCTAATTATTTTGGGGTTTTATTTACTTTGATTTAAATATTTTTATTGTAATACGTTTTACTGATTTATTCATTTTATTATGATTATTTTGTTACATTAATATATTTTTATTTTTATTCTGATTATTTTATTACATTGATATGTTTGATTTAGTTATGAAATATACAAACCAAAATGTATCTAACTAAACAAAATATACAATCGAAAATGTATACATCTCGTTAAATCAAACATATAAATGTTTATGTTAAGTTTATATAGTTTATATATTTTACTTAAAAATTATAGTTAATTTGAAATGTATTAACGTTACAAAATATTTAAGATAAAATGAATCACATGTTAAGTTTATATATTTATCATTGAAAATAATAATTAAGTCGAAATGTATTAATGTAACAAGATATTTAACTAAAAAAGAATAAACGTTAAGTTTATATATTTTTATTAGAAATTATAATTAAATCAAAATGTAGTCGGTAACGAAATAGTTAAAACAAAGTGAATAAAACACTAAGAATACTAAATTTCAAGTTAACGTATTAATATAACAAAATATTTAAATGAAAATGAAAAAAATACTGAATTTGAATACAAACATATTGAAAAAAAAATATATTTAAATGAAAATGAATAAAACCCTTAGTTTATATATTTTCTCAAAAAATATAAGTAAATTAAAGTATTTTAATGTAATGAAATAATTAGATCAAAGTATATTAATGTAATCAAACTATTAAAATTTAACCGAAGTAATAAAATATTTAGTGTGTTTTATTTCCATTATTTATTTGACACTATTATTATTATTTTGTTATAGTTTAAGTATTTGCATGAATAAGTAGTAGTAATGGAAAATAACTTGTATATGGCTAATTTAATTTATTGTATTGTTGTTAATTATTGTTATTAATATTATTGTTTTTCATATAAATTTTAAATATATCTATATATTTATTTTTTAAAAGGGTATTTGTTTATTTTCTTACTATTTATTTAATATATTTACTATTTATTTATTATATGGTCTAATTATACTATTAAAATTTAATTGAAGTATACGTTATTCAATATGTTGTATTTATTTATTTATTTGATATTATTATTACTAGTATTAGTGTTATTATTTTATTATGATTTAAGTATTTACATGACTAAGTAAGTAAGTAGTAATAAATGAAAATAACTTGTATATGACTTAATTTAATATGTTGTATTTTTGTTAATTATTGTTATTAATACTATAATTATCGTTCATACATATTGAGTTAGATACATATTGAACTATTTATATATTTATTTTTTCTAAATGTACTTATTTTGTTTATTACTTTTCATTTATAAAATTTGTAACTATTCTAAATGTATTTAGTTTGTTAAGTGAATATGTTTTGATTTACTTTAGAATATATATATATATATATAACGTTTTCATGAAATATATTATTTTTTAAACTAAAAATTTTATATGTATATAAAGCGCATATGTTTAAAGGTTGTTAAACTTAAAAAAAAAAAATATAGATTTGACATATTATATGTATAAATTAAATTATTTTGTTAAATTTTGTATAACTTCGTAAGAAGTTTTTATTATGGTCAATGAATTAACACATTGAACATATGTAATTTATATGACTATTAACTTTATGAAATAAATAAATCAGAATGAATTACATGTTAAATAATATATTTCATTATTAACATATAATGTTTATAGGAATATAAAAAATTAAGTTATATAAAATATAAAAATAAATACATATATGTATTAATTTGGACAAAAAATAGACTAAATTTACAAGTATTTATATATAGTAATATAAGGTAGAGACAAAAGATAAATAAATTAAATGTATAAATAGTTAAAAACTTTTAAATGAAAAATAATAAAATAAATAAATACCCTTTAAAAAGATATATGTATAGAGATAGTTCAATATATATTTAAAATTTATATGTAAGAACAATAATATTAATATTAATAATAATAATTAACAACAATACAAAAAATTAAATTTAGTTGTATACAAATTATTTTCAATTACTACTACTTATTAATGGAAATACTTAATCTACAAAATAATAATAATAGAAATAATAATGTCAAATAATTAATGAAAATAAAACATATTAAATATTTTATTAGTTCGGTTCAATTTTAATAGTAACAATAAGATAATATATTAAATAAATAATAAAAGAATAATAAATCATTAAGAAAATGAAATATAAATGAAATATTTTGATAAGGGACCAATAATGAAACAAAATCAAAGGGTAAAATTGTCATTTCTAAAAAATTATTGGAGAAAGGGACCAAAAGTAAAACAAAACTTTAACCATAAGTACTGTAATTGTAATTTTACCGTGTAAAGGACGGTAACCATAATTTTGATATAATCATAGGTACGAAAATTGTAATTTACCCTTTAAAAAAAGTTAAGATTAAAAAATGATCATTTTTGCAAATAGATAGTGTTTTGATGGACCATTTATGTAATTTTTAAAAACCAGGGACCAAATTTATAATTTCGATCAAACCACATGGACCATTTTTGTAATTTACTCTTTTTTCTATTTTAAACACCCACCACTATCAAAGGATACAAGATTTGGGAGGTATCAAATGATCTACTCGTGCTAATTGTTAATTATTATCAAGCGAAAATTTCATGATTAAATAGATCGAATCTAAAACAATTAATGACATAATAGATTCGACTTTTGATCAAATTCATTTTGTTTACCATCAAGATAGAAAATAAATAATTTAATCATTGGAGTAATTTTATTTTATATTTGTACACTTACTATGTTAATTAGGTTATTAATTAAATACTATAAAATTGTTAATAAGATTTAATCTTGAACAATAATTATTAATTAAGTAATATAAAATTGTTAATAAGATTTTAATTTAAAAATTGTTGAAAATAAGTTAAAGTGGTTTTCAACATTTTAGTTATAAATTTTAGAAATGAAAATGAAAATCCTATAAAAAAAATAAACAAATAAACATGATTTCATAAAACCATTGTTTTCATTAAAAACGAAACCCGAAAATATCTCGGTATTCGTCAATAAACATAACAAAATTTCTCGTAAAGTATTTATTCACAAAGAAAAGTAGAAAATCGAACTTCAAATAATGATCCATATTCTTAAAAAAATCAAAAAAGAAGAGGGAATTAATAATGGGAATTAACTCACTAATTAGTGTCATATAAACTTATAAATAACTACTTACCAATGTAATCTACAGCAAGTTTTCCATTGCAGAATCTTCCTGTAGGTTCATGAGTAACAAAGTCTCTGCCATAAGGAAGAAAGTTAGCTTTTAGCAAAGTTTCGAGGTGATTATTGTTTCCGGCGTCGAGTACCGAGTCACCGAATATGCAAAACGCCGGAACAACAGGATCACCGTTGCTGACGGAGAAGAGAAGGAACAAGTAAAACGAGAATAAGATCCGAGGTCGAAAACTACACATTAAAGTAAAAAACTCCATTTTCTTCTGGTTTTTTCACCCCTAAATCAATGGATTGATTATGAATTTCATTTGGTTAGAATTTAAATGGGTCATGTTATTGTAAGTTTGTAATACAAAAGTGCAAAACACACTCTCTCTTTCCATCAAGTATCACACTCTTTTTCATAATGTAATGATAAGATATATATCTTCACTTTTCTTAGGATAAGTTTAAAAAATATATATATAACAAACTATCACATTTTGAGTGATTAAAGGTGCGTTTAGCAAACATGTAGGTTTGGAGTTTTTATAAAATTGAAAGACATGATGGTTTTTAAAGATGAGAATGTGCTTATCTAAATGTGTTATAAATATATTTTGCATTTTCATTTTTCACTTCCCTTTATTACATTTTATAGATGTGATTGGATGATTAGATTGAAAACAAAAGACGAAAATATCAAAAAGGAGTTTCAAGTTTACTTGTAACTTTGAAATCTGAAAATTCAAAATTAAACACTGAAAACATCAAGAAACAATGAATTTAAACTCGTCTTCCAAAAAACCCTTGTTTTCGATAAAAACAGGTCAACTAAACAAGTAAACAATCCCTTAGTTTATGAACATATTTTTTGAATAACTAAATTCCTAAGCCATATAAAAATCAATGATTAAGCTCCTAACCTAATACAGTCCCTTAGTTTATGAACTTATTTTTTGAATAACTAAATTCCTAAACTATATAAAAATCAATGATTAAGCTCCTAACCTATAATTAAATCCCCAAACTTTATAAAAATAAGCAATTAAGTTTCTTATATACTTTATTTTGAATGATTAAGTTTCTAAATTTAAAAAAATAAAAGATTAAATTTCTTCCAATCAAAAAATGATTTTTCTAAACTTTATAAAGGTACGTAGATGACTAAATTTAATTTCATATAAATGATTATGTTATTAATAGAACAAATATTTTGTTTAATTTCAGTTGGTACTACAAGAAAATTCATTATTACCGAGGGACAGATCCGTCTGTAATCCCTTGGAAATAGGTATTACTGACGGCTTACTGAGGGTCAATATCCGTTACCATATTTGGTCGGTAATGGGTATTACCGACGGATTACCGAAGGTATTGTTGCCAATGGATCACCGACAGAATATACCGACAGGTTTGCGACGGTCACTATTACTAACGGCTTACCAAGGAAAGATGTTACTGAGAGATTACCGACGGTTTGCCGAAGGGTGTTTACCGACGACATACTGATAACATACTGACGGACTACCGACTGAGTTATGAAGGATTACCGAGGGAAAATTAGGTGCTGACAAAAAATTATATTACCTGTTTTTTTAATTATTTCCTATATTTTTATGATCTGCAATACTAATAATCCAAATGCCATTTATAAAACCTAAAAATTGCAATTAACATACTGCTTTAATAACCCTTTATAAAAAATGTTCCAATACCATTAACACACACACACACACACACACACACACACATATATATATATATATATACACACACACACACACACAACATTTGAAAGAAAGTTCGACAACATCAATAAAAGTTAATCCATTAATCCTTAATGCCACTGAAAGTTTTCTCGGATAATAAATTCTAGTAAGGTGGACATGGTGAAATTGAAGTTAAATTTGCTTAAACATGTCTTATATTTCCCTTTTCTAGTTTGCCAAACCTGCATCTATCTCTTGTTTCATCTCCTTTTGTTGGTACATCCCGTGTGACGATAGCAGTCTAAGGTGTCTTACATTGTGATTTTGCATATGTTTGGTATATATATTATATATGATTGATGTTTATCAGTGTTTGTATGTTTGAACTTGATGTAACGTTTTACAAGAAGTTCAAACATAAAACTCAAAGATAAAATCAATCATAAGGTAATATTATAAGTTTCATCACTTAAGTGTTTAAGTGTATTGATTAGATTCGAATAGGTTAAGGAAGGCATTCGAATCTGTGATAGATTCGAATGCATCCTTAGATTCGAATATAGGTTAGATTCGAATCTGTCAGATGGACAGATTCGAATGGGGCCTTAGGCCAGATTCGAGGTTGGCCCACAACAGACTCGAATCAGGGTCTATAATTAGGGATAGACTCGAATGATTAGGGGACCTTTGGCAGAATTCGTGAGGAATTAAGCGATAGGCGATCTCGAGTTTATCAAGCTAGGTGAGTCCCGTTTCGGAGAGAATTAGTACGTAGGATCGTTCGTGTGTCGTTCGTTCAGCGTCTAATAGTCTCCGTGTTTCCGTTGGTTGAGAGTTGTCCATCTAACCGTCAACGAGGATTCCGCACTCGTTAACGGGTCCGCGTCTAGATAGATCTGTCAGTGGTAGACCTTACAAGTGGTATCAGAGCCTACGGAGTGTTCGTGGTGTTCTTCGTGTTCATCAGAAACATTCTAGGTTTCTTGACGCTAGTTGGACGGTTTTTCTCTCAAAAACGTGTTTTTTTTAGCTTAGCAAATTCATATTCGGGAAACATTTTGTCGTTTTTCACGTTTTTGGTCGAAATCATTATTTTTCGTTTGAAAAATAGTGATTTAATCCGTAAAACGTCAAAAAAAATCAAAGTGTTAGCCGTTTTTCGAGTTTGCGGCGCTCGAATCTATAGGGGTAATTAGGGTTTTACTTAATTTTCGAGTCTAACCAAAATACGCTCCTATCGAGTCAATTTCAGTCAGTTTCGAGTCTGTGGGGTTTCGAATCTATTAATACATTCGAATTGGTTCTCGAATCTATATTCTTTCGAGTTTGTTTCGAGTTTGTTATTGTTTCGAGTCTGAGCTTCGATTCTGCTGATTTTCGATTCTGTTTGTGCCTTCGATTCTAAGGGTCCTCGAGTCTAGGGGTTCTTCGAATCTGATCTTCGATTCTAAGGGATTGTTCGAATCTGACATTATTTCGAATCTACTTGACTTTTAAGACTTAATCGAATTTAATTTCAAAAGATTAAATATTAATTAGTTTCGAATCTATCTAGATTCGAATAAGTTAATTTAAATCAGTTTCTAATTAAATTAATTAAGTTCAAATTCAAATTCTTTCAGAAAAGATGTCGAACCTTCAGAAATTCCTTGAAATGGATCACGAAGTTGGGAAGGCCAATGCACCACCTAAGCTGATGAAAGTTGAGGATTACTACTGGTGGAAGGATAGATTCACGGATTTTGTACGATTCAACGACATGCGCATGTGGGTGTGCATTGATGAAGGGTACATTCCACCAGTATCTGAGGTAGAAGGCCGTCAAAAGGTTCTGTCATATCAAATGATGAAAGAAGATGACAAGAAACTATTTGAAGCCGAAAACAAAGCTTTCTCTATTATCCGAATGGCGTTACCTCAAGATATCTTGCACACATTTCGGACTCAGAGGACGTCGAAAGAGCTTTGGGAGTCTCTTCAGAAACGGTGTGAGGGTAATCCACGGGTACGTAGAAAGCGTACAGAGCTGTTGACCCAACAGTTTGCAATTTTCAAGGCTCTTAAGGATGAACAGTTGGATGATATTATCACACGATTTTACCATCTGATAACAGAGCTTGAAAGTCATGGCATTGAGTACTCGGACAGTGACAAGAACAATAAGCTTCTTGATGCCCTACCAGCCAAATGGGCTATGTACGTGGCTATGATTAAGCTGAATGAAGATAAGTACTATGCTCAATCACTGGATGACATCGTGGGAACGTTGAGGGCATATCACTTCGAAATGATAAAGGCTGAGACTGATTATGAGCAAGTCCAAAATCCGGCTATGTATTTTGGAAAGACATCAAAATCATCAGTGACAGCTGATCAGAAGAGTGCTACAGCGTTTTTCACCGGAGAAACGTCATCGACACCAGAGTCCGAAGACTCAATCAATCGCGCGTTCTTAGGGTTAGGAAGATCGGAAGAACCGCAACCTCAAGTCAATCAGGCATCTACAAGTCAGAACTATTCAAAGATGCCAATGAGCGCAAAGTCGGCGGAAGAACATCTGAATCTGCTTGCTTCGTTTGTAGCCGCATATGGAAATTGCGTTCAAGGGAAGATTAATGATCCGGCTCTTTGGGATGAAGATTACGATCAGGTCGACCCTGATGACTTAGAGGAGATGGATCTTAAATGGCAACTGGCCATGGTAACCCAACGGGTTAAGAGATTCATAAAGAGAACTGGGAGGAATCTCCAGATGAATAACAAGGGGATAGGATTTGATAAGTCCAAGGTCAAGTGCTACAACTGTCAGGGATTGGGACATTTCGCGAGGGAGTGTCAAAGACCGAAGGTAGAGTCATACCAGGGGCAGAGTCAGCAACAAGGACAGTACCAAAGTCAGTCCCAACAGAGATATCTTCCGAGTTCTTCATCCGGTCAGGCCAATCTAGCGGGTCTAATTTCAAATGTCACTTCTGACAGACAGCTAGATGGTTCATATGACTGGAGTTCACATCCGGAGTCCAATGCTAGAGCTTTTATGGCTGAAGTTACGGAAAATGGTTGTGATGAGGATGAGCAGACCACAAGGGAAAGCAGTCCGATGTGGGTAGAGAAAGCGAATGATCAAACCGTGCTGGAGTTTGCTGCTCAGATGGCCAACGTGGAATCTGATAACTCTAAGGTTAGTCTTTCTAATTCTCTATTTCGTGATTTATGTGCTTTATGTGTTACTTCTAACGATAGGTTAAATCTAGTCTTAGACTCACATAAGACCATAGCTGCTCAAAATGAAAACTTGAAAATAGAAAATGCTAGCCTAAATGATATAAAACAAGATTTAAAAGAAAAGCTTAAGGCTGATGCTCAAGATGTAATCGTTCTAAAAGACAAACTGAGTGAGCAGTGTGTTAGGATAGAACTTATGTATGAGCACGTAGAAGCCTTGACTAAAAGTCTGAAAGACAAGGACATAGAGCTAGCCGAGACCAAGGTTAAGGTAGCAGAGGCAAATAGCAAGCTGGAAAAGTTTAGGAATTCGAGCCTAAACCTAGGGAAAGTCTTAGATGCCCAAAGACAGTCTAAGAAGCCTGTAGGTCTAGGTTTTCACGAAATTCCTCCACCTTTCAATGATAACTATGTGCCTCAGCCTCAGGAGAAAACTGACAAGTCAGTAGTTTTAGAGGACCTACCTGAACCTACACCTGAGCCTAAAGTTGAAAATACACCTAAGGTGACTGACTCAACCGTCAAGGTCAAGAAAGTGAAATTTGTGTCTTCCTCCAGTGAAACACCTGCAGGAAAACAGAAGATTTCATGGGCTGACCAGGTCGAAGAGTCAGACACAATAGATGTACCAAAGGAAGTAGACACCAGTGAGACACCTAGATCTAAGGGACAACCCAAAAAGTCCATGGATAAGATGTCTTGCTTTAGATGTCACGAGAAAGGGCACGTTGCTTCTCACTGTCCAAATAGGAAAGCTGATGTTACACCTAAGACAGTGAACCCAACACCTGTTAAGCCCTCGACAAGTGTGGCGAGCACGAGTAGTTCTCAGAGTACCGAGAAAACTGTGCAGGCCGCACCAAAACCTGTTGTGAAACAAACACCGGTTAAGGTTGGACCAAAAGAAGTGGTTAGGAAAATTCACCAAATCGTGTCTTTAATCAATCTAGGTCAGCACCTCAACAAGTCTATAGGAGCACCACACCTAGCAGGTCACACACTCCCGTTAGGTCACATACTCCTGTTAGACAATATGTTCCGGTAAAAGCTCAGGGATCACAGTCTGAAATGCATTATAATAAGACTTATTCTAGAGCACCACAACAAATGCCTACTCAAAGGCAAAGAGTGAATCTAAATCACTCGGCACCACAACAGAATTCAGTTCAAAGGCCCAAGTCACCTGAAAGGCGAGATGGGTACTTGAAAGAGTTCAAGTATGTGGACGAGAATGGTATTACCAAGTCAGTCATGGCTTGGGTTCCCCGTGATAACTAACCTATTTTTCTTTCATGTGCAGGAGATAACTACCGGTCCAAACAACAAGTGGTTCGTCGACAGTGGTTGCTCCAGGCATATGACGGGGGAAAGAAGTCTTCTCACAGACTTCAAGGGGGGTAATAGGGGATTTGTATCATTCGCTGGCAACAAAGGAGGAAATATCACTGGAACTGGAGAAGTCACTAATGGACGATTACATTGGATCAAGTTTATCACGTTGATAAACTGGTTCATAATCTCATTAGTGTATCTCAAATCTGTGATAAGAAGAACTCGGTGTTATTTACTGACACTGAGGCGTTAGTGCTAAAGCCGGGATTCAAGATACCTGAAGATTGGATATTGATGCGGGCTCCAAGGAAGAATGACTTGTACATGCTCGACATGAACAAGCCAGATAATTCGATGGGTCCGATCTGTTTACTATCAAAAGCTTCGGAGACGGAATCGGTTTTGTGGCACAGACGCATGGCTCACTTGCACCTAAGGAAAATGAACTACATAACGAAAAATGGTTTGGTGCAAGGTGTGCCTCTGAAGAGTTTTCAATTTGAAGACAAGTGTCTACCGTGCATGAAGGGCAAACAACACAAGAAGACACACAAGTCCAAGAAGCAGAATTCCATAGCCTCGACATTCGATTTGTTGCATATGGACCTTTTCGGCCCTATCAACAAAAGGAGTATAGGAGGTAGTTGGTTTTGCTTAGTTATCACCGACGATTACTCACGTTTTTCTTGGGTTTTCTTTTTAGGTACAAAGGACGAGACGGCTGCGAAGCTCATCGGGTTCTTAGACCAAGTGGAGAATTCCTACGGAACTAGGGTTAAAAGTATTCGTAGTGATAATGGGACAGAATTTAAAAACTCTGTAATTGGTGTATATTGCCTATCAAAGGGCATCGTGCATCAATTCAGTGCACCATATGAACCACAACAGAATGGGGTGGCCGAACGTAAAAACAGAACTTTGATTGAGGCTGCAAGGACTATGCTTTCGGATTCAAAGCTTCCTACCATGTTTTGGGGGGAGGCAGTGAATACCGCGTGCCATATTTTAAATAGAGTCCTTACAGTCAAATCATTGAACAAAACATGTTATGAAATTTTGAATAAACGGCCACCTAACTTAACTGGATTCGAACCGTTTGGAGTACCATGCACACTTTTAAGAACAAAACATCAACCGAAGTTTGGTGAAAAGGCTGACGAAGGATACTTCCTAGGTTATGTGCCAAACTCACCAAACAAACGGGTTTTTAACAAAAAGAGTGGTACTGTGGAGATTGTGTATAATATTGAAGTCACAAGTTATACACATGAACCCCAAACTGGTCCGGAATGGATATTTGACTATGATAAGTTATTTGAGTCATTTAACATTCCTTTGGATGATACTGCAGGTACAATCGATAAAGACATGGCGACGTTGCACCTAAATGACGATGGCCATATTTTTCCAAGGACCACTTTCGAATCTACGTCCGAGCCTACTGCGACTGTAGATGGGTCTCCAGAAGTTGCTAATCCAGAAGAACCTAACACTGAGAATCAGACTCAAGCATCAAGTTCTGCCTCTGAGGAAAACGTCCGTGAGGAAGAAAATGTGGAAGCTGAGCCTGTTCCCCCTTTAGGTGAAATAGGATCCAACTTAGGAGATAATCTAAGGGTAGACGAAATAGAGACCTCTAGGATTAACAAGAATCATCCTATCGATAGCATCATAGGAAATCCTAACGAGGGTGTGAGGACTCGGAGTAGTGTAAATAACAACACTGTGTTGTTGTCGATGATAAACGACTCCGAGGCATATCACACATGTCTATATTCGTGTTTCATATCGCAAGTAGAGCCCAAAAATGTGCAAATGGCACTTAAGGACAACTCCTGGGTTGAAGCGATGCAGGAAGAACTTTCACAATTTAGGAAACTAGAAGTGTGGGAGTTAGTTCCGTTACCTCGAGGGGAGATTGCAATAGGAACCAAATGGGTTTTTAAGTGCAAAAGAGACGATCGGGGTATAGTCACGCGCAACAAAGCGAGATTAGTTGTAAAGGGTTTCAACCAAGAGGAGGGAATCGATTACAACGAAGTGTTTGCACCAGTAGCAAGGTTAGAAGCAATTAGGTTGTTTTTAGCTTTTGCCTCCTTCAAAGGATTTAAAGTATATCAACTGGATGTTAAGAGTGCTTTCCTGTATGGGAAAGTGAAGGAGTTAGTATATGTAGAACAACCGCCCGGGTTTACAGATCCTAAATATCCTGATAGAGTATATCGTTTAGATAAGGCTCTTTATGGATTACATCAGGCACCTAGGGCATGGTATGAGACTCTATCGAACCATCTCTTAGAAAACGGCTTTGAGAGGGGTAGGATAGATAGTACTCTTTTTGTGAAGAGAAAAGGAGATCACTTTATCTTGGTGCAAGTGTACGTCGATGATATCATCTTTGGATCATCAGACGAACAGATGTGCAAAGATTTTGAGAAGGTGATGAAGTCAAAGTTCGAGATGAGTGCTATGGGGGAGTTGAATTTCTTTTTGGGGTTACAAGTTGACCAGAAGAAGGAAGGCATGTTTATCCATCAGACCAAGTATGTCTATGACATATTGGAACGGTTTGGGATGGAAGGAACAAAGTTGACTGCCCATTTCAGCACGCCGATTCAAGTGAATCACAATCTCGGGCCGGGTACTGATGGTGATACCGATGTGGATCCGACTTTATATCGGGCCATGATTGGGTCACTTATGTATTTAACTGCTTCAAGACCTGATATTATGTTTGCTGTGTGTATTTGTGCTAGGTTTCAAGCGAATCCGAAGGAGATGCATATGAAAGCTGTGAAGCGGATTCTACGATACCTCAAGTCGAAACCGAAGCTGGGACTTTGGTATCACGCGGAGGGAGATCTAGAGTTGGAAGCGTTCACAGATTCTGACTACGGAGGATGCAGCTTGACGTGCAAATCAACGACTGGAGGTTGTCAGTTCCTCGGAGGGAGATTGGTATCCTGGCAATGCAAGAAACAAACATCGGTAGCCGTGTCAACGTGCGAGGCCGAGTATGTTGCTGCTGGTAGTTGCTGTTCACAGGTTCTGTGGATACAACAACAATTGCGGGATTACGGTTTGGCCTATACTCAAACTCCAATTAGGATAGACAATCAATCTACAATTGCGATAACAAATAATCCAGTTAAACACAGTAAAACCAAGCACATAGACATAAGGCATCATTTTATTCGTGATTGTGCTGAAAAGAACTTGATAAAACTGGTAAAAGTGGCAACTGAAGATAATAATGCTGATTTATTTACCAAAGCGTTTGATAAGTCACGTTTTGAGTATTTAATTCAACTTAATGGAATGCGCAACCCAGAGTAAATTGACCTTAGTAGTATTTTATTTCCTTTTATAGTTGTTATATTTCTTTCTTTTTAGTGTAGTCTGCTAATTTAGGAAAGTTTCTAATTTAGGAAAGTTTCTATTTTTAGTAAGTTTCTATTTTTAGTAAGTTAGTAGATTAGCTTAGTTTAATGCGTTTTGCTATGAAAAACAAAAGAAAAAAGAGAGAAAATTACAAAAATACAAAAAAAAGAGAATATCAGAAAAGGAGTTAAGTCTTAGATACATAGGTTCAAAGTGACGAAAATTAGCACCGTCGTTACAGACTCTAAGTGTTTAGGCTTTCACACATAATGCAACTAAATCCTAAGTGTTATACTTTATTTAGTTTGATGTGTTGGTAGGCATAATACATATAGGGAATCTCAAGGCTAATAAAATATTCTAGAAAAAGTCAAGCGTGTCACTAACTTAGACGTACGACCAATCGGTCTTAATTTTTATGTACAAGACATACAAACATTGAGTCTAAATGAGGTATGCAAACTTTCTGGGGATGTATGGAAACATCAAATACATCTGAAAATGGAAAGAATAGAAATATCATGAAAAACTGAGAGTCGAAAACATGCAACTCTGTTGTACGTGAGTACAGACCTGTTGTCTCTGTTTAGATTCGGGTTAGCAGACATGTCGCTTTGTTGTACGTCAGTACAGACCTGTCACCGCTATCTGCTAACTTTAAAGTTAAACCTTAAGTCGAACTAAGACACTTTGTTGTATGAGAATACAGACCTGTGTCCGATGTTTGTCTTTTAAAGAAAGTTTGCAAATACCAACAAGTTAGAATTTTTGTCTGTGTGCCTTGATCATAAAAGTATGTCTATGTCTGAGTCACGTAAGATAATTTCCTGATAAATAAAAAGGCCAAGGGATATTCCGAAATGTAGAGTGTTTAACAGGGTAAAATACCAACAATCGGCTAAATAGGTATGTCACGACAAACAATCAAAGGAATCAAAAATTCCTAAGTGTGAAAGTTTAAGTACTGAACGTTAGTATCGGACATCGCTATCTGATTGAACCTTTCTTAGACTATACTCATCAAAAATATGTTGTTAAGTATTTAGCTTAGATTGTAAATTTTTCTTAAAGTCTAGATTAAATTTTTTGGTCAAAATTTTATTTTACTTTATTTTATTTTCTTTTATTTTTACCTTAGTTTATTTTATTTTATTTTAGTTTAGTTTAATTTTTACTTAGGTAAAAGGTCAAAAATTACTGAGGGAGCACTCAAAGTTGAATAAAATATACAATGCGTGAAATATCTGAGCTTAGGGTAAAAGAGTTGGCATAGATTATTTGGTTACACAATACTGTAGAAAATAGTTGGAAAAGTTGAAGTTATTTCAAAATTTCCGAAATTTTTCTAAGTGTTGGAAATTTCGAATCTAAGACAGACTCGAAAGTGAGATACTTCGAATCTGTCAGTAGACTCGAAATTGCACAGACTCGAATGTGAGATACTTCGAATCTGTCAGTAGACTCGAAATTGCATAGACTCGAAGGTAGGTAATATAAATAGGTCCACAGTAATGGCATTTATTTCTTACTACCCTCGAATCTGATTTCTCGAATCTATCTGTGGCGATCTCGAATCTAATCTCGAGTCTAGCGTACTTCTACTAAACGACATTTCGTCGATTCTAAAGCCTTTGTGTTCGATTCTACACTCCTTTCTAGGTATAATCAACTGGATTGTACAAGATCTATGTAGTTTTATACTCAATTTAAGGCTAAATCGTCGAATTTTTGAAGTTTTATAGGTTAAAATAGGGTTTTTGCAAAATTACCAAGTTTGGACTAATAAAAGATCAAATTAAGAGCATAAATCAATAATTAGAACCTAGTTGAACTAATGTATGTGATTTACTACGTTCAAAATGGTTAAAATTGTGAGTTTTTGTTGAAATAAAGGCCGACGGGCATTCGAGTCTGTTCTTGGGCATTCGAGTCTGTTCATGGCTCTCTCGAATCTGTCATTAGATTCGAAATGACTATGATTCTCAAATCTGTCCATTAGACTCGAAAAGACAGACTTCAAATCTGTTCATCAGATTCGACTAGGGTTTATTTGAATCTGTTACTCTCGAATCTGTACTTCATTTATTTTGTTGAATTTAAATTTTATTAAACTTGTGGAAATTTAATTGTGTTAGATTTTGTATTTAATCAAATACAAAATACAACAAATTTGAATTTAAACGAGTTTATTGATTTTTAATGACTCTAACATTTTAACTTACTGTGCAGATATGGCAGCTCGTGCTTTCGTCCCTAAACATAACATGGTTCTTAATCCAGAAAATAATATCCCTGAGGCGCAGGGTTATCGTGAAGTGTTGGACTTCTTAGCTGAGTCCAGAATTAGTTACGCTCTGTTTCAGAACATTCCGATTGTAATCTCATATGTGAGGCAGTTCTATGATCACTTACAAGTTGACTGCTCTGTCACCCCGACAGTGCTGAGAACGAGGATCGCAGAGCAACCGTTGGTATTCTCTGCCAATATGCTGCGTCAAGTATTGCAGCTAGGATCTGAGGAAGAGGAGTCTGGGCCTATTGATTTTCCACTAAATATTAGGCAAGCGGCTTTTCAACGAATGGGTTACAGTCTAGATGTAACAAAGTCGTCTTATATGAAGAGTGGCCTGATCGGGCAATGGCGATTCTTGGTGCATGTCTTCATGATCTGTTTTGCACCTAAGAAGGCTGGATTTGATTACATTGTATCAAAAATCCAATCAGCAATGATCGCGATGGTGTACAATAAGAAGTTTAGTTTCTCGCAGCTGATTTTCTCAGAATTTATTCATCAAATCACAGCTCCTGAGAGAGAAAGGTTCCTGTTGTATCCGAGGTTCGTGATGATGTTGATACGTCACTTTTTGCCAAGTCTGCCACAATCGAATGATTCTTTGAGCGTAAATATAATGGAAAAACGCATATTTGCTGATTGTTCCTCACACCGAGGAAGATTGGCTGTTCCTACTGCTCGTCCGTTGTTTGGAGCTATCTTAGACAGGAACTTTGTGGCACCTGATAATGCCAACTGGGCATGTGAAATAGAAGTTCAACAGCAACAGCAACAGCAACAGCAACAGCAACCGCATCAGCAACCGCATCAGACTCGTGCTCGTCCACGTGATCCAAGGCGAAGACAAAGAGATATTACAACTCAGTCTCAGGCGTCTAGGCCTTCTACGAGTCAGCCGGAGCCAGAGGTACAGGAAGCTGGGCCTTCAAGTGCCAATCCAGAAACCGAGCAAATAGCCCAAACATTGGAGGAAATATGGGCTTCGGGTCCACATGCAAATGAAGATGTTGCAGCAGCATTGGTGGATGAGCTGCTGAGTCCGCCAGGAGATAATGATGATCTATTTCGTGATGTTGACGAATATGAGCCAGAGGGGGCTGAGGCAGGATTGACATCTTCGGAATCTGAAACCGAATCAGATGAAGTTCATGAGGTGGTAACTACCGAAACTGGAAGTCGTTTTGAGACTTATGGTTCTAGATTGATTGTCAATCAAGGTGGTTCGAGGAGGAGAGAGACCAGGGAATTGGAGGAGTCCGATTATGAAGAAGAAGAGATTGCTACGTTAGTGACGAGGCCACGCGCAAAACGTCATAGATTTATGCAAGGGTCGTCTTCAATCTCGGAAGCACAACCAGAAACCTCTCAAGCCCAAACCCAAGCACCAACCACAGATTCACCATCACCGCCACCTCAGCAACACGAACCCTATATTCCGCCACCATTCAATCCTTCTCCCCTTCAGTCCATTCCATCTATGCCAGAAGCATACAATGAAAATCAAAGATTACTGCAGCTGGAGAGTCGAGTGGATTTTCAACACGTTCAAATTATGACTCTCACTAAAGCAGTTGGTGAACTCCAAGCACATAACGCTAATCTGGATAAGGAGAATGCTGAGTTGAGAATGATTATTGAAGGTGTAAGAGATGAAAACACTGAGCTTAAATCGTTTGTCACTGACCAATCGTCTGAGATCCGAGCAATGAGGTCCCTCCTAGAGCAGCTTATGAAAAATCTACAAACTCAGGGGGAGACAAGTTGTAAAGATCAGGAAGTTCAGCGAGAAGATGATGATGATGAAGGCAATGATCCCAGTGCAAATAAAGAGATTGAGTCTGTAGATTTTCCTGCAGCTCAAGTTACTCAAATTCAGGGGGAGCCTAGTCAAGGAGAAGGAAACAGGGGTGAAGCTAGTTCGTCTAAGGAGCCTACAGACTTTGAAATCAGTGAGATGATTGACGCGCTCATGGATCTTGATGATGATCCACTGGATGTAGGCTTTGATAACGAAGATGAAGAGCTTGAAGAAGGGGAGATTGCGCCAGAGGAGATAGTCGACTGGCGATCAGATGATGAAGTACTTGCTGATGAGGATGATGAAGCTGACGAGATAATTGTGCAGCAGAATCCTATCACAGATACTTATATGATTGATGGACATAACATTGTCGATGCAGATATAGTGAATGTTGCCTTAAATCCTCAGCCATCGACAGAGGAACCTGCAAGAGAGCTAACCAATGAAGAAAAACGAAAGCTATGGTTCAGGGCTGAGGAGAAGGAAGCAGCAATTAAAAGGACAATGAGGGTGCCAGGTACGGGGAAGCTGTCTGAGCGAATTTTAAGCTGGTTCTTTGACAGAGAACTGCAGCTATTCATAATAAAGAGAAAAGACGGACTTCAGTACATGAGGCGAACCTTAAAGGCGTTCAACTCCTTGCCAAAGATTGAAATTGCAGATTTAGCATGGAAAGATCTGATCAATATTGGCAATGATCCCTATGCGGACGTTATCGCAAGAATAATAAGAAAGGAGGGAAGATCGAGGAAATTTGAGCGCCTGAGTCCAAGAGTTGGGAAAAGAGTTGAGGATCCATCACGTATCGACCCTCTAACTGGTAGACCTTGGATGAAGATTCATTATAAGCCAGCCAGGTGTCTTAGGAAGGTACCTCTCAAGCCAATGCCACAAAACATTCTGAAGAATCTGAAGTGGTGGTATGCTGACACAGAAACTGGGGAAGCGGTTATGGAAGACTTAGAAGAAAAGGTTATTCTTAGAGTCTATGACCCGCTTCACCTGGTGAACTTATCTAAAGAAGACTTGCAGATCTTGTATAACTGTAAGATTTCCAGTGACGCACATATGGATGCTGAAGCGAGTAAATATGAAAATGTAGTCAAAGTATGTGTGGAAAAAGGTCTGTATGCTGGTAGTATTTTGAATCAATAATAAACCATGTTCTTAAATCAAATGTGTGAATTATTAGAAGCTATCGTCAAGGGGGAGTCTGTTGGTACATCCCGTGTGACGATAGCAGTCTAAGGTGTCTTACATTGTGATTTTGCATATGTTTGGTATATATATTATATATGATTGATGTTTATCAGTGTTTGTATGTTTGAACTTGATGTAACGTTTTACAAGAAGTTCAAACATAAAACTCAAAGATAAAATCAATCATAAGGTAATATTATAAGTTTCATCACTTAAGTGTTTAAGTGTATTGATTAGATTCGAATAGGTTAAGGAAGGCATTCGAATCTGTGATAGATTCGAATGCATCCTTAGACTCGAATATAGGTTAGATTCGAATCTGTCAGATGGACAGATTCGAATGGGGCCTTAGGCCAGATTCGAGGTTGGCCCACAACAGACTCGAATCAGGGTCTATAATTAGGGATAGACTCGAATGATTAGGGGACCTTTGGCAGAATTCGTGAGGAATTAAGCGATAGGCGATCTCGAGTTTATCAAGCTAGGTGAGTCCCGTTTCGGAGAGAATTAGTACGTAGGATCGTTCGTGTGTCGTTCGTTCAGCGTCTAATAGTCTCCGTGTTTCCGTTGGTTGAGAGTTGTCCATCTAACCGTCAACGAGGATTCCGCACTCGTTAACGGGTCCGCGTCTAGATAGATCTGTCAGTGGTAGACCTTACACCTTTTTTTGCTCTTCCAAACGTGTTTCGATTTCTTTATTTTTCCACCAACAAGTGTAAAACCTACAAATAATAAACATAGATAAATGAGTTAGTAATACCTATACAAATTATCAAGGATTGCTATTTTATAATTAACTTAGTCAAATCCAATAGCATGATCGACCGACAATGAACCGTAACTTCATCAAGAAATATTCTACTTAGGTAAGGACGGTAATAAAATTTGTTTCTACCGTTCTATAATTCTTGCAATGAATAAATATAGAGAGATATTACCTAATTATCTCAATCCAAAATTCCATGCACCCACAACTACGATAAGTTTCACATGTCATCTTCATTAATATCAACAGAATACAACTAATTTATATCTTTCGTTGCTAACATGTATATGGACGTGTGTATATGAATTGTATTCATATTTAATGAGCTATTTTTTGTTAAATAGAAAACACAATGTTTCTGAAGGGTTACCGAGGGATTACCGACGAAAGCCATACCGAGAGCATGCTGCAGACAGGATGTTTTCGAGGGATTACCGACGAATATTTTACCAAGGCTTTCCGAGTGCTTACTGAGGGAATGTTACTGACGTATTACCGAGAGATGTGTTTACCGACGGATTACCAACAACAAATTTATCCCTTAGTAATCCTTCGGTAAACTCTCGGTATTAGCGACGAAATAGCGAGAGAAGTCCCAACGTCAGAAAGCCCTCGATAATCCTTCGGTAATTTCATGAACACAATCCGTCAGAAATTTGTCGGTAACTCGTCAGTAATACCAAGTGATTATTTCCGTTGGAAATTCCGTCGGTAAAAGTTAATTTTCTAGTAGTGTTTTTATTCTTATTTAAATTACTATGCTTTCAAAACTCATCTAAATTCATAATCAAACAATCACTGAAATCGTAGTGTCGATGCTAAAAAGGTGTCATGAAAATATACACTATAGTAAAAGTGTCACTAAAAATGAATTTCGAGGACTTCACCATATAAACAAAATGTTTAGAGATTTGTTCAATTGTTCTTTATAAAGTTCAAGCACTTAATCATTCACTTTTATAAAATTTTGGGACTTAATTGCTTATTGAAAAATTAAAGGCATACAAATATGAAATGGATGCTTTTTATTGCTTATAATGTTACTTGACAAAAACTACTATTCTTTTACATTTTGTCTAAGGTTTAGGGACCAAATAATCTTTCAGAATGTTTAATCATCAAACTTGATTTAATTAGTAAAATTAAGAAACCATAACTGTTTATTGTTTTCATCAGAGAGCAATTGTTAGTCTCAGTTATCGTATCATGAGTCCACAATAAAAGCTACAGAGAAATTATAAAGTATTTTAAAATACACAAACATACGTTATATTATCGTAAAATACTACAAAAAATTAAAAAAATTTTAAACTAAACTACCCGGATAACGTAACGGTAAAATACCAGTTGATTTTTGGCTCTTAGATTAGCAAAGGAATGATTTTTGTTTTTGTTTTTGTTTTTGTTTTTGTTTTTGTTTTTAAATAAAATTTTTAAATTTATTAACGTAAATTTAAAAAATATATTTTTTTAAAAAAAACAGTAGTAATGTGACGCAAAAATAAGGGGTATTAATTAAACATTATCAAATAATAAAACAACAATAAAAATAATTTCGATGGTGAGAATCTTAATCTTTTAATTTAAAGTTTTAAACACTACATATTGACTCATGATGATCTATATGATACAACATTTGGTATGCGAATCTTAGGGTGTGTTTAGTTGATGGAAAATTGATATTTGTTTTCACTTTCACTTTTCCAGAATTTATTTTCATTATTAAATTTTTAGAAAATTAGAAGAAAATTTTGAAAACGTGTTCACCACGTCCCTTGTTTTCCCTTTGAAAATTAGAAAAATGATTGAAAACTTCTTTAATGCATTTTCCAATTTCTATTATAAATTTAGAAAATGAAAACATTTAGAAAATGACAAAAAAATTAGAATAATGTCTAACTAAACATGTTTTCAATTAAGTCCTGTTTTCGTTGAAAACAAAAACAGAAAACCGGTTTGTTTTCATCAACTAAACGCAGCATTAATCTTTTAATTAAGTTCAAAACTATTAACTAATGATAATCTATTAATTAGTTTTCAATCAATTAATTACCAAACATAGAATGAATTGGTTTATTCGGTTACTTGAGATCGTAACAAGATTTAAGTAATTAATTCACTTTTTAACCACTTGACCTAGATCAAGTGACCACCATTAAAGGTGTGGTGGTTTCCCGTTGGATAAGGTCTCGAGTTTCTATCCTTGCCAATGGTGTAACTCTTTAGGTGGAGGTGTGAAGTTTGGTCATCACCCTTAAGGTGTCTAACAAAAAAGGTGTAAACTACTAACTTTAGCCGTTAAAAAATTTGATTCACTTTAATTTATAAATAAAGATTTGTGTATTAGAACACGCGTCTAAATATGCATATAAGAATGTAATATTGTTGACATGTGATATGCATAGAGAAAAATAATATAATCCTTGTGTCAATCTTTTATTGGATTGTTAGACATATGAATCAAGTATGGTATCATTACTTTTAATTTATAAGGTTTATATTTGTAAAAAGGAAAATGACATCAAATAGCTCTGAACTTTCGACTTTGTACATATTTATGCAGTGAACTTTTTTTTGTGCACATTTGGTAGTCAAAGTTTTAAAATTGTTCCAATTTGGTAGTTGGCGTACCTTTTAACCGGTTGCTTCCGGTTTCGATGCCTACGTGGACAATTTTTTAATTATGTGGCTACCCATTTTTATATTATACCCGGTTTTATCTACGTGGCAACCCTTTTTTAAAATCACCCCGGTTTATAACCGGGTTTTTAGAAAACGAAGTTATAAACCCGGGTGACTTCTTAATTTCATACGGCGTTATAAACCGGGTGATTTTAAAAAACAGGTTGCCACGTAGATAAAACCGATTATAATATAAAAACGGGTAGCCACGTCATTAAAAAATTGTCCATGTAGGCATCGAAACCTGAAGCAACCGGTTAAAAGGTACGTCAACTACCAAATTGGAACAATTTTGAAACTTTGACTATCAAATGTGCACAAAAAAAAGTTCACTACATTCATGTGTACAAAGTCAAAAGTTCAGAGCTATTTAATGCCATTTTCTCCTTGTAAAACTAACATAGTTATATATTTTTATTGACCTATGTTTATTCATATTTATTTTCGTCCTTATAGTTTTATCGTCATAATCACTAGAATCTTGTTGCCTTGAAAAAAATAAGCATTAGGAGACTGAATCCATAAAAATATAAAAGTATAATGGCTTTTATCGTTTATATGTCATTTAAAATATCATTAACTTTTAGAATTTTAGTAAGGATTTTTGTGTAAAAAACTCTGAACTTGTTTGGTTTTTTCCATTAGACCTCCTACCATTTTTTATTCAAAATACCCTCAATCGTTAAAATGTCATGAATTTCGGGTGTTAACCGTTATAATAGGTTGTCATACTTACATAGCACACACATGATATCCACATGGCAAACACGACTAAAGTGGCATTACATGTGTAAATTTTAAACTAGATTTTTGCTCCATGCTTCTCGGCTCCATCGTCGCTTGTTCAAGCTCTCCTCTGTTGTTCAGAAAGTACCGCTGATCTCTACCGATTTGTTCTTCACAAGCTCTTGGTTTTTAGGCTTTGATTCATATTTTGTTTGTGTAGGGTGACACTAACTATAAATTTGTGTTCACCGATAACTTCCTGGTTTTGATTTTGGTTATCATCAAAAGTGTTCTTCACTTTGCATAGGTGTTCCTCATTATTGTTCATGTTGTTGGACCCACATATGTTTTAGGGTTCAAAGATTTTTAATTCTGTATATATGCTCGATTGAATCTCGATATGCCCATAGCCTCCCGTCATCTTGAATCTTGATTTCGTTTTGTAGATGGAATTGATTTTGAAGTTCCATTTTGGTTTGGGATAATTGCGCAAAAAACTATCAATTTGTCAGTTTTTTGTTATCAAAACCACAAACCATTTTTCGTTGCATAGAAAACCCCGAACTAACTAAAAATCAGTAAATCAAGGTTTTATCAATGGGTAACCGGTTGAAACCGGTTATTAATTCTACGTGGACCGGTAGATAACCTACGTGGAATAAATTTTAATTGTTGAAACCGGTTGTCAAATATTACACATCATTTAAACCCTCATTGATGATGTAATCCCGTTTAGAAATTACAATTAAAAATGATCAACAAGGTATAAATGATGTGTAATACTTGACAACCGGTTTCAACAATTAAAATTTATTCCACGTAGGTTATTTACCGGTCCACGTAGAATTAATATTCGGTTTCAACCGGTTACCCATTGATAAAACATTGATTTACTGAGTTTAGTTAGTTCGGAGTTTTTTATACAACGAAAAATTGTTTGGGGTTTTAATCACACAAAACTGATAAGTTGATGGTTTTTTTATGCAATTATCTCTTCATTTCCAGATTTTGAGGTTTCATTTTAGCTTCCGAATATGGTCGAGCAAAGTAGTGGTGTTCATTAGAGGGTGAAGGTTTCGTCATAGAAAGGGGAATTCGTTGGAGGTTATGAATAATAATAATAATAATAATAATAATAATAATAATAATAATAATAATAATAATAATAATAATAATAATAATAATAATAATAATAATAATAAGTAGCAACAACAATACGAAGAATAATTAGTTCTAATTGACTTTTTAATAAAAATCCACCTTAAGTTACAAAAACCTAATTTTAATGACTTTTTGTTGGTTGGAAGGTTTTTAGAGCAAAAAAAATGGTTAGGAGATTTTAATGAAAAAATTCCATTTTTAATTTGGTCCGGCCAATTTGTCCAAGGTAGACTGGACGACTGGTAGAGGACCAAAATGAAAAATATATTGTGACTATAATAATAAAAGGATAAAGAAATCAAATCAATAAAAGTATTGAAACAATTTTTTCGAAAACGCTAATTTTTATGATGTTTTTGTTTAATAAGTTTAACTTATTTATCCATTGTTTATACGCTTTAAAATTTGTAAACATCAGATCCTTCTATCACGTAAATATTACAATATCATATTTTATGTTTCAATTGTATTATATTCTTTGATACATTTATTGAAATTTAGAATTGTTTTTGCGAGAGCATGAGGTCCGTTAGAAGACATATTTCCATCATTAAAGTAAACTAACAGTAACGGAAGAAAATAGGAGGGGTAGATCTTGGCTCGGGGACTTGTTAATTCCTTCTTCTTGACAAACTAAAACAACTTACAATAATTTTCAATTGATTCTTTTTCTATTGATCACTTCAAACTAAATTTTATAAAAAATAATCAAAAGTTCAATTTTAACAAACTAAAACAACTTATTATAATTTTCAATGAATCAATCAAAACAATCAAATTTAAAAACCATGCAATGGGTTCATTTTTAAAAACTTTGTTATCAATACAAATAAAATTATATAATCATACATAATTATTAAAAATATTTAATTATTTTTTAACTTGTTATAGTGTTTTTTTTAAGTTGGTATATAATGTTTGATTTTATGTGAAATTTTATTGATGTCAAAATTTTTTAATGAAATTTAAAATGAGTAAAAAAGAAATTGAGTGAAAAAAGATTTGTTGGTAAAAATGTTTTGAAAATTGTATCAACTTAAAAAAAATCCACTTATAAAAAATTTAGTTAAAAAATAAAACTACCATCTTTCAGTAAATAAAAGTAAAACTATTATGTTTTAGTAAATATTTTTCAAAAATATTATCATTTGGCTAAAACTCGGAGTAACGTAAGTATTTTTGTTTTTATTTTCATTCTACTTTGGTGAAGTTGTAAAAGGCCAATAAGTTGTATGTTCTTGGTGTTGAGATTTTCTTCGTCTCAGAGTTCCTCTAATCTCTTCGTAAAGTTGAATAAATTTCTTAGCATTAAAAAAATATTTATTGAAAAATTATCACTAGAATTTAATTATGTGTATTGCAAGTCATAAGATTCTCACGGTCAGATAAATGTAACATGAAATGTACGTAAATGTGAAAATTTTTAGACCGAAATATAAAATTTAGAGTAAATTACATAAATGGTCCCTGTGGTTTGCATAAAACTTTGGATACGGTCCCTGTGGTTTCAATTTTGCATAAACGATCCTTATGTTCACTGTTTACTTGCAAAAATGGTCCCTCTGCCGTTAACTTTAACAATGAAATGGTTAAATCTTTTATAATGACCATTTTACCCTTTTCTTTGATAACATTTTGGTCCCTCAAATTTGTAGTTCATTTTAGTTTTGGTCCCTCAAGTGAATTTTTTTTATTTAACTCTTTTATTATTATTATTATCATAATCATCATCATCATCATCATCATAATTATAACTATAACTATAACTATTATTATTGTTATTATTATTTATTATTAATTTAACTTTTTGCATATTAATTTATTGTTTATTAAGTTTCCTATATTTTAATATATTTTTTAATTTAAATTACAAACTTATTTAATTATTTAATTATAAATAATAGTAACAAGTTAGAATTCATTTCGTTTTTTTTAGCTTTTTCGAATGAAAAAAGTACAAAGATTTTATTTTGTAGTTTTCCAAACCAAAGAAATTTTAACATTAAGATTTTATTTGTTTTTACAAACGGAAAAAAGTTACTAATCATTCATGTTTTAAGTTTTTCATTTTCTAAACGTATTTTTTATTTTTTTCTCCACCAAAAGATTCAACCCATTCCGGTTTTTTGTTTTGGAAAACAAAAATAAATACAAACAATTCTGTTATTAGTTTTTGCAAATGAAAAAACTACGAATAATTCTGATTTTCAATATTTCCAAACAAAAAATATCATTTTATTTTTCAGTTTTTCGAATCAAACCATTACCTTTTATTTTTTTTTTCTCCGAACGAAAAACTACGAACCATTACGTTTTAAAGTTTTTTTCGAAAAAAGAAATCGTGTGTGCCTTTTTGTTCGGAAAAACTAAAAAAGATGGAATAATTTGTAGTTTTTTACGATTGGAAAAAGTTAAAAACGTAATGATTAGTGTAACATAAAAATCGAACAAAAAAATAGGCTATTTCATCTTTAGAAAAAGCGAATTTTGTACGTTTGAAAAAAGCTAAAAAAATCAAAAAAAGGTCGACTTTTTGATAAATTTTTATGTTATTCTATTCATTACGTTTTTAACTTTTTCCAATCGTAAAAAACTAAAAACCATTTCATTTTTTTTAGTTTTTCCGAACAAAAAGGCTACACACTATTTAATTTTTTTTGATAAAATTTTAAAACGTAATGGTTCGTAGTTTTTCGTTCGGAGAAAAAAAAATTAAAGGTGATGGTTTGGTTTGAAAAACTAGAAAAATGATTTTTTTGTTTAGAAAATCTGAAAATCAGAATTATTCGTAGTTTTTTCATTTTCAAAAACTAATAACAGAATTGTTTGCATTTATTTTCGTTTTCCAAAACATAAAATCGGTTAGTAACTTCTTTTCGTTTGAAAAAACAAATAAAAGCTTAATGTTCAAAATTTTTTGGTTTGGAAAACTAGAATATAAAATGTTTGTATTTTTTCACTCGAAAAAGCTAAAAAATAAAATCGGTTCTAATTTGATACAATTGTTTATAATAAAAAATTATTAAGTTTGTAATTTAAATTAAAAAATATATTAAAATATAGGAAACTTAATAAAAAAAATTAATACGTAAAAAGTTAAATTAATAATAATAATAATAATAATAATAATAATAATAATAGTTATAATAATATTAATAGTAATGTTAAATAAAAAGTTAACTTGAGAGACCAAAACTAAAATGAACTGCAAACTTGAGGGACCAAAATGTTATCAAAGAAAAGGGTAAAATGGTCATAATAAAATATTTAATCATTTGATTATTAAAGTTAACGGCAGAGGGACCATTTTTGCAATTAAACAGTGAACATAAGGACCGTTTATGCAAAATTGAAACTACATGGACCGTATCCAAAGTTTTATGCAAACCACATGGACCATTTATGTAATTTACTCTAAAATTTAATTTTGTCAAATAATGATATCGATAACTAATTAAAAAGGTCAAACTTGAATTTCATTATCATTTGAGGATCAAAAAGAATACTTTATTATTCTTTCTCATCCTAAAATTTTATTGGGAAAATTATACAAAAAAATAACGTACTTGTGATATTTTTCGATTAGGTCTCTGTACCAAAAACGTTTCCATAAAAGTCCTTTAACTTAAAATTTTTACGAATTGTGTTGTTTTATGAGATGTTATTAGAATTTTTCAGAAGTTTTTCATAAGATTTAGTTAAGTTAAAGGACTTTTATGAAAACATTTTATGTGTAGTGATTTTTACGAAAACATTTTTAGGTCGATGGAGTTTTGTGAAAACGTTTTTGGTACAATGACTTATTTGAAAAATACTGAAAGTGCGTTGGTTTTTTATATGATTTTCCCAATTTGAAATATCACATACTTTTATCGACAAAAGTAGAATTTCATGATATTTTTCGTCTCAACGAAACCTATATTATAAGATTTTCTATTTTTATTTCTTTTAGCAATATTACCTTTTTTTTTTTTTTTTATTTTAATTAACATGATGGCAATATAAGCGAATTACGTATGTCATTGCTTCACGATATATAGGCGTTTTGTGTTGGCAAATCAAAAGTAAAAGTTATATATCTTTACTTCATTGTAATATCATTGAAGTTTTTAGGTTTTGAAACTCCAAAAGTTTTCAGTTTTGAAAGTGTCCCAAAATAGATCGGAAAAAACAGAAAATAGTGTGACAATCTTTTCATCCTTACGGTTTCCAACAGAAATGTCTACACCTTCATGTTTAGAATGCATTTTAGTTCTTCCTTTTCCGTATTAAGCAATGTTTGTTTCTATTTGTAAACCGTTCTTCCAAATTCAGTTGTACTTATTGATGATCAACTTTTAGATCTCGTTCATCCGGAGTGAGGTAAATGAAAATGAAAAGTATATAGAGATATTTGTGCAAAAAATTCTCAAGTTGGACCACTTTTACGATTTAAACCCAATCATTTTTCATTGCACAAAAAACCCCAACCAGTAAAATCTCACGGAATTAGGATACTACCGGTTGTAATCGATTGAAAGTCACAGACCATCATTGACAACTCATCAGTGACCACTAGAATTTTGTCGAAAAAGTGAATTCCAACAAAAAAACACAGATTTGAACAAAAAAATCAACAAAAAATGTGGATTTGAATAATAAAACACAAACAAGTGAATTAGTTGGAGAGAAGGTTCGTCTGAGATGAAAGGTTGATCAACATATTAAAAAAAATCTCATTTTGAAAAGTTTTAGTCAGTTGTATGTTTTTTATGTAATAAAAAACGGTTAAAGGTTTTAATCGCAAAAACGACCCAACTTGAAGTTTCTTCATAAAATTTTGAAGTATTAATACTTCAATCTTACACGGTTCAAGGACTAATTGGTAATTCTTGTTTATGCGTGAATTTAAGGACTAATTAGTAATATTGTTGTTTATGCATTATGAGTTTGACTAGCTTTATAGATTTGTACTTTTTGATAGGGATGTTTAGTTGTTTATAGAGTTATTTGTCAAACCATAATCGCTTTTAACGTCAAAACAATAAAACATAATCTTTTTGATTTTATTTGTAACACTCTCAAATTTTAACTAAATGTCACATTAAAATGATATCATAAGTGACAATATCACAGACAACCCATAAAAGTCATGTCAGGAGATTACACAAACCTTTGTTAATTTAAAACTTTATACACACATATTACTGAGAAGCTTATACCATTAGATACATACAACTGAAACTATATACATGTAGCACATATTATTGTTGAATGTATGCCATAATTAACTAAGCTCTAACAAAAGTACGATACATATAACTGAACTCGTGTACGAAAACTGCCATACAAAATCCCCTAGAGAGTGTTGCCAACCTACTGTAATGATGACGTAACAAGCCCAATGCACTCTCAGCTGCGACTTCAGCGACGGCTGCGACTGCTTAACTTTTGAACTTCCTGATGCACGTAAAACTTGAAAACATAAGATAGAAGCTCGTGATTGCGCATCACGGATAGCTCTGGAGTAGATCTCATCTCATGTACATGTATCACATATAATAACAAGAAATAGAATCATACATGAGCCGACGTATCTCGGTCTCAATTATATTCACATATACGCTAATAACAAATAAAGACTTGTAAAAACGACTTGAGCAATTAAAAGAACTTGACTACTCACCTGAACGATACAATCTACTCAAAACCAATCCCCCCCCCCCCCCCCCCCCGCCCCCCCCCTCGATTACTATCACGGCCTAACTTGTTATCTGCTCGTTACTGCACACATGCACTACAAATCCCATAATATTAAATTAAACCTGACTGATACTCAAAACATACTTGTACACTACCTAAGTAACTTAATCAAACGCCAAAAGTAACCCAAATGGGCTTCAGTGTCCAAAACAGAAATCTGGTCCAATTAGGTTGATCGTAGCCGAGCTCGACCTAGCGCAGCCACGCTGACCGCATTCCGGGTCTTTCTCCCACTTCGGCTCGAGCTCGAAGGACCAGACCAAGCTCGATCCTACCCAGGGGTAAAACCATACAAAAACTCGATTTTTAGCAGATATAAACACACAAAATGAATATATAGCTAATCCCTACAAATTTTTAAGTCAATTCTCAATAATTCATAGATTATAGCACGATTTAATCTGACAAATCGATGTTTTCTTACCTTTCAAAGTTCACGAACGCAAAAAAGTAGATAAATGATGATTTCAACAGTTAATATTGATTTCTATAGCCTCTTTTGCTTGTTCCCTTTTCTGCTCCACAAGTCCAAGGAGCATACAAAAGTGTTATTTGTTTTTTAAAATATTAAATATTTAAGATTGTTTGTTTTTTAATATGAAACATATGGAAAATATTAGTTTAGATATCTAAATAATTATTTATTAGAATTAAATAATTTATATACACAAAATTAAATTATTATAAATAATATGATAAATAATTTTAAATTAGAATTAACTGAGCTTATATTTCAATCAACACCTCAAAAAAATAAATGAAGTTATAACCATTAATATGACAAACAGTTTTATGGTTTTTAAACTAAAAATAATAAAAGAAACCTCTTAATTTTTTTTCAAACCCAAGCCAACCTCTTAAAATTAAAAGATAAATTCAGAGGTTGCAATCTCTTAACTCTAAAACTAAACAAACAGTCTTATTTATTCTAAATTTGATGTGTAACATCCCATTTTCCAACCTGGTACGTGAAATTATTATATTGGATTATTAATATATTAATATTGCGTTGGTCCAATTACATCCTGATTAATTAGTTTATACGTCCTGTCGGGATTGCGATATACGTTGCATCGGTTAATAATTTTAGCGGATTAATTATATTTATGAGATCACGAGATTAAATGGATTGAAATTATATTAATATTGAAAATACGACATCGGGTTTGGATTATTGGGTATTAGGTTGCTAAAAATAGAAACCATATATATGTAACCTTCATTTGAATGCCCTTCCTTCTTTTGCTTCATTCTCAAAGAAAAAGGGTTAGCTAGTGTGTTGTATGTGTGTTGGAACCAAAGGGACTAATATAACATCCGGAATCTAACAGCAGGTACGTGTAATTTATTTATTGGCTTTAAGAGTTGTTCCAATGAGTTGGTGGATTTTAATTGATTAATTGCTCGTGAGTTGGTAAAGTAGATTGCTATTACGTGTAACTTTAATCGGTTGAGATAATAACCGGTCTAATAGTAATTGGGGATTTGGGGTTGTTTTAATGAGTTAATTGACATTCTAAACCCAAGTCGTTAATTTGGGATTAATTGGATTAACGGGTGTTTACCCGGTGGTTAGTGAGTATGGTACCCGTTTTAATTGGGTTCGGGACCGGAAACGTATATATATCTCAAGTGATAGCTTATTTCCTTCATTTTTCCAAACCTAAAGTGCATATGTGTGTGTGTGTGTTCTCAGCTGGATCTAAGTGAAAGGAAGCAAGGAAGAAGATCAGCAACAGCAGTGGCTAGAGCATCCTCACCCTCCATAATTGCAAGCTCAAGAGCAAGCCATACAATTTAGTCGAGGTTATTAAATTATGGTAAATGAAGTGAATTAAGTTCAAATGATGTTATTATTGATTAAGGGGTAGTTTACAACCCCTAAAGTGTACAAAAACGGCTTAAGATATGATTCCCGTAGCTGTATAAAAACAGAGACTTCCCTGCTCTGTTCGTCGCCGCATCACGGCCGCGCCCCCTGGTCGCGCCCGCGATCAGGACGAGGCGGTGAGGGTGGTCGCTAGTAGTAGATCGCGCTCGAGATGTCAATCGCGGGTCGGACGAGCACAGGCATGCTCGGATGAGCCCGGCCGCGATAGGAAGGGCAGCGCGGGGGTCATCGCGCCCGCGATGTCTGGCTGCGACGACGAGCCCACGACCGCGATCACGGCCGCGCTCCTGGGTCTTGGCTTGTTGATTCGTGTTGAGCTAGTGAGTCTAGTAGTATAGTCGTTATAAGTTCCGTAGCTAGATGTTACAGTGTAGTTGTATTTATTGTTGCCAGGATTCGTAGCTAAGCCTGGGACTGGTAGAGATCGCTGTTGATAACGAGGCTATAGTCGTGCTCCAGGTGAGTTACTTACTTGTTGTTATTATCCGGGTCCAGTGCGGATCCTTTAATATGTTGACACTTGTTAGCACAGAGCAGAGCACATGGTTTACGCATACTGGTGTGGTGCGCAGAGTAGAGAGGCCTGTTGGGTCATTCCCAACTCAGAGGTCCTGACAACCCACTACTTTGTGGAGTGGGCTATGCAGGCTACTCCGGGTCGCTCCCGATGAGGCGTCAGGCAGCTGAGGCCGACCGCATGTTGATTATTAGTCGTTATATTGTGCTAACTATTTTATAAACTGTTTTAAAGTTGTTTATAGTAACTCACCATCTTTCTGCTGACTGTTGTTTTAACTTTGGATCTCAGGTATGAGGACTGAGGCTAGGGATATAGCGGGCAGTAGCCGAGACCAGCCACGTGGACAGTAGTTAGTGACTACTTTCGTAGGTAGTCTTGATGTTTTGTGGTTTGGCTTATTAGCCAGTGACTTCTGGATGACTGTAACCTTTACTTATGTTGTGGTTGCCTGACGTTACTGACGGGGGTTGGTTCCCGTCTTGTGTTACTTTTGTGTCTGATGTTGATGTTTAGTAGTAATTAGCTGTTTAACCCTTGATTATGTTATCTATGATTGGATGATGTGGACTATAGGTCCTATGTGGCATTAGTCGTAAAAGTAGGGTGTTACAGCTTGGTATCAGAGCATTAGTTTAAGGTTTAAGTATCATTAGTGATGCTTAGGCTTAAACCGGTGTCTAGATCCTTGGGCTTGATCTCTGATGAGTAGGTCTAAGAAACAGTAGAGTTATGTTATTGTCATTATAGTAACATTGTTTGTTTTATGCAGAGACCCTATGGCAGATGAGCAAAGACCCGAGGGTCCTACCGGGGGACGAGTATCGGACGAGGAGTTCGCTCGACGACTACAGGAGGCCTACGAGAAAGGCCGTGCTGAGGGTATACATTCCCAGACACAGAGTACAGGCGGGGGCAGAGATTTAGGAGCCGGATCATCACGAGGGGCAGGCAAGGGATGTAAGTATAAGGAATTCCTTGCTGCACACCCGCCAGAGTATCACGGCGAGCCCGGGGCCGTAAAGACCATGTACTAGTTACAGGATATGGAGATGGCCTTCCGTATTACCGGATGCCACCCGGATCAGATGACGACATTCGCTAGTGCCCAGTTACGGACTAGCGCCCAGCAGTGGCGGCGGACTGTTAGAGACATGATGGGAGATGGGCCGGCATACAAGATGACATGGAGCCAGTTTACAGCTCGTTTTGAGGAGTAGTACTGGCCCGAGGACCGTAGGGCTTAGCTAAAGGTTGATTTTCTGACATTGTTCCAGGGACAGCGATCGGTTGATGAGTACGAGAAGATGTTCATCGATTTGGGTTTGTTTGCGCCACTTCAGATCGGCACTGAGTCACAAAAGAATAACCGGTTTCTGATGGGATTGCGTAAGGAGATCCGGGAGTTTATTGACACCGGCTACATTCCGACCTATGCCAGGGCAGTCGAGTTGGCCCGTCGATGAGAGAGCGAGTTATCTCGTAGAGATCCAGTAGTAGAGCAGCCGCGAGTTACTCAGTCAGCCGGACATGTTGAAGGTTCTGATAGAGATCGAGACAGAGATAGTCGTTCTAGCCAGTTCCAGCCGAGGGGTGATGACCGCCGGCGTACTGAGTCCGAAGGAGGAGATAGGCACCGAGATAGGTCTTCTCAGAGATCCGATCGTAGGCCCGATGATAGGGGCAGTCGTTTCGGCGGGTCAGAGCAGCGGGGAGGAGCGTCGAGTTCGGGGTCAGTTATAGGGAGCGGTTTTGCAGGAGATGCCGTCAGAGGCACACCGGGGAGTGTGATCCCGCCATATGCGTTGTTTCCGTTGTGGCCAGCCCGGCCTCACCCAATCAGGATGTACTTCGAGGGACCCGTTATGTTTTAATTGCGGGCGACCTGGTCATCAGTCGAGAGACTGCACAGCTCCGCGGCAGGGAGATTCGAGGCCACCGGCTCAGGGTCAGAGTTCTGCTGGTTCTTCGGTACGTAGGGATACTGTTCTGCCAGCCAGAGGTCGGGGTTTTCAGTTGACAGCAGAGGAGACTCGAGATACAGCTGACGTGGTTTCAGGTACGTTCATTCTAAATGGTCATAGTGCCCGAGTATTGTTTGATTCCAGGGCAAATCGTTCTTTCGTTTCGCTTGCCTTTACTACATATTTTACAGTTTCGCCTATTGAGTTGTTAGAGCCATTAGTAATAGAGCTTGCTGATGGCAGTGCTTCTGTTGTTAGGCATGTTTATGCCCATTGTATATTAGAGATAGTCGGTTATCCGTTTAAGATTGATTTGCTGCCTATAGAAATCGGTAGTTTTGATGCTATACTGGGCATGGATTGGTTAGCCTCTCAGCGTGCTGACATTGCTTGTTCTAAGAAGATCATTCGACTACCGGTTCCTGAAGATCGTGTTAATACTGTTGAGTTTCCTATACCCTGGCTAGGTTAAATTAAAACTTTGCGGAAAATTAAATAACCTAATTATGCAAGAATATAAAACCTTAAGGATCTAACCAAACAAGCTAAGCAACTAATTATTAAAATAAAGAGATGAATAAGAAAAACTAACCTTGAGAAAATTCGCAATTTTCTCCACGAAGAACGATTGCACGAACAACCTCTGAATCGAGCAACAAGCGTCTAAAGCAAGATCGCCTCTAGTTGTTCACACCCAATGAACAAAAGAAAAGATAATTATAACTTTTCTAAGCTCAGATCTCAGAGTCCCAAAAACTGGTATCCCTTGTGATCGTTAGATAACTTAGAATTTAATGAGCGATGAATGAAGCAGGCATGGGCTGTCTATTTATAGGTTTTAGAAACCTACAAATTTTTGATCCCAAATCCATGTGGGATGGATTGGTGGCCGGCCCCCCTATTAGGGTTTAGGGGGTGCATTGTTGACTATCAACTAATTGCAGTTTAGCCCCTGTACTTCCTTAATTAATTCTATTAGCTTCCAGTTAATTTATTAACTATTAATAAATTAACAAACTAACCCATTAATCAAATATAATCAATTATTTAGTTTCTATTTAATTTATTAAACATAATAAATTAACACTCTAATTAACATTATATATTTAAGTTAATCATCTTCTCTTTACAATTCATTGCAAGCACCCAAAAAGGATCCAGCCTGATAACAATATGTTTACAAATAATTGTGACTTGGACACTAATTCCAACAGTCTCCCACTTGGACAAGTTGGCAACTATTTGTCTAAACACATTCTATTACCAGCCTTCCTAGCTACTCGATACAGCTGCCGAACTCTGAATCATATCAGAGCTAATCCTTTAGATAAGGGATCAACTATTCCTTCGTTCTCTGATATCGTATGAAACTAAGACATGGATTATAATCAATCTTTGGTTTCAAAATTATGTTTCTGATTTCTGATTAATATGACTATATGAGACTTATTAATTGAACACTTCAATTTTGTCTCAGTCGGGCCCGACACTCTAGAGTCAACGTTTAATCATCAGAGGGCCCATAGATATCGCTTTTCCATATAGGCAAAAGGAACGAATAAACTTCGCATATACAGCGCTAGCTAACTAATAACATCGTAACTAGATACATCCGTTATAACTGGCAGTTACGCACAACGTTTGAATGCACTAAGGTATGACGGACTAGAAAATCGCAACTTCAATGTATCTCCGTCTGAAGAATAGAGGATATTATCATCTTGGAAATACTTATAATTTGATCCATGAAGTATCTTTCCAAGTGCGAGTGCCCTATACTTAAATCTCCATTAAGTACCCATGAATGTTGCAGCAATCTCTATGCTATGTCAAACTCTTGACAGTCTACTAACAATCCATGACAGTCTTTATTCAATACTAACTCCCGGTAGTACGAACGACTGAGGTATTTGAATAAAATTAATTACTCTGGAGTTGGTTCTAAACATGCAAAAGGAAACACAACGATAAATTAATAGAAGATGGCAACACTTTGCAAATAAATAAATCTCCATTATTTAATCACCAAATCCATTACAATTTCAAATCATTGTTACAATGTTTCAAATTCAAAACTAACTACTAAACTTCACATTATCTCGTAATCCTATGCTAACAGCATGACTACAGTGTTTCGGTTGAGAAAGTGGTTTTGTGAACGGATCAGCTGGATTCTCCTCTGATCGCACTCTTTTCACAATCACATGTCCTTCTTCAACCTTGCTACAAACAAAGTGGTACTTCCGATCAATATGTTTGGACTTTCCATGATCCTTGGGTTCTTTAGTCAACGAAACAGCACTTTCGTTGTCGCAGGATATTTCGATGGGGTCTTGAACCGTTGGGACAACTCCAAGATCTCCAATGAAATTCTTCAACCAGATGGCTTCCTTTGAGGCTTCTGAGGCCGCAATATATTCTGACTCGCAGGTAGAGTCTGCCATGGTTTCCTGCTTTGAACTCTTCCACGTCACGGCTCCCCCGTTCAATAAGAACACCCAACCAGATTGTGACCGACAGTCATATCTATCCGTTTGGAAACTCGCATCGCAATAACCGATTACTTTGAGTTCATCCTGTCCACCGTAAACCAAGAACCTGTCTTTAGTATTTCTAAAATATTTAAGAATATTCTTGACCGCCGTCCAATGACCTTCACCAGGGTCTTGCTGATGTCGACTCACCATGCTTAAAGCAAATGAGACATCAGACCTCGTGCATGTCATGGCATACATTATAGATCCTATGGCCGAAGCATACGGAACTCGACTCATTCTGTCTCGTTCCTCCTGTGTCTTCGGGCTCATGTCTTTACTAATCTTTATGACATGAGCAAAAGGAAGGTTCCCCTTCTTAGACTTCTCCATACTGAACCTTTTCAGTATTTTGTCCAAGTACGTATCCTGGCTTAGTCCTATTAGACATCTTGTTCTATCTCTATAAATCTTTATACCCAGAATAAAAGCTGCATCTCCTAGATCCTTCATAGCGAAACATCTTCCCAACCAATCTTTTACACTCTGTAATGTTGGGATGTCGTTTTCTATAAGTAATATGTCATCAACATATAATACCAGGAAGACTACAGTGCTCCCACTGACCTTGACATATATGCAGGACTCATCTTCGCTTCTAAAAATCCAAACTCTATGATTTTCTCATGAAAGCAAAGGTTCCAGCTTCGAGAAGCTTGCTTAAGTCCATAAATGGACTTCTGAAGCTTACACACTTTCTTAGGATACTTGGTGTCTACAAAACCTTCAGGTTGTGTCATAAACACATCCTCTGTCAATTTCCCGTTAAGGAAAGCGGTTTTGACATCCATCTGCCAGATTTCATAGTCATGAAACGCAGCTATGGCCAAAACTATCCTTATGGATTTAATCTTAGCTACCGGTGAAAAGGTTTCCTCATAGTCAATCCCGTAGGTTTGAGTATAGCCTTTTTCCACCAGCCTAGCTTTGTAAGTGTGTACTTTCCCGTTCATATCCGTTTTCTTCTTGAATATCCACTTACAACCCACCATCTTTAGACCGGGTGTGGGATCAACTAAGTTCTAAACTTGGTTGCCATACATGGATTCAATCTCGCTATCCATAGCTTCCTTCCATTTGGCTGCCTCAGGGCCTGCCATCGCTTCCCGGTAGTTAGCTGGTTCATCTAAGTCGACTAGTATACTATCACTAATCATATCATCCTGTTCAATATGGAAACCATAGTAGAACTCAGGAGGATTGCTAACTCTACCGAATCTGCGCAAAGGTAAGGATATGTCATCGGGTTCAACAGGCATCTCAGCCTCATGTTGATGGTCAGTGTTTGCAGTTGGTTCTTCATCGGTAGTATCTTTAATCTCATCAAGATCGATCTTACTCCCACTGTCCTCTTTAGATATTATCTCCTTCTCGAGGAACACTCATCTTGAGATACAAACAGTACGTTTTCACGTGGTTTGTAAAATAGATATCCAAATGACTCTTGTGGGTAACCGACGAATAGACACTTTTCAGATCTTTGACTGAGTTTGTCAGAGGTCTCTCGTCCAACGAAGACTTCACAACCCCAGATCTTGATGTGACCAAGGGAAGGACGCTTTCCCTTCCACATCTCGTAAGGTGTCTTTGAAACTTTCTTGGTGGGTACTAGATTTAGAATATGTGCCGCAGTTTCTAATGCATAACCCTAGAAACTTACTGGAAGTGTTGCTCGACTCATCATAGATCGGACCATGTCTAACAAGGTCCTGTTTCTCCTCTCCGCAACTCCGTTGAGTTGTGGTGTTCTAGGAGGTGTTAACTGGAAAACTATTCCACAGCTTCTAAGATGATCGAGAAACTCGATACTAAGGTACTCTCTTCCCCTGTCGGAGCGGAGAACCTTTATCTTTCTGCCCAGTTGATTCTCTACTTCACTTTGATATCTTTTGAATGTCTCAAAAGTGTCGGACTTATGTTTAATTAAATAAACATATCCAAATCTACTATAGTCATCTGTAAAGGTGACATAGTACTGATTTTCCCCTTTTGTAGCACATCGGAATGGCCCACATACATCTGTGTGGACCAAATCCAATAGTCCTTCACCTCTTTCACACGTTCCTGTGAATGGTGATTTTGTCATCTTGCCCAGTAAACAGGATTCACATACATCATCCGATTTTAGGTCGAATGATTCCAACTCTCCATCCTTTTGGAGTTGGGCGATGCGTTTCTTGTTAATGTGCCCAAGGCGACAGTGCCACAATTTGGACTTATCAATTTCGTTAGAATCAATATTAAATAATAGGTTGTTATCACACTCAACAGTTTCATATATGCCATTATAAGGACAAGCTTTGAATATAAAAACATCATTCAAATAAACCAAAATACTTCCATTATTATTATCAAAGCTGAAATTGTATCCATCCTTATACAAGGCAAACAAAGAAATGATGTTCCGATTCATATCGGGTGAATAACAGCAATTATTTAAGCTAATATCTACTCCTGATCTAAGCACGAGCTGGAACTTCTGACTTTCTTCACAGGCGCGATCTTTCGATTCCCCATGATTAGGTTCAGCTCCCCATGCTTCAAGCTTCTACTTTCCCTTAGTCCCTGCAATACAGAGCAAAATGTGAGTACCACATCCTGTATCAAGAACCCATGAATTAGATATAGAATTGTTATGGAGTTCGATCATGAACATACCTGAGGTGTTGGCCTTTTCGACTTTGCCGTATTTAAGGTCCTTCAGATATGATGGGCAGCTTCGCTTCTAGTGCCCCTTGCCATTGCAGTAAAAGCATACTGCTTCCTTCGGATCTTTAGTAGGCACAATACCGGCCTTTATTCTGCCTTGAGACCCTTTCTTGGACTTTCCTTTTGGGGCCTTCCAGGATGACTTCCGTTTCTTTGAGGCCTTACCGACAGTAAGCACAGGGGCCACAGGGGTCTCATCTTTCTTGATGCCCTGTTCAGCGGTTCAGAGCAGATTATGCAGTTCCATAATTGACGTCTCCTTCTAATTCATGTTCATCTGATAGGAGAGTACGAACTGACTATAGATGGTGGGCAGTCCAGAAAGAATGATATTGGTGGAGAACTCAGAGTCAAACACCATATTGAGAGCCTCCAGCCGGTCGAAGTACCCCTTCATCTGAAGGACGAAAGTGCAGATAGATGTTCTAGGTTTTGGTTTGCAGGCCATGAGGGATCTTACCACATCAAGACGCTCTTTGCTCGCCTTAGCCTCAAACATCTCTCGCAGCTGCTGATCCATCTCAAAGGCCCATGTATTCTCGAAGGCTTTAGCAAGCTCAGGAACCATGGATGACGCCATGATGCAGGACACTTTGTTTGCATCACCGTAATGTTTCTGGTGTGCGTCCATTTCCTCCTGGGTGGGATTCTCATTCAGTGTGGGAATTTGTTCATCGAGAACATACTCCTTGTTCTCGTACCTCAGCGTAAACCTGAGGTTTCTCATCCAGTCCACATAGTTCGGACCGGATAGTTTTTCCCTACCCAGAACGGAAAGGAGTGAGAAGTTGGATGCGTGGTTGGGAGCAGGAGTAGGAGTACCAGTAGAAGTAGACATCTATGAGATAAAGTTTTAGTTAGTATGAAGTATTCCTTAAACAATTTACCCAATTTGAATTAAGGCTAGGATCCATATTTTCGATTCGTTTTATGAAAAGGGTCGCCGTAATCACGCCACGAATTTATTGTAGGTGAACAAACTCTTGTCGATTTCAATCTCTATGAAATTCCTAGATCTTTTGAGATTGATTCAATCTTATCAATGACATGTTAATCTCGGTTATGCTCAACTACTATCCGTGACTGGGTTGCCGAGGATCACGGACAAGATGGTGAATCTAACCATGCAAAACTGCGTAAGACCCGGCACGGATTAGTCCGGGAATCGCGAGTCCTACATCACTTCCTAATATGTCTCTCATTAGTGTGCCGGTCAATACACACGCTCCACTAACAGTGCATATAGGAGATGTGCATTTTTCATGGATTTGCATACTAATTCACTTTTGATATATCTAAAACGGGATTTTTGTTTTAGTACTTTAGATTTTACTTTTAATCTGGACACCATCCTATCAAAATACCTCGGTAGCTCCATTGAACGCACAGCGAAGTGGAGGAGGTAGGTCAGCGCGAAGCTGTTAAAAACCTACTCCTTTAGGGAAGCAGAGCGACCCGCCTTATACCTCGTTTATAGTTTGTTCACTATGGGTGAGCCGATTTATCAATTGACTGACGATGTAATTAGATTTAAATGATATATATATATATATATATATATATATATATATAATCAATAATACATATATAAATTTCTTTAAAATCTTAGGGGTTTAATTTTAAACTTTTAAAATTAAAGGGTCTATTTTAAACATTTTAAAATTCAGGTGTATATTTTAAACAATTTAAAATATTAGGGTTTAAATCAATATTTATATTTTATATATATATATATTTCGGTTTCAGTATTTAAATAAAATAAGAAACATTTAATTATTAAATATATATATTAAATCCGAAACCTATATATATATATATATATATATATATATATATATATATATATATATATATATATATATATATATATATATATATATATATATATATATATATATATATATATATATATAACCATATAAATCCTCAAAATTTAAACCTAGGATAATACAAGTTTATCCTAATAAATTATGATATTCTAAGATCTTTAGGATAAGCACTTAATTTAAATTAAGGTAATTTCTAGATAAATAGGATTTAGGATAAACCTAAAAAATCAAGCTTATCTCTAAGGCATGTTTATCTAAAACCCCAAAAATCAAACCCTTAATTAAATTAATAAAATCCTAAATTAATAAAATAATAATTTATTTAATATTTCAGATTTATCCATTTAAAACCTTTTAAAAATCCGAAAATTTGAAGATAAATATGAAAAACAAATTTCAATATCTAGACAATTAATTTAATATTTAAAAACTATTATAAAAATTAAATAATTATCAAAAACGAATTTTACTCCAAAAATATCGAAAAATCAATTTTTAATTAATTTTTCGGATTTATTTAATATTTAAAAATTAATTTTAAGTTTAAACAATTTAATTTAAAATTAAAAACACCATTAAAATTAAATCAAAATTCAGAATATTAATCAAAACAAATTTCGAAATTTAAGAACAAGAGTATCATCTCAAAATTAGTGCAAAGCTCGTTAGGTTAACCTGGCTCTGATACCACTGTTGAGTTTCCTATACCCTTGCTAGGTTAAATTAAAACTTTGCAGAAAATTAAATAACCTAATTATGCAAGAATATAAAACCTTAAGGATCTAACCAAACAAGCTAAGCAACTAATTATTAATATAAAGAGATGAATAAGAAAAACTAACCTTGAGAAAATTCGCAAGTTTCTCCACGAAGAACGATTGCACGAACAGCCTCTGAATCGAGCAACAAGTGTAACATTCCAAATTTTAATTAATTGTAATTTACAATTTTAAGAACTTAATTGTTGTACTTTTGGATGATTATTTTAATTTAAGTTAATTTCTACCATAAAATCAGTTAAATGAGAAAATACGAAGTTGAGGGGTATAATGTGCAATTAGGTCAAAGTGGCAAATAAAAGAAGAAAACTCTTCATTTTCAACAAATATCACTCTCTCTCTACCGTCTCTCACTTTCTCTCTCTAACTCTCTCGATCTCTCTACTCTCTCTCTCGGCTCCACTTCAAGAAACACAAGAAATCATCAAATTAAGGTGCAAAAATCTGGATTCAAGTGGCATATAGGAGACTATAACAACTACAAGAATCAATTTAAGGTAAACATCATTTAATCTTTCGGATTTTTGAAGTTTTTGATTCGGTTTCGAAGTGAACCGATTTCTAAAATTTAAGTAGCAAATGTTAATGCATGTTGGAACTTATTGTTGTAATGTTCAAATCGAGTGTTAGAGATGTCGTGTACAAAATTTCAGGTTCTAATTCCACTCCTAAGTATGAATTCTGTAATTGTGTGTGTGTTTTAGTGTGTGTTCATCGAGACTCATAAGAAAAATGGACATATATGGGTTATTTTTGGTACATTATGGTATATTATAAGTTGATATAGTGTATATAAGTTCACATTTATAATATTAGACTCAGAAACATGCAAAAATGGTCAAAAACGTAAATATGGAAATTTTGGAAATTTCACCAAGTATGAACTCGGTCCAGATCCATCCGAATTCGGATCCGTACCCAGTTCGGATCTGTTCATCTATTTCGGACCAGTAGCAAATTCCGACCCATGACCATTTCGGACCCTGTCCCAATTTCGGACCCCCATTTTCGGATCAAGACCCAATCCGGATCAAACACTAATTTCGGACCACTTATATTCGGACCATCCGAATTCGGATGTGGTCCGAAATCAGGACCCAATTACATTTAAAATTACAGAATACAAAATTTAAGCAATTACTGACACAAAATCACTATTACACTTACTTTACAGATCATTGTGGTGTTGTTTAACACACATTGATTCAGAGACAAATTTCACATTATACCAATCACTGTGAGTAACAGATTGTCATTCGAACATTTATTGTTTTTGCATTCATGTTTATACATTCAATGTCATGTTCACATTGTTCATATACATCATTTGGCACTCGTACATGATTTGTTGTTATGATGCACACTCGTACTTGACATGTAATACACATGTAGCCAGCGTTCAATTGAAAGTGCATTTATTTACATCATGCTTGCACTGCATGATCATTACTTCACAATCTGATGCGACCTGGACTGGGGCTGACAGCAGGCCACTGTCGGGGACTGATCATCCCACTCGTTATCCCGTCAGGTTCGGCACATCCCCGATCAGCATTTGAACTGCCAACCCCATGCTTGCACTGCATGGTTTACACATACGTTGAGGCTTACACTGCCTGTTTTCACATACATGGGGCTTACACTGCCCATGGTTAAGCATTGCTTGTAAAGAAATATTTGTTGTTTGCATAATCTGTTATCTCACTAAGCTTTAGCTTACAGTTGACTCACAATGTTTTCAGGCAAAGGCAAAAGTGTAGCTGGACCTTCCACTTAAGCAATTCACTTCAATATCCCGGAGACTTTAGAAGCTATTGGTACTCAGACATTGTAGCTTGGGGCTGGGATATTACATGACTTTTAATCAATTTGTGATGTTGTAATAGTTAGACTTAATCACTGTAGACATTTACTTTTATTGCTTTAGTGTGGATTTGCTTAAATCTATGTTAAGTATTCAATCTCAATTATCATATTATACATTAGGTTGTTTGTTGATCCTGGTGATTCCAATTATAATATCAAAACAAGAGGGTGTCACAGGTTTTGGTATCAGAGCATTAGTTTGAGGTTTCAAGTGTCCGCGAGGACTTGGACTCAAACTTAGGTTATGATATTAGAATGAACTTCTAAGTAATGATCTGAACTAAGATAGGATTGACATGCACACGGGGACAAATAAAGGGTAACTGTAAACACTTAGGACTTACAACCAAATGTTCTAAATATAAGTTGTTATATTTCAGAACATGTCAGGAGACGATATGACTCCTCAGCAAATGTTCCAGATGATGCAAGCTCTAATGGAACAGAACAACGAATTACAATCCAAAAGAATGGCTGAACATGCTCAGTCATTTGCAGATCAGTTAAGGGCCAGAGATGAAGCCGAAGCGAAACGTAAAGCTGATAAACGGAAGAACAAGGAGCAACAACAGGATGATCAAGAGGAAAGACAAGACACTGGGTCTTCTAACCGATCAAGGGGTTATAGATTTAAGGACTTCAAAAGTAACGGGGCTGTTACTTTTGATGGAACTGGAGATGCCGTGACTGCATTGGAATGGATCACCACCACCGAACGAACTTTCAGAATCAGCGACTGTGCTGACAAAGACATGGTCCGCTTTGCAACCGCTATGTTTGCAAGGGACGCTGTTATGTGGTGGGATGCTATGACACATGTGTTGACGATGGAGGTAGTGTCACACATGTCATGGAACGAGTTCAAGGAAGTATTCTCTCAGCAATACTGTCCTACTGATGAGAAACGCCGTCTAGAGGCGAAGTTCCTGAACCTGACTCAAGGAACGAAAACGGTTACACAATATGCCGTCGAGTTCACCCGCTTAAGCTTGTTCGCACCACACCAAGTTGACACAGAAGAAAGAAAAATAGCCCGGTTTGAGGCCGGATTGGATTATGAGATTCGCCGAACCATGAGTGGGGTTCGGTATACAACTTTTGCCGGTTTATTGGAGGCTGCTCGGAATGTGGAGCAGATCGTACTGTTATCAGGTTATGTCATTGGGTCAGCTGTCGCAGCACCAACTCAACCGTCGCCGCCAAAAAGGCAACAGGAGTCTGGATCATCTCGATTCTCTCCTCAATCCCATCAACAATCTTCATCACCCAAGAAGGGAAGGGCCTTTTCGGCCAATTCTGAAATGAGGGACTGCAGACGATGCAGAAAAGCACACTCTGGGGAGTGCAAGACTCAAGATATGTACTGTTTCTGCTGTGGGCAGAAAGGCCATCACTGGGAGCATTGTCCTCGAAAAGATGATGCATGCTACAACTGTCACAGACTTGGCCATTTCTCAAGGGACTGCCCGAAACCCCCACGAGATCAGAATGCTCAACAATCAACAGCAAGATCTTCTGTAGCATCCACTGCTCGCAGGGATCAATCTCAAAGGGCTCCAACAAGGGCGTTCCAAATCACAGCTGAAGAAGCAAAGGATGACCCGGAGGTGGTCACTGGTACGTTCTATGTTAATTCAATTCCCGCACGTATACTGTTTGATTCCGGAGCCAATCGTTCGTTTGTTTCCACTACATTTGCTCGTCAATTCAATATGCCTACTTCCAAATTACAATTTGTACTTGACATTGAAACTGCTAGCAACATGTTAGTTAAGGCAGATAAAGTGTATAGGAATTGCACATTACTAGTAGAAGATATAGTGTTCAACATAGATTTAATTCCCATGGAGTTCGGGGAATTTGATGTTATAGTAGGCATGGACTGGTTAGTTCACAATGAGGCCCAAATTGTTTGCAAGAAAAGAATGATCAAGATTACCACTCTTGAGGGCCGAGATATATGCATTTATGGTGATAGACCCAAAGGAGACTTATGCCTCATTCCAATCGCAAAAGCCCGGAAGCACGTTGCTAAGGGTTGTTCTGCATATTTAGCCTACGCTGTCGATGCAAAGGCTGAAGTTCAATCTCCTTCCACTGTTTCTGTTGTCTCCGAATTTCTAGATGTCTTTCCAAAAGATATCTCGGGATTGCCACCTGATCGTCAAGTGGAATTCCGCATTGATCTCATTCCTGGAGCTGCTCCAATAGCAAAGGCTCCGTACCGTTTAGCCCCTGCAGAAATGCAGGAAATGATGAAGCAGTTACAGGAGCTACTTGACAAAGGCTTTATCCGCCCAAGTTCATCTCCTTGGGGCGCTCCTGTTCTGTTTGTCAAGAAGAAATATGGCACATTGCGTATGTGCATCGATTACCGCGAACTCAACAAAGTCACAATAAAAAACAAGTATCCATTGCCCCGGATTGATGATCTCTTCGACCAGTTACAAGGCGCGAGTTACTTCTCGAAGATTGATCTTCGATCGGGTTATCATCAACTCAAAGTACACCCAGACGACATTCCTAAAACGGCTTTCAGAACTCGTTACGGACACTACGAGTTTCTGGTAATGCCATTCGGTCTCACAAATGCGCCGGCTGCTTTCATGGATCTCATGAACAGAGTCTGCCGGCCAATGCTCGACAAATCTGTCATCGTGTTCATTGATGACATTCTCATATATTCAAAGACCGAAGAGGATCATGCAGCACATCTGCGAGAATTGCTAGAGTTGCTGCGCAAAGAGCGACTTTATGCCAAATTCTCGAAATGTGAATTCTGGTTGAGGCAGGTACGTCTCAACATCCCAAACAATTCCTTGATCCTTACATTCACTTATGAACTCTTTGTTAACTTGTACCTCTTAAACAATCAATTCAGATCCAATTCTTGGGGCACGTGATATCTGGTGATGGGATTGCTGTTGATCCTGCAAAGATCGAAGCTATCCAGAACTGGGAATCACCTCGCAACGCCTCCGAGATTCGTAGCTTTCTGGGATTGGCTGGTTATTACCGCCGATTCATCAAAGACTTCTCCAAAATCGTTGTTCCGCTTACAAAGCTTACTCGCAAGAACGCAACCTTCTTTTGGAAAGAAGAACAGCAAGTGGCTTTTGACAGACTGAAGAATTTGCTAAGTGAAGCACCAGTTTTATCCCTGCCTGAAGGGAACGAGGACTTTGTTGTCTATACAGATGCATCAGGTATGGGTTTGGGTGCTGTTCTGATGCAAAGAGGAAATGTCATAGCGTATGCTTCTAGACAACTCAAACCACATGAGAAAGATTACTCTACTCATGATCTAGAGCTAACTGCTGTGACATTCGCTCTCAAACTTTGGAGGCACTACTTGTATGGGACCAAATGTCAGCTCTATACCGATCATAAAAGTTTGAAGTACATATTCAGTCAGAAGGACTTGAATATGAGGCAAAGAAGGTCAATGGAGCTGATCAAAGATTACGACTATGAGATTCTATATCACCCAGGAAAGGCTAACGTAGTGGCCGATGCCCTAAGCCGAAAAGCGTACTGCAAGGCATACTGCTATGCCTTGACTTCTACAATTCTGACGTCAACGATCATAGATGATGTAAGGACTACTCAAATGCAGGCTCTAAAGGAGGAAAATTTTAAGAATGAAGATGTCAGAATTCAAATACCGTTAATGCAAGATGATGGAACCGGACTAAAGGGTGTTTACGGTAGAATTTGGGTTCCTAAGTTCGGGAACATGAGAGATGTAATTCTTGCGGAAGCTCATCAATCTAAGTTCTCAATTCATTCGGGTAGCACAAAAATGTACAACGACCTGAAAGCCGATTTCTGGTGGCCAGGATTGAAAAGAGATGTCGGTTAGTATGTCGAGAAGTGTAGAACATGCAGATTGGTCAAAGCAGAACACCAGCAACCCTATGGTAGTATGCAACCTCTTCCTATCCCGGAATGGAAGTGGGACCATATTACTATGGATTTTATAACTAAACTTCCCAAAACACGTCGTCAACATGATGCCATCTGGGTCATCGTTGACCGTCTGACAAAATCTGCTCACTTCATTCCAATCCGAGAAACCTATTCACTGGACCGTCTTGCCCAGATCTACGTTAATGAAATCATCATTAGGCATGGTGTGCCTAAGTCTATTGTCTCTGACCGAGATAGTAGATTCACTTCCAATTTCTGGGCTGCTCTACAAAACGGTCTTGGTACTCGTATCGCAATGAGTACTGCCTATAGACCCCAATCTGATGGTCAAAGTGAAAGAACAATCTTAACTCTCGAAGACATGCTCAGAGCGTGTGTCATGGATTTGGGTGGTAACTGGGACGATCACCTTCCACTGGTTGAATTCTCCTACAACAATAGTTACCATTCCACTATCAAGATGGCACCGTTCGAGTTTCTGTACGGCAGAAAGTGTAGGACTCCAACTTGTTGGAGGGAAGCAGGAGAAACTCCAATAGCTGGTCCTGCCTTATTGCAAGAAACAAACGAAAAGATTCAACTCATTCGGCAATACATGAAAACGGCACAAGATCGGCAAAAGAATTACCATGATCGCCGTCATAAAGCTATAGAGTTTCAGAAGGACGATTGGGTATACTTGAAGGTATCCCCAATGAAAGGTGTCACGAGGTTCGTTAAGCGAGGAAAGCTATCACCTCGATTCATAGGACCCTTCAAGATACTAGAAAGAGTTGGGAATCAATCCTACCACTTGGACTTGCCGGAAGAATTATCAGGTGTTCACCCTGTCTTCCATGTTGGTTACTAAAGAAAGAGTCTGGTGCCCGAAAGGGAACCATGGACTGATCATTCAGAAGTTAAGATTGACGAACGGCTAAGGTTCGTTGATGAGCCGGAGTGTATACTGGAAACAAAAGTCAAGAAACTCCGCAACAAGGAAATCAGGATGGTGCTGGTCAAGTGGAAGCATCATCGGGGAGCTAATCATACTTGGGAATCAGAAGAAGACATGAAGACTAAGTACCCAAGTTTGTTTAGCACAGCATGACTTCGCGGACGAAGTATAGGCGTGGTGGAGCCCATGCTGTAACATCCCAAATTTTAATTAATTGTAATTTACAATTTTAAGGACTTAATTGTTGTACTTTTGGATGATTATTTTAATTTAAGTTAATTTCTACCATAAAATCAGTTAAATGAGAAAATACGAAGTTGAGGGGTATAATGTGCAATTAGGTCAAAGTGGCAAATAAAAGAAGAAAACTCTTCATTTTCAACAAATATCACACACTCTCTCTACCGTCTCTCACTTTCTCTCTCTAACTCTCTCGATCTCTCTACTCTCTCTCTCGGCTCCACTTCAAGAAACACAAGAAATCATCAAATTAAGGTGCAAAATTCTGGATTCAAGTGGCATATAGGAGACTATAACAACTACAAGAATCAATTTAAGGTAAACATCATTTAATCTTTCGGATTTTTGAAGTTTTTGATTCGGTTTCGAAGTGAACCGATTTCTAAAATTTAAGTAGCAAATGTTAATGCATGTTGGAACTTATTGTTGTAATGTTCAAATCGAGTGTTAGAGATGTTGTGTACAAAATTTCAGGTTCTAATTCCACTCCTAAGTATGAATTCTGTAATTGTGTGTGTGTTTTAGTGTGTGTTCATCGAGACTCATAAGAAAAATGGACATATATGGGTTATTTTTGGTACATTATGGTATATTATAAGTTGATATAGTGTATATAAGTTTACATTTATAATATTAGACTCAGAAACATGCAAAAATGGTCAAAAACATAAATCTGGAAATTTTGGAAATTTCACCAAGTATGAACTCGGTCCGGATCCATCCGAATTCGGATCCGTACCCAGTTCGGATCTGTTCATCTATTTCGGACCAGTAGCAAATTCGGACCCATGACCATTTCGGACCCTGTCCCAATTTCGGACCCCCATTTTCGGATCAAGACCCAATCCGGATCAAACACTAATTTCGGACCACTTATATTTCGGACCATCCGAATTCGGATGTGGTCCGAAATCAGGACCCAGTTACATTTAAAATTACAGAATACAAAATTTAAGCAATTACTGACACAAAATCACTATTACACTTACTTTACAGATCATTGTGGTGTTGTTTAACACACATTGATTCAGAGACAAATTTCACATTATACCAATCACTGTGAGTAACAGATTGTCATTCGAACATTTATTGTTTTTGCATTCATGTTTATACATTCAATGGCATGTTCACATTGTTCATATACATCATTTGGCACTCGTACATGATTTGTTGTTATGATGCACACTCGTACTTGACATGTAATACACATGTAGCCAGCGTTCAACTGAAAGTGCATTTATTTACATCATGCTTGCACTGCATGATCATTACTTCACAATCTGATGCGACCTGGACTGGGGCTGACAGCAGGCCACTGTCGGGGACTGATCATCCCACTCGTTATCCCGTCAGGTTCGGCACATCCCCGATCAGCATTTGAACTGCCAACCCCATGCTTGCACTGCATGGTTTACACATACGTTGAGGCTTACACTGCCTGTTTTCACATACATGGGGCTTACACTGCCCATGGTTAAGCATTACTTGTAAAGAAATATTTGTTGTTTGCATAATCTGTTATCTCACTAAGCTTTAGCTTACAGCTGACTCACAATGTTTTCAGGCAAAGGCAAAAGTGTAGCTGGACCTTCCACTTAAGCAATTCACTTCAATATCCCGGAGACTTTAGAAGCTATTGGTACTCAGACATTGTAGCTTGGGGCTGGGATATTACATGACTTTTAATCAATTTGTGATATTGTAATAGTTAGACTTAATCACTGTAGACATTTACTTTTATTGCTTTAGTGTGGATTTGCTTAAATCTATGTTAAGTATTCAATCTCAATTATCATATTATACATTGGGTTGTTTGTTGATCCTGGTGATTCCAATTATAATATCAAAACAAGAGGGTGTCACAACAAGCGTCTAAAGCAAGATCGCCTCTAGTTGTTCACACCCAATGAACAAAAGAAAAGATAATTATAACTTTTCTAAGCTCAGATCTCGGAGTTCCAAAAACTGGTATCCCTTGTGATCGTTAGAGAACTTAGAATTTAATGAGCGAGGAATGAAGCAGGCAGGGGCTGTCTATTTATAGGTTTTAGAAACCTACAAAATTTTGATCCCAAATCCATGTGGGATGGATTGGTGGCCGGCCCCCCTAGTTTAGGGGGTGCTCTGTTGACTATCAACTAATTGCAGTTTAGCCCATGTACTTCCTCAATTAATTCTATTAGCTTCCGGTTAATTTATTAACTATTAATAAATTAACAAACTAACCCATTAATCAAATATAATCAATTATTTAGTTTCTAATTAATTTATTAAACACAGTAAATTAACAAACTAATTAACATTATATATTTAAGTTTATCATCTTTTCTTTACAATTCATTGCATGCACCCAAAAAGGATCCGGCCTGATAACAATATGTTTACAAATAATTGTGACTTGGACACTAATTCCAACAATTATCATCTACGGAGAGCGCAGTCGAGGTAGTGTTGGCCTCGTTTCTGCGATTCAGGCTAGCCGTTGTTTAGCCAAGGGTTGTTCCTCCTTCCTAGCATATGTAGTTGATGCAAAGAAGGAGAAACAGAGTGTAGAGGCTGTCGTTGTTGTTTCTGAGTTCCCTGACGTGTACCCTGAAGAGTTACCTGGATTACCGCCGGACAGACATGTAGAGTTTCGCATAGAGTTGGTGCCAGGTGCTACTCCCATTGCACGCGCACCTTATCGTTTGGCTCCTACCGAGATGAGGGAGCTGATGAGTCAGTTACAGGAGTTATTGGACCGCGGATTCATCCGGCCGAGTACTTCGCCGTGGGGTGCTCCAGTTCTTTTTGTAAAGAAGAAAGATGGGTCGATGAGGATGTGTATAGACTATCGTGAGCTTAATAAGGTAACGGTGAAGAACCGTTATCCTCTTCCGCGGATAGATGATTTGTTCGACCAGTTGCAGGGGGCCAGTGTGTTTTCGAAGATTGATTTGCGCTCAGGATACCATCAGCTGAAGGTTTATGAGCAGGATACAGCGAAGACAACATTCAGGACCCGATACGGTCATTATGAGTTCTTAGTTATGCCGTTTGGGCTAACCAACGCCCCAGCAGCCTTTATGGACCTGATGAATAGGGTCTACTGTCCGTATCTTGATCAGTTTGTCATAGTGTTCATAGATGATATCCTGATATATTCCCGATCGATATAGGAGCATGCGGCGCATCTGCGAGAGATCCTTAGCGTGTTGCGGCGAGAGAAGTTGTACGCGAAGTTCTCGAAGTGTGAGTTATGACTTCGAGAGGTGCAGTTTTTGGGCCATGTTGTTAGCGACAAGGGTGTTTCTTGATTGCCGTGCCGTTGAATCGTCTAACTCGTCAGTCAGTCCCGTTCGATTGGACTGAAGATCAGGAGCTTGTTTTCGAGGAGCTGAAGCGCAGACTGTGTCAGGCTCCGGTGTTAGCCCTGCCTGAAGGTACCAGTGATTTTGTTGTGTATACTGACGCTTCGGGGACAGAGTTAGGATGTGTATTGATGCAGAGGGGCCGAGTGATTGCTTATGCTTCTCGTCAGTTGAAAGACTACGAGAAGAATTATTCGACCCATGACTTAGAGTTAACGGCTATCGTGTTTGCACTGAAGATTTGGCGCCATTATCTGTATGGAGTTCCCTTCATCTTGTTTACTGATCATAAGAGTCTCCAATATCTGTTAAGCCAGCGAAATCTGAATATGCGTCAGAGACGGAGACTAGAGCTGATTAAGGATTATGACTGCGACATTCAGTTGCACCCGGGTATGGCGAACGTGGTGGCCGATGCTCTCAGCCGGAAGGAGCACGGATCTTCAAGTCGAGCCCGTAATTATAGGATCGAGGTGATGTCTACCTTAATAGAGAGGCTTCGGGAGGCGCAGGCCATCGGGATGCGTACAGAGAACCACCGGAAGGAGCATATTCTAGGTCAGTTACAGGAGTTCGAGACTGACACTCGAGGGCTATATGTGAGACAGGGCCGAGTTTGGGTCCCTAGGGCCGGTGAGGTACGCCAGTTGATTTTGGAGGATTCCCATAAGTCCCGCCTTGCTATTCATCCCGGCAGTACGAAGATGTATCAGGATCTCTGTGTCTTGTATTGGTGGCCCGGTATGAAACGAGATATAGCCGAGTTTGTCAAACGTTGTTTAACATGTCTGCAGGTGAAGGCCGAGCACCAAAAGCCCCATGGTCGGTTGCAGCCGTTAGAGATTCCTCAGTGGAGTTGGGAGCATATTACGATGGACTTCGTTACGAAGCTACCGCGGACTCCACGTGGTTATGATGCAATATGAGTGATAGTAGATCGGCTCATGAAGAAAACACATTTTCTGCCAATCCGGGAGACCTATACGTTGGAGCAGCTCGCTCGAGTTTATTTGTATGAGATTGTCTCCCGTCATGGAGTTCCAGCCTCAATAGTTTCTGACAGAGATGCTCGATTCACGTCTACCTTCTGGCAGAGTCTACAGCGGGCGTTAGGTACTCCAATTCAGATGAGTACTGCTTATCATCCCTAGTCTGACGGCCAGTCTGAGCGTACAATCCAGACGATGGAGGATATGCTACGAGCATGTGTGGTGGATTTCGGTGGTAGTTGGGACTCGCATTTGCCATTAGTTGAATTTGCTTATAATAACAACTACCACTCCAGTATTAAGATGCCTCCGTTCGAAGCGTTGTACGGTCGTAAGTGTCGCACCCCTGTGTGTTGGACCGAGGTGGGGGAGAAAGAGATTACAGGTCCTGAGATCATCCAGCAGACTAGCGAGAAGATAGCAGTGGTCAGAGAGAGACTACAGATAGCTTAGAGTCGACAGAAGTGCTATGCTGATAAGAGGACCAAAGAATTAGAGTTTGACGTGGGCGAGTGGGTACTACTGAAGGTATCCCCGTGGAAGGGCGTGATTCGATTCCGGAAGCGAGGTAAGCTCAGTCCGAGATTTATTGGGCCATTCTGTATAGTCGAGCGAGTGGGCACGTAGGCATGTCGATTAGAGTTACCTCTAGAGTTGCGTGGGGTACACTCTACCTTCCATGTTAGTTACCTGCGGCGATGTTTGGTCCCACATGAGGAAACGGTTCCCATGTCCGAGATCGAGGTGGACGAGCAGCTGAGATACGTTGAGCAACCCGAGGCTATATTGGATCGCAAGGTGAAAAAGTTGCGGAAAAAGGAAATCCCGCTGGTATTAGTGCAATGGCGGTACAATAAAGGTTCTAGTGCTACCTGGGAGCCCGAGGCAGACATGCGACAATGTTATCCGCATCTATTTACCCGAGTTGAGATCCCGAGGACGGGAACAGTTCTAGAGGGGAGGATTTGTAACATCCGGAATCTAACAGCAGGTACGTGTAATTTATTTATTGGCTTTAAGAGTTGTTCCAATGAGTTGGTGGATTTTAATTGATTAATTGCTCGTGAGTTGGTAAAGTAGGTTGTTATTACGTGTAACTTTAATCGGTTGAGATAATAACCGGTCTAATAGTAATTGGGGATTTGGGGTTGTTTTAAGGAGTTAATTGACATTCTAAACCCAAGTCGTTAATTTGGGATTAATTGGATTAACGGGTATTTACCCGGTGGTTAGTGAGTATGGTACCCGTTTTAATTGGGTTCGGGACCGGAAACGTATATATATCTCAAGTGATAGCTTATTTCCTTCATTTTTCCAAACCTCAAGTGCATATGTGTGTGTGTGTTCTCAGCTGGATTTAAGTGAAAGGAAGCAAGGAAGAAGATCAACAACAACAGTGGCTAGAGCATCCTCACCCTCCACAATTGCAAGCTCAAGAGCAAGCCATACAATTAAGTCGAGGTTATTAAATTATGGCAAATGAAGTGAATTAAGTTCAAATGATGTTATTGTTGATTAAGGGGTAGTTTACAACCCCTAAAGTGTACAAAAACAGGTTAGGATATGATTCCCGTAGCTGTATAAAAACAGAGACTTCCCTGCTCTGTTCGTCGCCGCATCGCGGCCGTGCCCCCTGGTCGCGCCCGCGATCAGGATGAGGCGGTGAGGGTGGTCGCTAGTAGTAGATCGCGCCCGAGATGTCAATCGCGGGTCGGACGAGCACGGGCATGCTCGGATGAGCCCGGCTGTGATAAGAAGGGCAGCGCGGGGGTCATCGCGCCCGCGGTGACTGGCCGCGACAACGAGCCCGCGACCGCGATCACGACCGCGCTCCTGGCCACGCTCGTGGGTCTTGGCTTGTTGATTCGTGTTGAGCTAGTGAGTCTAGTAGTATACTCGTTATGAGTTCCGTAGCTAGCTGTTACAGTGTAGTTGTATTTACTGTTGCCAGGATTCGTAGCTAAGCCTAGGACTGGTAGAGATCGCTGTTGATAGCGAGGCTATAGTCGTGCTTCAGGTGAGTTACTTACTTGTTGTTATTATCCGGGTCCAGTGCGGATCCTTTTATATGTTGAAACTCGTTAGCACAGAGCAGAGCACGTGGTTTAAGCGTACTGGTGTGGTGCGCAGAGTAGAGAGGCCTGTTGGGTCATTCCCAACTCAGAGGTCCTGACAACCCACTACTTTGTGGAGTGGGCTATGCAGGCTACTCCGGGTCGCTCCCGATGAGGCGTCAGGCAGTTGAGGCCGGCCGCATGTTGATTATTAGTCGTTATATTGTGCTAACTATTTTATAAATTGTTTTAAAGTTGTTTATAGTAACTCACCATCTTTCCGCTGACTGTTGTTTTAACTGTGGATCTCAGGTACGAGGACTGAGGCTAGGGATACAGCGGGCAGTAGCCGAGACCCGCCACGTGGACAGTAGTTAGTGACTACTTTTGTAAGTAGTCTTGATGTTTTGTGGTTTGGCTTATTAGCCAGTGACTTCTGGATGACTGTAACCTTTACTTATGTTGTGGTTGCCTGACGTTACTGACGAGGGTTGGTTCCCGTCTTGTGTTACTTTTGTGTCTGATGTTGATGTTTAGTAGTAATTAGCTGTTTAACCCTTGATGATGTTATCTATGATTGGATGACGTGGACTATAGGTCCTATGTGGCATTAGTCGTAAAAGTAGGGTGTTACAACTAAACAGAATACCAGCAAGAATCAGAGGCCGGAGCTGTGAATCGATCTTCATCGTCTTCTTTTTTGTGTAGAGTCTTCTCTTTCTATGGATTTGATTGTGCTAGAGTTTTTGGTATGTTGGGAATTGGCTTCTAAGCCTGTTGGGAATTAGTATACAATGATGTTATGAGTTTCCCTTAGTATATAGTGATGTTATGAGTTTCCCCGTCGAGATAAAGGACGCGGACCGTGATGGTCAGCGCGACCGCGATGGCGTGAGTGCGGGCCGCGATCAGAGTGTTATGGGTCAGATTCTGTCTGGGCTTTGGGGTCCGTTTGGGGTTGCTTTTGGGATCCGATTCAGTCATGGGTTCAATTTATGAGTTGTTATATATGTTTGTGGGGTTTAAATTAACAGTCTCGGATCCGTGTGTTTACAGGGACGAGTAGACAGCGAGACGGGCCGAATCAAGGATCACAGGGTTCAGCGAATCGATTAGGACAATCAGGTGAGTACTTGAGTTATTCTCCGACCCGGGCTTCTTTTACGAGTCTTAGCTGTGTAAGTATTGCATATATATTGTGATGTGTATGATACAGAGACGTAAACCTCAGGTATGACTCTATTCGGTGATTCGCGATGGGTGATCGTGCGGGCTGACTGTCCCTAACCAGTCCTCAGAGCGTATATGTACGGCAGGGCCTGTAGCCAGGTCGCTCCTGAGCTAGGGATTTGCTACCCACTGTTGTGTGCAGTTTGTTAGCCGGGGAAGTATCCCCACAGGGTTGTATAAAGGGTTCGGATCTCATGCTCCTCTATGATCATACCTGAGATGTGTGGATGATTTCCAGGGATTTAGATAAAAGATGTGCCATTTGTGTTATGTGCTATTTGTTTGCGTTATGTGTTTATTATGCAGAGTCTAACCCTCACATACTCACGAGCTTCCCAGCTTACGTTTTCGAGTATAACATGTTCAGGCAGTCAGAAAGGGGAATAGCAGTCGTAACCTCCGAAGTAGGATTTGGAATCAATTGAGAGATTTGTATCTGCTACTGTATACTGACATTGTACTTGGGAAATTTGTATCTGTAATTGTGCGACTATAGTATCTTTTGGGAAATTGCGATTCTGTAACTTGTGTATGTATTCAATTTGTGTATCAGATAGCCAACTGTAGTATGTTAGCTTAATCAAGATTGTTAGTTGTAATGAACTTGCTATTACACTGTTAACCTTTGTATGAAAGTTTTAAATTATCAGTGATTTGTCTTATCCTCTAACATGTGTAATATGGATTTTATGCGTTATTGCCAGTTATGATATTGTGATGACGTGACATTTATGTGAAAAAGGAGGGTGTTACATGATGGTATTAGAGCTTGTGGTTTGAAGTCTGAGTATCATTAGTGGATGCTTGAGCTTAAACCGTGTTCGGATCCTTGGGATTTGTTCCTGAGATTGAAACTAGTGGAATCTAACCTAGCTTATTGTGTAACGTTGGGTGATCTATTTGTTATTCTTAACTACATTGGTTTGTGCAGGTCATTATGTCGGTTCTCATGATATTTAATGTCAAGATCAAAATCACCTAAGATTAACTGGTTTTAATAAATCAGAGTGTAAACCAATAACCGTGTTTTTGAATCAAAGTCCAATTAAGAAGTTTGCGGAATAACACTTAATTGTTTTAACAAAACTTTCAGAATAAATAACAGATAAATATAATCAAAATCAAATCCTTTATATTGCCAAAATCACTGATTACAATCAACTCTAATCTGTTTGATTAGACGAAGAACACTAATTGTTCTTAGGGTTTTACAACCTTAGAGGCTTGAGAAACTTTATCAGAGTTACAATGAAGCACACAATTACAGAACTTGCACGTACAGACTTACAATAGAAAGACCTAGTCTATCTATATATAGCCTTCTGATTTGTTTCATTGAAGAACTCTGATTTCTCTGGTAGTAGATATGCTTAGAAGATATTTAAATCTTGAAATATATATAACTTCCTGAATTTCAGCACTTTCTGTTATTAATCTGTTGAGCAGCTTGAACTTTTAACTCTGACAGCTTGAACTTTTTTACTAGCAACTTGAACTTGTTGAACTAGCAGCTTAAACTTTGTAATCACATAGAAATACTACTAACAGTTTGAGAAATCTAACTAACAGCTTGACATACTTAGAATATTTCCCAACAATCTCCCCCTAACTTAAATTCTTTACACAAGACTTTAAATTTCTATACAAATAAGGAAATAGAACAAAGTAAAACTGTTATATACAAACTAAGGCATCCAAAAACTTACAACTGTGAAAGCTTCTGCCTTATAGATTTTATGAATTCTCTCTTCAGCTCCACTTTATCACAATCAATCTTTACAGAGCTCATTTGGAGTAGCCATGCCTTTGCCAAATTGAGAAATTCAAAATTGTAGAATCTGCTGGATCTGTCTGCAAGCTTGAGTCTATATGTCATGGATTTGGCATATATATCAATCTGTACAATCTTCATTTCCTTGGCAGCTTCTATATCTACTATGGTAGACTCTGGGTAAAAAATGCTTCTGAGATCTTTTAAATTTTGTTGAACCCATACAATTGGTGACCTAGAGTGACTGGCAGTTCCACTATGATGCATTTGTGTCAGCTCATCTCTAGTCAGTCTCTCTACCAGGTGGATTAGGCTTTTATATTCTTCCTCTGGACCAGCCTCTCCTTTGATTACAAAATTATATCCTAAATCAATGTCATCCAAAGACTTAGCATACCAATAAGTAATTGGAGGTTTGGAGAAGTCATGTTGATCCAGGATTTTTTCAATTTCCATAGCCTTTTGCAATTGCTGATCAAACAGCACTCTCTTTACCTGTTCAAACTTTGCTTGAGAAACATCAGCAACAGTTTGAACTGGTTCTTGTGGAACTTGGACTTGGTGGGAGGCTGTGGATGCTTTTTCCTTCTCCTTTTCCTTGTCATATAAAGCCTGAAGCTTCTCAATTGACCATGATTGAGCAATTACATTTGATATCCCAGTTGTAGTAGAGAAATTTATCAAAAATCTTCTGTGTTCTGCCTTTGAAGGCCCTGTTGGCCTTTTCGTCTTCTTTTGATTATCCTTAACCACAAACCCTCTTAGGTAATCTCCTAAGGTTTCATCATCTCCCATTGGTTCAAGGGTTTGCTGATCTAGGATCTCATCTTGTTCTTCTGCTAATTTCCTTGCCAATTCAGCATCATGTGTAGAAACATCTGGGCCCCTTTGTTCTTGGTACTAGGGACTTCTAGAAGGTGCTTGCACACCCTCTATTGCCATGGGTGTGGTATTAGAGATGTTGATATTGTCCTGTGCCTCTTGTGTAGAGACATCAGTAGTACCAGCCACAAATCCCATATGAACATCCCCTGATGGAATGTTCACCTCCAAGTTGAGGTGAACATTAGTTGTTGATCCGTCAATGCCATTAGTTGCAGACTAGCCTCAAGATCTTCAAATGATAGTGGGATTTGAGATCTATCAATGGCATTAATTCTAGAAGTAGAAACTTCTGGGCCCCTTTGTTCTTGGTACTAGGGACTTCTAGAAGGTGCTTGCACACCCTCTGTTGCCATGGGTGTGGTCTTAGAGATGTTGATATTGTTCTGTGCCTCTTGTGTAGAGACATCAGTAGTACCAGCCACAACTCCCATATGAACATCTCCTGATGGAATGTTCACCTCCAAGTTGAGGGTGGGAGTATCCTCAATGGGTTCCCTGTTGATATTCTGTGCATGAGGAGTTATTTGGCTCTGGGAATTGGACTGAGGAGGAAGGAGCTCCTACAACCCTTTGTCTTTTATACATTTTCAGTGAGGGGGCTGGGGAAGTATGTATAGTAGAAGGAGCAGAGGAATTATATGTATCATGAGGAGTGGGTTGGGGTCCTGGGGGTGAAGCAGTAATGGATGGCTGAGCCTGCTCAGGACCCTCTCCTCTGTTTCTTGGATTGATGTCCTGCATTGCAGAAGGCAATGGGACATCCACATTGTGAAAATTGGCACTTGGTTTGAAAAGCCTTTCAATAGTAGGTAAAGAGTGCCTATGAGAAACATGTATCCTTTTATGTACTTTAAAATTATTGCAAGACTTTGCAATTATTTCTGCCAAAAACCATGGATACATCAAAAATTTCCCATTCTTAAGGGCATGGTGCCTAAACATGCCTTGAAAAATAATATTTGAAAAATTAAACTATTGGCCTGTTGGTAAGCACACTAAGGCAGTGGCAATACTCGAAGAAAATTCAGACCAACCAGTTCTTTTAGGGCTTATACACTGCTAAATAATATGCACAAGATATTTCCATTTAGGACCAGAATGTGATTTGTAGAAGGTAAAAGAATCAGTAGGGCCCCTATACCCAATAGCAAAAAGACCTTCGTGTAAAGCAGTAAGAGAGAGATCAGATAACCCTGTGGCATCTTGAAGATGCAGATGTTGGCGTATTGTCTCCTCAGTGATGGTAATGGGGTTACCATCAATGATTGATGCAAAAGAAGTGACTCCATTAATGGTATGGACAGTGGCTGATTTCCAAAACTGCTCTATATGGGCGACGTATATAGTGGGATTAATAGTTAGAGCATAATGGATATGAGAACCACGAAGAAAATCCATCATGTCATGGAATGGTTGGAGTTCAGTGTGTTTGAGAGAGTAGGGAAGGCAGTTGTGTTCTTTGACAAACTCCATTTGAGATCAAGATGGTGATTTAGGGTTTGAAACGACTGTGTAAGAATCGCTCAGATAGAGAAGATAAAAAGATTGTGGAAGATATTTTTGCAACTGGTAGTTACAATCGAACGTAACTGAGACTTTAAAGGTTTTGGCTTTTCAAAAATATCTAGTCCCGCGCACAATCTTATGAAGAATTACAGAATTACCCTACACACTTGACAGACCAAGTGAAACAACTAACAGTCCGAGAAAATGAACTAGCAGCTTGAGAATAGTCTCAAGCTGTTAGTTGAAAATTAAGCATTTTCTAATGAAACAGTGTCTCCCCCTTAACTAAGCACATTGAATAAGTATATTCCTCATGAAATAAGGGAGAGTAATAAAGAACAAATTAATCCATATTTACCATACCAATATTTGATACTAGAAAGGTGAATCTCCCTACATCAAATGATTTTGTAAATAGATCAGCTAACTGATCATTTGTATGAATTTTGGTAACTTGGATTAATTTCTTTTCATTACAGTTCCTTTTAAAATGGAATCTAATGTCTATGTGCTTGGTTTTGGGAAATTTCACTGGATTTTGTACAATGCTTATTGCACTTGAATTGTAAATATAAATAGGAGTAGATAGGAAGTTCATACCATAGTCTCTCAGTTGGTTCTGAATCCACATCACTTGGGAACAGCAGCTGGCAGCTGCAACATATTCTGCTTCAGTAGATGAGGTGGAGTCCATAGAGGGCTTTGTCTAACTTATAGACTCTGTCTGGATATTTATAGTCCTCAAATCCAGGGGGTTGACACACATAAACCTCTTCTTCGATTGTACCATACAAGAATGCAGATTTCACATCCATTTGGTACACTTTAAACCCTTTGAAGCTGGCATAAGCTAGAAACACACTGATGGCTTCTATCCTTGCTACTGGGGCAAAGACACCATCATAATCTATTCCTTCTTCTTGAGTATATCCTTGAGCTACCAACCTTGCTTTGTTCTTTATCACTACACCTCTCTCATCCTTCTTGTTTCTAAACACCCATCTGGTACCAATTGCCCTCTTACCTTTAGGCAAGTCAACTAGAGTCCATACATTCTGAATCTTGAATTGCAAAAGTTCTTCTTGCATTGCCTCAATCCAAGATGGATCTTTTAGAGCCTTAGATGCCTTCTTTGGCTCTAATTGTGACATGAAGCATGCATGTTCAAAGGCAGCTAGACTGAATTCAGGGACTGCTCATTCAGCATTAGTTGACTCCTTGTGAACCATTGTCCTTGTCTGCACAGGAGTGCGTGGGTCTCCCATTATCTGGTTGAGAGGATGATACTTGTGAACCCTGAGTGTGGGTTCTCTTTTTGTCTGAAATGAGCTTCCCAGATTTGTATCATCACCTTCAGCACCACTTGAGGATTCTGCTTCAGTAACAGTTTGATCAGAGGATGGGACTGTTTCCCTATTGGATGGAGCTGTTACTTCAGTGCTTGTGATTGACACTTCACACTTTGTATTTATGTCTTGTTGATCAATCAGTACCCCTGGTGGGTCACAAGAGAGAAGTGGCAGTACAGTGTACTCATCCCATGTAGCAGAATCTCTAGTTGTTGGAAACTTTGTGCCAACAGCTTGAATATTGGTGGTACCAGCCTGAGAATTTGGGCTGACAGTTTCAACACTGTTTCCAGTAGTTCTTGCAGAATACTCAACAAAGCTCAGAAAATTTGTTAGTGAATCTAAATCAAACAACCAATCAGGACCAGTGCCTTTGATATTTGCAGTATTTTCGTTAAACTCAACAGTGACAGTTTTTTCAATGGTTTTAGACACACTGTTATACACACTATAGGCTTTGCTTTGAGTAGAGTAACTTACAAAAAAACCTTCTTCAACCTTACTTTCAAACTTTCCTAAGTGAGTTTTAGTATGTAGGATAGTGCATGAACAACCTAAAGGTTTTAGGAAGGCTACTAAAGGAATCCTGTGATGGAATAACTCATAGGGAGTTTTCCCTTGTGACTGAACAACTTGAACCCTATCTAGAACATAACAGGCTGTATTAACTGCCTCTGCCCAGAAGGTCATTGGCAGTTTGGAATTAGCTAGCATGGTTCTAGCAGCCTCTATTAAAGTTCTATTCTTCCTTTCAGCTACACCATTTTGTTGTGGTGTTCTAGGTGCACTATATTGCCTTGTAGTGCCTTTAAAATCACAGAAACTGTTTAGGATACGGTTTTTAAACTCAGTTTCATTGTCTGATCTGATCACTTTAACCTTTAAGTTTGATTGGTTTTCAATCTTAAGAATAAAGGATTTGACTAGCTCAGCAGTTTCATCCTTAGTTCTAAGAAAGTAAACCCATGTAAACCTGGTGAAATCATCAACAATGACTAAACAGTAAGCTCTTTTATTCAAACTCAAAACAGATGTTTAACCAAAAAGATCCATATGAATAAGATGAAGAGCAGATGAGATTGAATTTACTTCTTTGGCCTTATGAGAAGTTTTGTGTTGCTTGCCTTTGAGACATGCTACACAATGATCATCACATATGAACACATTATGTGGTAAACCTCTTACCAAGTTCTTTTTTACTAAAACATTCATAGATTTGAAGTTCATGTGACACATCCTTCTGTGCCAAAAAGCAGACTCATTTGATGATGCTTTGGATATCAAACAGCTTAAAGTATTTGATTTGGATAAAAGATCTGTGTCCAAACAGTAGACATTGTCCTTTCTTGGTGTTCTAAGTAAAACAAGATTTTCAGGTTTTTTAAAATCTTTTGAAAGGACAATGCACACAGAGTCTGTGAACAAAACAATATTTTGTTTATCACAGATTTGAGACACACTTAGTAAATTGTACTTCAGCTGTTCAACATACAAAACATCATTGAAGATCATATTGCCTGCTTTGACAGTACCCTTACCTGTTACCTTACCTCCCTTGGAATTTCCACCAAATGCAACAAACCCTCCTTCAAAGCTTTTGAAATTTGACAAGCATTCAGAGTTGTCTGTCATGTGCCTAGAGCATCCACTGTCCATATGCCATCTTGTCTTATGTTGGGTCCTGTGGTTGCCCTGCACAGAAAAAGCTAAGTTAGTAGTGGAGTAAACCCAAACCAAATTGGTTTTAGTTTGTCCTTGTGCATTGACATAACTAAACACTGTTTGTGTCTTTTTAAACTTAGTGAGATTCACTGGTGGATTCTGTGAAGAGTATTTAGTTATGACATCAAATATTTTCTTTAACAGTCTCAGAAGATCCACTACCAGTTCCAGTTTTAGACTTAGCAGTTTGAACTGGGTTCGGAGTGCTAACAGCTTTAGAATTTGCACTACCAGTTTCAACTTTTGGCTTAACAGTCTCAACATTTGCATTAGCAGTTTGATCTGAGTTTTTGCCTTTAACACACCATACCTTTTTTATGTTTGCTTTGGATATTGCTAAAACTTGTTTTTGGTGTGTAGGTTGTCTTTTGTTGACTTTTGAGTACCTGTGATAAACTGTCTTCCTTGGAACTGGCGTGACAGGTGTTTTGGCCTTTGAAATTTTTGAGTTTTGAACAATCGCCTGTTTTTGAACCACAGTCTGTTTTGTAACAGATGGTTTATATAAACAATGTCTGGCCAAATGATTTTTCCTGCCACAATGGAAACATCTTTTGACTGTTTTGATTGGAGAACCTGTTTTGTGAGACCATAATTGGTTCTTGTTCCTTTGATTTCCCCTCATCTGGCGCTGTGCGGGAAACTTTTGAACACCATACTTTTGGCATGTGCATATTGGAATAGTCTTATCACTTTTATTAGCTTTTGAAGAAGATGCAATATTACAGTTAGAAGGTACAGAAACATGTGGAGCATTATTGCATATACTCATATTCTCTTTTCCTTTCACACTGTGAGTTTTGATGGAACTGGAAGTGGGATGTTCTATAGATTCACTCATTGTTCTGGAGTTACTCTCAACTTCTTTACACTCACAGCCTGCATTTAGAATCAATTCTTCTTTAGATTCAGGCTTGTCCTCAAGGATAGGATCTACAGTTTTCATTTTCTCATCTAATGGTTCATTCAGAAGCCTATCAGCAACTTCACTCATAGGATGAATGTATTTGTTGTTGTATGGGGGTGGAGTAGCTTTATATCCTATACCTTCCTTGGGATTGAGTTGAGATTTTACCCTATCTTTAAATTAGACTTCCATTAGGTGTTCTAGCTTTTGATTTGCCAGTTTGAAGCTACCCCAATCTATATTCATAGAATCTACTTTCTTGTTAGCTTCTAACACCTTCTGTTCAGCCTCATCTAGTTTCTTATTTAGGGTGTCTATTTTCTCATTCAGTTCCTCTTTCCCCCATTCGTGATATGTTCTATCATCTCCCATCTGAATCTCATTATCCTTATAGTCATTGATCTGTTTTTCAAGATCTTCTATAGCCTGCATATACTCATATCTCCTCTCTTCCATCTTAGCTAGAGTTTTGCACATGCTCTCATTATGATCTCTGTACTTTTTAACCATATTTTTGCATGTTTGATAGCAGAGTTTAGCATTTACCTCAGATGGTAGTTCAGTGGAAGTGACAGTGGATGTTTCTACCATAAGAGCTTGATTTTGAAACTCCTCTTCTGTTTGGTCACTCTAGTCAAACACATTGTCTTCTTGAGAGACAAGTGCTTCTGAGGATGAAGTTTGATTTGTTTGCTGGGGTCTTGGTGGCTGCTGACCTTGGGATCTGCACTCTCTAGCAAAGTGGCCAAGCTTGTGGCATTTAAAGCACTCAACCTTTGATTTATCAAATGCTGGCTTGCCTTCTGTTCTGGCTTGAAAGTTTGGTCTGCCAGTCCTTTTTAGAAATCTTTTGGCCCTCATTGTCAACATAGCATGTTGCCACTTTAAGTCCATCTCTTCTAAACCATCTGGATGAATTTGTTCCAGATCTTCAGCATCAAGGGCAAAAAGTCCATCACTTGCAACAAATGCTTCATAATGAACTTCTGAAGAGTCACCATCAGCACCTGAAAAAGAATCACAACAGTTTGATTTATCAGTTAATGCTGATGACAACAAGGCAGTGTTGTGATTGTAAGAAAATGATTTCTTTTTATTTTCAATTTCAGATTCAAACACTCTCAGGCTGTTGTAAAGGTCATCCAACTCTATTTCATCTAGAGTGTCTTTGAATCTCCATTGGGCAGCATAGACTGTCCATTCTTCACCAAGAGATCTGAGGAATTTTCTGTTTACTTCATCTTGATCCAGGCTAACTTTAGCACTCTCCAATTCACCTATTAGCTTATTAAACATATCAAAAATCTGAGTAAGGTTTTCATTCTTGCCATCAGAAAAGTTTTCATACTGCTGTTTTAAAAGATCCTTTTGATTCCTTTTGGTGCTAGCATTTCCAGCAAATCTTTTCTCTAAAGCAATCCAAAGAGAATGAGCAGTATAAAACTTTTTAAACTAATGTTGATTAGCATTAGGAATGGCTATTTGTAAAAGAGTAAGAGCTTTCACTTCATTCATTCTAGCCTTTCTTTCAATCTCAGTTTTTGGAGGTGTTATTTTGGGTTTGCCCTTAGCATCTAGTTAAGGATCAACTGCAGGAGGATTTTCAACAGCTTCCCATAGTGCATAATCAATAAATTGAATGTGCTGTTGAATCCTGAGTTTCCACATCTCGAACTCAGTGGGTTTGAGCATAGGCACTTTGAGTCCTTGCCCAGATCCACTACTGCTATTTTCAAACTCCATTGCAGAAAAATAATTTTTTTTATTAAAACAAAGAAAGTTTCTGACTTTGAAACAAAGAATAACAAACAAAACCTGTGGCTCTGATACCACTTGTCAAGATCAAAATCACCTAAGATTAACTGGTTTTAATAAATCAGAGTGTAAACCAATAACCTTGTTTTTGAATCAAAGTCCAATTAAGAAGTTTGTGGAATAACACTTAATTGTTTTAAGAAAGCTTTCAGAATAAATAACAGATAAATATAATCAAAATCAAATCCTTTATATTGCCAAAATCACTGATTACAATCACCTCTAATATGTTTGATTAGACGGTGAACACTAATTGTTCTTAGGGTTTTACAACCTTAGAGGCTTGAGAAACTTTATCAGAAAGCAGTTACAATGAAGCACACAATTACAGAACTTGCACGTACAGACTTACAATAGAAATACCTAGTCTATCGATACATATAGCCTTCTGATTGGTTTCATTGAAGAACTCTGATTTCTATGGTAGTAGATATGCTTGGAAGATATTCAAATCTTGAAATATATATCACTTCCTGAATTTCAGCACTTTCTGTTACTAATCTGTTGAGCAGCTTGAACTTTTAACTCTGGCAGCTTGAACTTTTGTACTAGCAGCTTGAACTTGTTGACCTAGCAGCTTGAACTTTGTAATTACACAGAAATACTACTAACAGTTTGAGAAATCTAACTAACAGCTTGACATACTTAGAATATTTCCCAACATTTAAGGTTCTCAAAAGAGAGAGAAAGAGAAAAAGAAAATGTCATATGACCATTTTCATCAATAGATCTTCTTAATCTAATGACCACAAATGGTTATTAGGTTCTCATGATATTTAAGGTTTTAAAAAAAAACCCTTACCACCTCTAATGCAGCGCACCAGAAGGTACCACACTTAAAAGTAATTTTTTTGAAATTTTTTTACAAACACGTTCTAATTAACATTACATAGATCATATGTAAATTTCACGCAAATTCGAACACTATAAATGCATGAAAACACGCATCACATAAATGCACGTCCACATGTCTTCAAAATTACGTAAGTGTGTGTTCACATCATTTTTAGGAGCTAGGAGATGTGAATGTATCTGAAATTTATATATGATCTTCATAATGTTAATTAAAACGTGTTTATGAAAAAAAAATTTAAAAAGTTTTTTTAAAGGTGGTACCTTCTGGTGCGCTGCATAATGGGAGGTACTCTTTCGAACTATATACATATATATATACATATATATATATATATATATATATATATATATATATATATATATATATATATATATATGGGTTCTAAGGAGTACCATTAGTTTTGCGAAGTACTGGAGGTACCACACATTATATATATATATATATATATATATATATATATATATATATATGTATATGTATATGTATATATATATAGAGTGGAGTTCAATGGAGAACCTCCATGCATCGAAGAATTTTGAAGAACCATTCATGCACCACCACAAATGCATCACAATTCCAGCGTGATGCATCATTACTTCCACGTGATGCAAAATGATTTTCTAGCGATGCATTGTGGTTCTTCAAGATTCTTCGATGCATATAGGTTCTCCATTGAACCCACCCCTATATATATATATATATATATATATATATATATATATATATATATATATATATATATATATATATATATATATATATATATAGATTTAGGTTCAAGTGAGTACCACCTCTAATGCAGCGCACCAGAAGGTACCACCCTTAAAAGTAATTTTTTTGAAATTTTTTTTCATGAACATGTTCTAATTAACATTACACAGATCATATGTGAATTTCACGCAAATCCGATCACTCTAAGTGCATGAAAACACGCATCACATAAATGCGCGTTCACATGTCTTCAAAATTATGTAAGTGTGTGTTCACATCATTTTTTAGGAGCTAGGAGATGTGAATTTATGTGAAATTTATATATGATCTTCATAACGTTAATTAAAACATGTATATGAAAAAAAATTAAAATTTTTTTTTAAAGGTGGTACCTTCTGGTGCGCTGCATAAGGGTGGTACTCTCTCGAACCATATTCTATATATATATATAGGTCCAATAAGGAACCTCGATGCATTGAGAACCTCGGGTTACAAAAAATGCATTAAGGACATTATAGGAATATTAGATATATGTACCATTGATTAATTGAAGAGATAAATTTAATTTTAAAATTTTTTAAAGATTACTAGGAAACAATCAAACATTAACTACATTTTTTAATCGCACTCCCTCTTTCCTTCCCTCTTCATCTCTTTCATTAGACTCCCCCTCCTCATCTTTCCTTCCACTGGCCACCACACAATTGTCATCCATCTTTATTGGCCGCGACACCACCACCACCAACCGATGAGGAGGAGGATGATGATGCAACAATGATTCCGACGAAGATGGTGATGATTCCGACGTTGATGATGGAATGATCTCGTTTTGAAAGTATGATCGTTTTTATGCACTTTGTTAATAGAAAACTTTGAAATATGAATAATGTTTATCCGACTTTTATGAAATAAGAATCCAATGCATCGTGTTTATGAAGATAAATCGTGTTTCAATATGAATCCGACGCCATAAAGCGAGGGGCTAAGATGCATCGTGTTTAAAGATGAGTCCAATAAATCTGATTAACATGCATCGTGTTTGAAGATATATCCGATGAAGATGTATCGTGTTTGAAGATAAACCTGATGAATCCGATGAAGATGCATCATGTTTGAAGATGAATCCGATGAGGATGCATTGTGTTTTGAAGAAGGTTTTAGATAAATAATATTTGTTTCATTTTTTTTCTTTTGAATTTGTTTTAAATTTAGAAATGTATTATTAGCATTTAATGTGTAATTAATAGTTGGAATATTCTATTAAATATAAAATTAAAATTGAGTTGACTAGTTATATTATTTTTCCCACAATACCCCTATGCAAATACGTGCATTGCACCAATGATCATTTAATCTACGGGTTGTGGTCGGTTTCTTTTTAGGCACTCGATGCATATGGTTTCCCATAGCACCTGACCCTACACACACACACACACACACACACACACACACACACACACATATATATATATATATATATATATATATATATATATATATATATATATATATATATATATATATATATATATATATATATATGGGTTCAAGTGAGTATCATTAGTTTAGCGGAGTACCGAGATACCTCGCTTAAAACGATTTTTTTGAAATTTTTGTTTTCGATCATGTTTAAATTAACAATACAAGACTATTTGTAAAAAATCACACATAAACACACACAAGAACTATGTGAATCGTGTATGTTCACATCGACTGCACTGTTGTGAACGTATGTTCACACCAAATATGTTCACATAAATTTTTTCATGTTCACATGACTTTTAAAATGCTAGAAAGTGTGAATGTATGTAATTTTTTTACAAATATACTTATTTTATTTGTATTTAAATGAATATGAAAAAAATTAAAAAAAAAAAAAACTTTTCTCGGAGCAAGTTCATATGTGAAACCCGTGTGTTCATAGGTACTCACAGTACTCTCAATTTTTTAGGTACACACATGAACCATATTATGTGTGTGTGTGTGTGTGTATATATATATATATATGTATGTATGTGTGTGTGTGTATGTAGGGTTGAGAGCCATGGAGTACCATATTGACTGGAGAACCGGGGTACCATATTATATGAACATGTTCATTACGATAAAATGCTAAATTTCATATAAAATGTAGTATTCATAAGTTAAAAATTGCATTATTATCAACTAGTTCACACCATTTTTATATTCATTACATTAAAAATGTTTAAACGTTTAATTTCATGCAAAAGTGCAATATGTACATGTTTATGCATATTGCATCTTTGAACATGATCATCTTGCTATTTTGCATGAAATAGAACATTTTATCATAATAAACATGTAATTAATGTGAACTACTTAATAATAATGTACATTTGAACTTGTGTATATTGCAATTTTGCATGAAATTAAACATTTTATCCTATTTTACATGTTCATTTAATATAGTACTCTGGTACCCCGGTCTAATATGATACCCCAATGATCTTGAATATATATATATATATATATATATATATATATATATATATATATATATATATATATATATATATATATATAGATTGGGGTTCGATTGAGAATTTTTGTGCATCGAGGCACCATTGAGAACTTTTGTGCATCGAACTATCTACCAATGGTGCACAAAGGCCATTTAGGGGATATTAAATGTATGGAAATTATTTTTGAATTTAAATGTTTTTAAGATAATTAATAACTAAATTTGGTATGAAATCACCATTAACTTCTTTCCTAAAATCACTCCCTCTTTCTCTTTCTCTCCTCTCTCTTAGCCCCTCTTGATTTTGGAAGATATGAACGATGTGCATGATTTATGATTGTATGAACGATTCATGTTTGTATTATGATGTATTTTGATTTTGGAAGAGATGAATGATATGCATGATTTATTTTTGGAAGAGATGAACGATATGCATGAAAAGATGAACGATATGCATGTATTTTGATGTATTTTGAATTTGTATTATTTTTGTTAATTTTGGAAGTGTAATAGTTAAATAAGGATTGCATAATTCCTGTTTTACCCCTCCGCGAATTTAATTATGTGCACTTGATGCATAAAACTTTCTATTTAATTACCCTTTTGTCATTTGATCTAACCCACACATTATTTTCATCCAATGGCCAGTTGAGGTTCTTTTGTGCCTCGATGCACAAAAGTTCTCAATGGAACCTCCCTCTATATATATATATATATATATATATATATATATATATATATATATATATATATATATATATATATGGATTCCACAGCGTACCAACCTAAATCATGCGTATCCAACGTACCATCATTATGCAAGAGTATTTTCATAATAACAACGACCATTCACAACACTTATAAAATAATCATTCACAACACTTATAAAATGATCATTCACAACACTTAATTGATTATTCACATTACGATTCACAACACTTATTTGATCATTCACAACACTTATTTGATTATTCACAAGAATTATTTGACTATTTACAATTCTTCTACACTTATTTGATCACAACAGTTATTTGACCATTCATAATTATTCAACACTTATTTGATCATTCACAAGAATTATTTGACTATTTACACTCTTTTTACAAGAATTATTTGATCATTCACAACACTTATTTGATCAATCACATGAATTATTTGACCATTCACAGTATTTATTTAATCATTCTCAACACTTATTTGACCGTTTACAAGAATTATTTGATCATTCAAAACACTTATTTGATCATTCACATGAATTATTTGAACATTTTGATCAATCACAATAATTGTTTTGATCATTCACGACATTTATAAAAGGGATAATTACAAAAATAGCCAAAAATCACATCCATTATCAAGTTTTAGCCAAATAATATCAATCTAACCAAAATAGCCACACTTTACGTTACCACATTTACGTGATAGCCATCATTTACGTATTTGTACCTTTCATTAATATTTTCATGCATTATGTTACAAAAGGTGTTTGGTAACGTAAAGTAATGGTATTTTACGTTACCAAAAGGTGTTTATCATGAAATGATAGGCCACCTATTTTATTGGGAAGGAGCAACTTTTAAATTTGGTAACGTAAAATACCAATACTTTACGTTACCAATTACCTTTTGTAAAGTAATGCATTAAAATATTAATAAAAAGTACAGATCACGTAAATGATGATTATCACGTAAATGTGGTAACATAAAATGTGACTATTTTGGTTAGATTGATCTTATTTGGCTAAAACTTGATAATAGGTGTGATTTTTGACTATTTTAGTAATTTTACCTTTATAAAAATGACCATTCACAACACTTAATTAATCATTCACATCACTTTTTTGATAAATTAAGTGTTGTGAATGATCATTTTATAAGTATTGTGAATGATTATTTTATAATTCTTGTGAATGATCATTATATAAGTGTTGTGTATGATCAAATAAGTGTTGTGAGTGATCATACAACATCAGGGCGAAATGATCAAATTATCAATATACTATGATAAATTGTCAAATAACAGTTGAATTAGTCTGATAAATGATCAAATAAGTATTGTGAATGATCAAATAATTCTTCTAAAAAATCAAATAAGTGTTCAAGAATTGTAAATAGTCAAATAATTCTTTTGAATGATCAAATAAGTGTTGTGAATAATAAAATTAAGTATTGTGTGAATGATCAAATAAATAATGTGAATGGTCAAATAATTCATGTGAATGATCAAATAATTGTTGTGAATAATCAAATAAATACCGTGAATGGTTAAATAATTCTTGTGAATAATCAAATAAGTGTTGTGTAAGATCAAATAAGTGTAGAAGAAGTGTAAATAGTCAAATAATTCTTGTGAATGATCAAACAAGTGTTGTGAATGATCAAATAAGTACTGATGTATTGTGAATAATCAAATAACTGTTGTGAATGATTAAATAAGTGTAGAAGAATTGTAAATAGTTATATAATTCTTGTGAATGATCAAATAAGTGTTGTGAATGATCAAATAAGTAATGTGAATGATCAATTTAGTGTCGTGAAATATTATTTTATAAGTGTTGTGAATGGTCGCTGTTATTATAAAAATACATTTGCAACCCAAAAAAAGAAGGCACACATGAAATATTCAACTTTTGATCACAACCGTTATTATTATTTTTTTTTAATGTTGTGGCTTTGAAAGGGTATCTTTGGTACACTCAATTCTCCTGGGTAACTTTTTGAACCCATATATTAAATGTAATTATTGGTTTTGTAATGAAAGTTGATATTTGCTAAAAGATTAAATAGACACAAACGAGGACAAATTCTTGCAAAGCTAAGCTTCCATTGGCTCAACAAAGAGATTATAAAAGACAAAGAGCTTCCACCTCTCCAAATCAAAGTCAAATATGGGATATTAATCTATAAAATTCATAAATGTACAACTAGACAATTTTTAACCATCGGTTTTCAACGGAAATTTATTTTGAGTATGCGTTTAGATTTAAAGTACCTTTTTATCATTATTTTGTTGTATTTAAATGTCTAATTTTGTACTATATAATTAAATTCATAGTTCTCGAACTTTAACTAGACAATTCATTATTTCTCGTAATTGAATATTTATCTAAAATTACGGGTGTTACAATTACCGATTAATCTAAGGATCTTCTTATCAAATAAACCATATCAAGCAATCATTGTCTAATCTATCAAGCAACACTCAGAAATAAACATAAGGCATTGGAATGGCCAAATTGAAAGATTTATTTCATTTATGAAATGAATAACACATACTACTATGTGTAAACAACACTTACAAAATCCTCACGTACAGCTATGCATGGTCTTATTAATTACTTCATAACCGTTATAGTTAAACACAATTTATACTAAGTACAACTTATAGTGAAGATACATAAAAGGTAACTAACAAAGGAAATATAAAAATAAGGAACAATTAAAAAGAAAATACATTTTACACCCAAATTTTATTACAATAAAATATTTCTAACAATCTCCACTTTTGTAATCAAGTTCGAAAGTTGCAGAGAATGGCTCGTTTCTTCTAACCAAATACCAAAACAAAGCTGCAACCTTTTGACTATCTCTGTACTATAATTTGTCATCAATGTTTTGCACGACATCCGTAGTCTCTAGAATTTAGGCTCTAATTAGTGGTTGGGGATGTTGTTTGGACAAAAAATTCAACCTTACGGAAAGTTGAAACTTTATGAGTTTGAGGGTACCATCTAAGTACTTTGAGACTTTATTGAATCTTAAAAACATACTTGTTCATCTTTTCATTCATATAGTCCTAGCTTTAGTTCTTCATATAACTTGAAACATGTATATTTGTTAGGATCAATATGAGAGAGGTCTTACTTTGGCTTTTCAAGGTTGATCTTGAGTTGAAGTTCTTCTACGCCAATCTAAAAGTCACTAAAGCTTGCTAAGTCAAGTGACTTCTAAAAAATCATTTTACAACTTTTCTTGCAAGTTGAACTGAACATGAGTGATCACATGATACTTGAAGATCTTTGTGAATCAATGCAAGCTCATGCATATAAAGTCGTGGAAAGTTGGCTTCTGAAAACTTCCATATATAACCATTTTCTCTATTGACTGTGAATTACGAGTATAGAATGCTCAACATCCAACAAACTCGTACTGAAGTTGTAAAACGAATGTGATGGAAAGTTTTGACTACATTTCACATTTGAGCATTGCAACACATCATGGTTAGATATTCTCTATGATAAAATCCTTCATAGTCTTCAAACACAAAATATATTAAAGTGTTGAATTCCCGTTCTTTGTTAACGAAGGGCTTCCTAGCGATATCCTATAGAAAACATAATTTCAATTGATTTCTCTTCTATTTATCAACAACAATCATTAAAAGTTGGCCGTTGATGAGATTTGTAAGAAGATTCAACATAAGGTTGTGCAAAGGAAGACTCTGGCACTAATGGAATGTCAAAGTCATATCATTTTTTCTCTCTCTACACCCTATATCTTCTATCCCATTAAAACTATACTGTATTGTGTGTGTGTGTGGAAGAGAGTAAAAACATGCATATTCCTATCGCTATCGAAACCACAATGGGATATATATTAATAGGATGAAGGGTGTTGGTGACGGTGTTCCTGCTGACCCCGATGCCAATTGGCTTCTACCTCGATGGGAAAATACTCATATCCGTTCTCTTGATCAATGCTAACCATGCATCCAAATCTATAAATCCATTATTAACTACTTAGCTAATTAATTCAGCGATATATGTCTACGTAACGCAATATAAATTGCTCAATCGCAAATTATTATCAATTTAATTATTGCATATATATCATTACAAAGACATACTGCGACTTTTAGTGTAAATTATTTATTACATTATACATATATAGCATCAAATTGCTAGCAGATGATAACATTACATGGAGATAGGAGCAACAAATAACAGAGTAATATACTCATTAAATGCCTTTTGAGGATTGCTGAACTCGTCGTCGTGCCTATATGCCACATCTGTCATTCGAGCAATATTAATCATTGGAGCAAGCAGTTCCATTGAAACCTTAGTTGGTTTTAGGCATCCCTCATTGATATCTTTCCATGCATCCTCAAGAATTTGATTGATTTTGTCAACAGCTACATGTTTGGACACCCCAAAAGTCTTCATGTATGCCTCTACGCCTGTGACAACATGTTGTCCTCGTTCGCCCTCAAACTTCAGTTAGACATGTCACCAATTTAATCAATGCTTAAGAGATACAAATTCTAATTTAATGTAATAGATTGTTTTGATTTGAGAAAACCCAAAACAATATAATTAAAGTACATGAGTTTATATATAAACATAAACCACAATTGGGTTTGATTCTAGGGACAATCTTAAATTTCGTGAGAATATGAAAACCAGTTCAAGTTCAACTTGTACATAAAATGCACAAATATAAAAAATATAGTTATAATATAAAAACTATTAATCTTACATATAAATAAATAGGGTTTATTATGAAAAAAACCAACATGTTTTCATGGTTTTTGTGTTTTCGTTCATCTATGATATATATATTTTTTCAGAATAGGCCTCATGTTAAATTTATTTTCCTGAATTTGTTAAATTTGACTATTAGAGCCCGATTATAATTGGTAAACCGGATTTTTAAAAACTGAAAATACTAAAAAGTTGGGTTCTAATAGCTAAGTTTCACTAAACTAAAAAGAAAAAAATTAACTTGAGTACTTTTCTAAAAAAAATGACATGGAGAGACGAAAATGCACAAATGTGAAAACATGTTGTTTTATTTTTCATAATAAACCCAAATTAATATTATAGTAACATGCTAAATTTAACATTTTAAATTTACATTCATTAAAGTATACACTACAAGCACAAATTTAAACATGAAATGTATAAAATTTTTCAAATGCATAAATTCAAACATCAAATGAGCAAATTTTCACATCACATACATAACTTTTTACATTAAATGCATGAAATTCATCAAATGTATAAAATTTAACATCAAATACATAACTTTAAAAATAATTCCCATATTCTCACGAAACATAAGGGTTCTCATATATGAACCTAATGTCACACTACATCATGAGTTAATGTCACACTACCTCATGTCATAGGCACAATTTTATGTTTTTGAAATAAAAAAATGGTTTGCATTTTGTATGTAATAAAAGATAAATCAGAACTATATGATGAATTATTTAATTACTTACCTGGAAGCTCCTAATGTCATTTTGAAGCCTTCCAATTAAACTTGAAGCTTCAAGAATTTTTGGAAGACTATTATACCAAGCTAAAGCCTCTTCACTAACAATGTTACCCATACCAAGTAAAGAAGATTTCAAAATATTATCATAGCCAGAAGTAATTAATCCATTCTTCATATACTCTTGAAACGATGGTGTATATTTGCTATGTCTCCACTCAGCCTCTGTAAGGTACCCTCTTGCCTGTTCTTGAAACTTTTGTTGGGTGACATTTTGAAATGAAACAGAATAAGAAAATTTAAATAATTAATATGAATAAGCTAGTATTGCATTGCACATAATAGAATGATGCACGCGCACACACACAAATATGTACATATATGTACACACATATATGTACATATATGTGTATGTATACATATATGTACATATATGCATGCATGGGCGGACCTAGTGAAGAACATAAATTTTCAAAATACTTAGGTATATCTGTATCAAAAACTCGAGTGACAACTAAGATTTTTTTTAGTAACACCTACAAAGGCAACAATTGTAAAACTTTAAGACTTCGATAGATGAAGACTCGAAGGCAACAATTGTAGAACTTAAAGACTTATGATACTTATTAATATTAGTTTTAATGGTATTGTACTATATACTTTTTAAGTAGAAAAATCTTGTTATTTGTTAATTTTGTATTGACAACCCGTTTCGGTGACTCGATCTATCTTAAAAAAAATATTTCGAAAATGTACGTATTAAACTTATTCTAAAAAAAGTGACACCGATAACAAAAATTTCTGGATCCACCCTTGCATATATGTATACATATATGTACATACATATGTGTATGTACATATATGTACATACATAAGTGTGTACATTTATGTACAAGCATATGTATATGTACATATATGTATATGGGTTGAGATCCATAGATTACCTTATTAGACCGGGATACTGATGTACCATATTAAATGAACGTGTTTATTATGATAAATATTTAATTTCATGCAAAAGTGTAATAAAAATACCTTTGAAATTGCATTATGATTGACTAGTTTACATAACTTTATTCATTACGATATAATGTTTAAATGTTTAGTTTCATGCAAAAGTGGAATATATACATGTTTATGCATATTGCACGTTTGAACATATGCATATTGTTATTTTAAATGAAATACAATATTTTATCATAATTAACATGTAAATAATGTGAACTAGTTAATAATAATGTACATTTGAACATGTGTATATTGCAGTTTTACATGAAATTTAAATTTTATCGTAATAAACATATTCATTTAATATATAAATATGTACCCCATTCAAATATAATACCACATTGATCTTGAATCTATATACATACATACCGCTTGTTTTGAGGCATTAACCACATATGCTCTTCCTTCTTTAGATAGTTCTTTTTCCATTTCACAATACTCATTCAAGAGGATTCTGTAATAGTGTTTTATATATTCTGGAAGTTGCTCCATAGCATTAATTTCCCATCTGAAATGAGAACTTTTTAATCAGATGGTCATTTAGGAATAATTAACAAATAAAGAAAGATAAAAATCTATCTATAAATACTAATAAATGAATAACTAAATTATCACCATTCAAACGCACTTTTAATTTGTCACATATCATTTACAAACATCTAATTTGACTTCAAATCAAAGATATTATCATCTAATCTTACTAACCTAATAAATAATTAACTAAAATCTAATAAAATCAAAAATTGTTATATTCATTGTACATATGTTTATATAAATTTGTTTTTAAACATTTATTTTAATCAACCCATATAATACATTGTATCTAACTAATCTAGTAATTAAATAATTAACTATATACATACACACACACACACACACACACACACACACACACACACACACACACACACATATATATATATATATATATATATATATATATATATATATATGTATGTATGTATGTATGTATCCCTGTGTGTGTAGAGAGAGAGATCAGGAAAGAAAAAAGAAAAGAGAAAGAGAAAGAGAGATACATATCTCATTGTTGGGTGTAATGTTGGGGACTTGGAGGTATGCAATAACATACTCGATAAACAATACCTATTTATGGCATCTGTTAGAAGTCGAAGCTCCTCAATGGTACCATATGCATCATAAGTATCATCCATCACCAACACTAATTGTAAAACTTTGGTGGTTATGATTCTAGCTTGAGAGTAATGAGGCTCCAAGTATAATGCCAATGCCCACATGTACAACTCTGGTAGTCTCTTCCTTGCATATGGATTTGTAACCTGGAACTTCATGTCATTATACCGCCTAAATGAAAAAAATATAACTCAATTAAGTTTACACATCTTCAAATTTTGAGTGCATTCAATTCAATAATCTCAAAAGGGACATGCTAGTATAATTCTGCAAGTTGGTTATGTATACACACAAAAGATTCTAGCTTGTTGAATCATGGTCAGCTTTTTAAATAAGCTAAATCTTTTCATAGATGTGTATTCTATCTCCATGGTTCAGCTGATATCTATAAGTACCAATAAATGAGAAATTAGAATATTAATTGTTAAAAAATTCATACCATTTATACCAATCTATTCTAATGTTATCAAATATGACATGACCAATCATATATATATATATATATATATATATATATAATCAGGTTCATCAGCGTACCTATGAGATTCCAGCGTACCCTAATGTGAATGATCATTCACATATATTTTTTTTAATAGACATGTATGAGACAACATTATAAGACTTTTTTTTCAAAAGAAGTAACATCATAAATCTTGTGAATGGTAAAAAAAGATCATGTGAATGGTCATTCACACCATTCACATTGTGTGAAATGACCATTCACATGGATCACCATTCACATAAATATGCATTGAGCATTCACATAATTTTTAAGGACACAGAAATTGTGAATCTATGTTAAATTCATATATCATGCGTATAACATTAAATTAAACATGGTTATGTGAAAAAAATAATTTTAAAATTTTTTTAAGGTCGATACCTTCGGGTGCACTTGATTTCGAGAGGTACTTATTTGAACGTGACTATATATATATATATATATATATATATATATATATATATATATATATATATATATATATATATATATATATATATATATATATATATATATATATATATATATATATATATATATATAGGAGGTTCCATTGAGAACTTTTGTGCATCGAGGAACAAAAGAACCTCCACTGGCCCTTGGATGAAAAGAATGTGTGGGTTAGATCAAATGACAAAATAGTAATTAAATAGAAAGTTTTATGCATCAAGTGCACATAATGAAATTCGTGGAGGGGTAAAACAGGAATTATGCAATCCTTATTTAATTATTACACTTTCAAAATTAACAACAATAATACAAATTCAAAATACACATCAAAATACATGCATATCGTTCATCTATTCCAAAAATAATCATGCATATCGTTCATCTCTTCCAAAAATAATCATGCATATCGTTCATCTCTTCCAAAATCAAAATACATCAAAATACAAACATGAATCGTTCATACAAACATAAATCATGCATATCGTTCATCTTTTCCAAAATCAAGAGGGGGCTAAGAGAGAGGAGAGAGAGAGATAGAGAGAAAGAGGGAGTGGTTTTAGGAAAGAAGTTAATGGTGATTTTCATATCAAATTTAGCTATTAATTATCTTAAAAACATTTAAATTCAAAAATAATTTCCATACATTTAATATCCCCTAAATGCCCTTTGTGCACCCTTGTTAGATAGTCTGATACACAAAAGTTCTCAATAGAACCCCAATCTATATATATATAGGATTGGGTTCACATGAGTACCCCTCTATTTCGTGAGAACGTGAGAACCACTCTAAAATTTGTGCATCCACTCTATAAAATTGTGCATTTGATACTAAAATTAAATGTTTTCGATAAATTTATGCATTTCATGTAAAAATTTACGCATCTCATGCTATAATTTATCCATTTTATGTACGAATTATGCATTTAAAGAAAATTATGCATCTCATGCTATATTAGAAAATTGGGTTTATATTATCAACATATTAACCATGTACTTTGAGTTATATTACGGATTTATTTTGTAGTTATGTGCTAATAATTATCTATATACATCTCAAAGTCCTTTACATCAACTAAATTATAACTTACTTTGTGAGAATACGAAGTTCTTCCTTTTGTAGTAGTTGCAAGTAAGAAAAGTGTGCCTTTGCAAGCATTGATAATGATCTATATTTGGAACATTCTTCTTCATATTTGGAAAAATATAGTCTTGCCTCTACCATTGGCATCCCTCGATAAACCGGAGAACTCAACGCATGTTTCACCTGTTGTGAAAGATTACCTTCTAAAGTATCTTCTACAGCCTTAAGTTGAGTTTCCGTGAACACCAAGGCTTCTTCTAAAATAGTTTCTCCACTTATTCTTAGATGTGTAGATTCATAAAAGCCCAATGTACCCCTCACATCAGTTGTGCATTCCTTGAATTTATCAGAGCTACAATCCTTGAATTTGTTGAACACATCTACACATTAATCATATGTTATATATAAACTATTTGTTCAACTAATATTAAATCTTGTTTGGAGATTGATGATATTATGAGTGACTTACCACAAGACATTTTATAACCTTGTTGTCTAAAAACTTGAAAGTTTACTGCTATCGTATAAAGATCAGCTTGATCATAATCTTTCAAGTTCAGATCCTTGAATAGTCTCTTAACCTCATCATTAATCTCTTTGGTAAACAAATATATCAAACCAAGACGACACACATGATAAATCAATTTTAGTTTTTCATTTGAATCCATGATTGGGTTAACTATCAATCTTCTTAGATCTTCTTTTGGTTCCTCCATGGCTTTAGCGCAAGCATCCAACATCTAAAAAAAGGAAACAAAGTAGTTTTTAAGACAAAAACATACCATTATACGAAGATACCCTTCATATATGTGCATGTTTTGATTTGGCAGCTAATGGGAGGGTATAATTACCGAATTGTCGAGAGAGAAAGATAGGAAGACATCAGTATTCCATCTAGATGGTGGGAAGTTGGCAATAGGACGCAACTGCTCTGAGGAGGTTTTGTTACTCGCTTGGACGGTAGTATTAACTTTGCTCGTGGCCATTTCTTGAAGGTGAGTTGCTTAAAATTAATGAAGCACGAGTTTTGATCGAAAATGAGGAATGAGTGTTGCATATTGATCGCAATGACAATATTAGGGATATTTATAGATCACTGATCCAAACCTCATTTGAAGTGTTGCTTTTAATGATCATCAAATTCTAAATGTCAAGATGGTGTGGTTGTTGAGGCAAGATGAGAAAAAGCTAACACGTATGGTTGCCCATGGCCAATGCTCTTCTCATTTTCAACAAAAACAATATTTTTATTTAATTTTTACCATTCAAAAAGAGTTGCATAATATGCTCTTGTGTTTTATAGATCTTTTTTTAATGAAAGTCTTTTTAACAATATTTTTTATATTATTTTAGTAATAAAATATTACAACTAAAAGTAAAGGACATAAGTTTAAATAATGGAAAATTATGTAAAAAAAACCATCAAAGTATAAAAAATTTTTCGATTAAGTCCCCATTTCATTTTTTTCTAATAAGTCCCCAGACTGCGTTAAACCTTTTAAATTCACTCTTTAACCTGTTATAATAGGTTAACTTGGTTAATCCTATTTTGTAAAAATCATCAAAGAAAAAAAATTTTCGATTAAGTCCCCCAATTATACTAAAATATTTACTTAAGATTTTATTTTTTTCTTAAGATTTAAAATTATTTTTTTTATTTACTTTGGATATCTATTTATGTATATATTATGATTATATGATATATCATTGGTTATTTATAATCATAATATGAAATCTCTTGACTTTTGGTTTTTCAATAAAATAAAACGAACAATTCTGTTTTTTATTTTTTTTTCAAACTTTTAAAAACGACGATACCTTCCATATGAATTAAACAATTTTTTCAAACTTAATAATTTAGTTAAAGGTTTGTCCTTTTTTTGGATCGTAAATAATTAATTGTACCATTTTTCGTTAGTATAAATGAAATGAGTTGTAGTTTTATACACTCAAGAATTAAAAAATCAGAATGAATCATATATTTATCCATTCGAAATAATTAAAGGTTAATTGAAGTTTTTTCCGTTCGAAAAATTAAAAATCGAATTGGAACCGATTGAAAAAAATCGAAATAGTTCATTTTCGTTTATCGAAAATTAAACACTCAAAAGAGATAATATAATAATACTAAATAAACAATGATATAATATATAATCATTAATAAATAACTGCAATATAAAAGTAATCTAATAATCCAAAGTAAATATAAAAAGTAACTTTAATTCATACTAAAAATTTAAAATCGCAAATAAATAATTTTAATATAATTAAAAAATATTCAACAACAACAACAACAACAACAATAATAATAATAATAATAATAATAATAATAATAATAATAATAATAATAATAATCATAATAATAATAATAAGATGAATGAGGGACTTAATCGAAAAAGTTTTATACTTTGATGGTTTTTTTAACAAAATAGATTAAGCACGGTAACTTGCGTAGCAGGTTGCAAGTTACTTTTGGACTGATTCTATAAGTTTTAATTGGTTTAGGGACTTATCAGAAAAAAAAAATGAAAATGAGACTTAATCGAAAATTTTTTATTCTTTGATGGTTTTTTTTTTTTTTTGCATAATTTTCCCATTAAATAAAGATGTAAGAATTTGAAATTTAAATATAAAAGAGAGGTAAAGTTAATATGGAAAAAATAGCACCCATTGGAACATAAAAATGGGTGAATTTGTGTTACTTAATTGTTAAAGAATAATCATTGTGTGTATTTGTAAAATTCATATAACTCATTACATAATGATGCATTTAAGTCCCGATTTCATGGTAGGTAAAACACATAAAATATTAAAAATTACAATTTGATAACACTATTTATTTAACATATTGTGTGTGTGTGTCTATATATATATATATATATATATATATATATATATATATATATATATATATATATATATATATATATATATATATATATATATATATATATATATATATATATAGGGTACTTTTAAGAACCATAAATATTGTGAGAACTTAAGAACCTTTTATAGCCTTTGGATTAATAGAATCAATGGTTGATATATTGGATGACAATTTTGTAATTATTTAAAACTTTGATAGTGAGGAATCTTGAAAATGTGTGAAAATGGTATTTTTGGAAGAAAAAAAAATTGTTTTTTCCCTTTCTCTCTCTTACTTTCTTTCATTTTCATTTTATTTTTGTTTCATGAGAATTGATTTTTATAGTAAAAAAACGTTTTTTATAAAAAAAAATATTTTTTTCTATATAGAAATTATTTAATATTTTTATATAAAAATATTATGCGTCTATGTAGAATGTTTATATAGAATATTCTTTTTCTATATAAAATATGTTAACGAACATATTCTATGTACAATCTACGTAAAATGTCAGGCAATATTACGTAGAATGTTATGCAATCTACGTAGATTGACATGCAATCTACGTAGATTGACATGCAATCTACGTAGAATGTCGTGTAGAATGTCAAGTATCATATATTCTACCTAGATTACATGATAAAATATGTTAAAAACACATTGAAACAAAAAAAAAATAAGATTTCATTTAGATATTTTATCGAACACTTGGTATACAACTAATATAAAATATACCAAAAAGATATCGAATAGTAATGTTAATCTACATAAAAAGACATAGAAATGTATAAGAAACATAAAAATATATGAAATATATAAGAAACATAACATTCTAAATAGATTATGTGTGATTTTTTATAAGTAGTCTTGTATTATATTCTATGTAATTATCAAGTAATCTACGTAGATTATCATGTAAACATCTAATAACTATTACATTCATTATAAATCTAATATCTTACAAATAATCTTCATTATAAAACATGGAAAATGAATCTGTCATATTTTATGTAGAGTATCGACGAACATATTTTATGTATAACTTACGTAGAATGTCATGCTATCTACGTAGAATGTTATGCAATCTACGTAGAAGGTCATGCAATCTACATAGAATGGTATCCAATTTACATAGAATGACATGCAATCTACGTAGAATAACATGCAATCTACGTAGAATGACATTCAATCTACGTAGAATGTCGTGTAGAATGTCAAGTATCATATATTCTACGTAGATTACATGGTAAAATATATCAAAAACACATTGAAACAAAAGAAGAAGATTTCATTTAGACATTTTATCAAACACTTCGTATGCAACTGATATAAAATATACCAAAAAGACATTGAATAGTAATGTTAATCTACATAAAAAGATATAGACTTGTATAAGAAACATAAATTTATAAGAAATATATAAGAAACATAACATTCTGCATAGATTATGTTTGCTTTTTTAAGAGTAGTCTTCAGGGGCAGACCTAGCGTATGCGGGTAGGGGTCAAATGACCCCGATAATTTTTTTTACGTGTTATATGTATAGTTAAAAATTTTCCGACCCCGATGATTTTTCAAGTTCGACCCCTATACTTTTCATAAGTTTTCAAAAATTTTATATATAAAAAAAAGGGAGAATTTCATACATGTCCCTCTAAAACTGCATAAAATCATATATACCCAAGCCAAAAAAATAATTTCATATATATCCTTCTAAAACTTCATAATATCATATTTACCCATTTTAAAACTTTAATATCATATATATCCTTTCAAACTTTTAAATATATCAAATATATCCAAAATATTTATTTATTCTTTTTTATAACTTTAAAACCCATAATAAATATTCATTAATAAAAAAAAGACCAATCTAACCTTTTTATTCCTTAAAATCAAGGGATTTAAAAGTTAATTAACTTGATTAAGTCTTCAATTCTTGTAGGCTTCTACTTAACGAACAAATGAAATTTGAATCGCCGAATTCCGTCAAGAAATAAAAGATTTGATATCTTAAAGTAATAAAAGATCATAAATAAATAATTTGGATATATTTGATATATTTAAAAGTTTAAAAGGGTATATATGATATTAAAGTTTTCAATTGGGTAAATATGATATTATGAAGTTTAAGAAATAAAAGGGTAGATTGGTCCTTTCTTTATTAATGAATATTTATTATGAGTTTTAAAGTAATAAAAAAGAATAAATAAATAATCTGGATATATTTGATATATTTAAAAGTTTGAAAGGGTATATATGATATTAAAGTTTTAAATTGGGTAAATATGATATTACGAAGTTTTAGAATGATATATATGAAATTCTTTTTTTGGCTTGGGTATATACGATATTATGCAGTTTTAGAGGGACATATATGAAATTCTCCCTAAAAAAAATATGATACAAAATCTAAAAAAAATATACATATACGTATAGTTGGTTACCTATTTAACAAATAATTAAAGGATTTGGGCGAAAAACTTAAAAATTTAGTTTTGGTGGGTTTTGGGCTTCCAAAAAACGGAATAGGGCTTGGGTTTGGGTCACTGGTGAACTGCCACTATCGAGGAGGGAGGGTTTGGGTCTTTGGGAAGTTTCCAAAAGAAAACAGAAAGAAAGGGGTTAAGGGGATTGGGGATTTAGGAATTAGGGAACCAACTCACCAAGAACGGAAGAAGATAAACGCACCTGTGACCGCCGCTGCCGCCTGCCGTCGGTCTGCGCCTCTCTCACTCAGTCACTCTCTCTCTCTCTCTCTCTCTCTCTCTCTCTCTCTCTCTCTCTCTCTCAGACTCCCGGTTCTCACTTCTGGAAGTCTCAAACTCTTGTTAGGTATATAAATCTTTTTTTTTTTTAATTTCTTGTATTTATAATTGATAATATATGAATTTATTACTATTAGAGTATTAGTTTAATAGATTAATTGATTAAACTATTATTTATTTATTTAATAATTAAGAGTTAAAATTTTAAATATTTAATATTAAGTTACATTTATTTAATTGTTTTATTTTATTAGACAATATCAATATGGATCGATTTTTGAAAAGAAAGTTATCAAGATCCGAATCTCCGTCAAGTGGAAGAGCTTCTAATACTTCTCCACAAATACCACAAGTAATTGAGTTGAGTGATCTTCCATGGGATCCCTCTGAAAGAAAAAATATTTCGGAATATCATCCTAATCAAAAAGATGAAATTAGACGAAAGTATTTGATTAGAGGTCCATGTCAACCACGCGGTCATAAGTTTCCACAAAGAACAATTAGTGGTAATGCAAGACGTTTTCGTCATCAATGGTTTTGATCAATATGCTAATTGGTTAGAACGGACAAGGCATATTGTTTTGTTTGCTTTTTATTTAGAGTCCAAGGTGGAATTGGGAGCGAAAATACAAAAGATTCATTTGTGACGGAAGGTTTTAATAGTTGGAATAAAACAGAAAGATTTGATCTTCATGTGGGTGATGTGAGTAGTTTTCACAATAGAGCACTTAAAAAATGTGAAGATTTGTTGAGACAAAATCAATCTATTCATGTTGCTTTTCATAAGCAAAGTGAAATGCAAAAAAATGAATATAGAATTCGATTAACTGCTTCAATTAGTGTTGTTAGATTCTTGTTGAGAGACACATTACCATTTCGTGGTCATGACGAGTCGGATAATGGTATTTATAGAGGCCATTTATTGGAAGTATTAAAAAGAGACGGAGAAAACAATGAAGAGATTGGTAAGGTCATATTACGAAATGCTCCCGGTAATAATCATATGGTGGCTCCAAAGATTCACAAAGATATCAGTCATTGTTTTGCTCAAGAAGTAGTTAAACAATTTCTAAACGAAATTGGTGATAATGTGTTTGCTTTGCTAGTTGATGAGTCTAGTGACATATCTAAAAAGGAACAAATGGCTGTGGTGTTACGATTTGTCGATTCACGTGGAGTTGTCAAAGAGAGATTTATTGGACTTGTTCATGTCAAAGACACTTCTGCTTTAACTCTTAAGTCTGCGATTGATTCTTTGTTTGCTGAATATGGGTTAAGTTTGATGAATGTTAGAGGTCAAGGATATGATGGTGCAAGCAATATGCGCGGTTCATTTAATGGTTTGAAAGCTTTAATTTTACGAGAAAATCCGACAGCATATTATGTACATTGTTTTGCTCACCAACTTCAGCTAGTTGTTGTTGGGGTTGCAAGAAAACATGTTGATGTTGCGAGCTTCTTTGAAATGATAGCAGTAGTGACAAATGTGGTTTGTGCCTCTTGCAAACGAACCGATATGATTTGAAAAAGTCGAAAAAAGAAATTGGAAGAAGCCATTGGTGCCGGTGAAAGTGGAAGTGGAAGTGGGTTAAACCAAGTAGTTTCTCTTGCAAGAGCTGGAGATACACGTTGGAGTTCTCACTACAAGACACTTTTACGCTTAAGAGATTTGTTTTCTTCTGTTCTTGAAGTGCTTCATTATATAGAAAAAGAGTGTGATAACAGTACTAGTCAAAGTCAAGCAGCAGGTCTCAGGTATATTTTTAAGTTAATCTATTTTATTTTTATTTACACTTTATTTTGCACTTACATTATTACTAAGTATTCTTTAGGTATACTTTTGGTTCATTTGATTTTGCGTTCTATTTACACTTGATGCTTCACATTTTGGGAGTACCAAATGTATTACGCAAACTCTTCAAAGGAAAGAAGAAAATATCTTGAATGCCATTTGTATAGTGAAATTAACCAAACGCCAATTGCAAGATTTTAGAGTTGATGGGTTTGATTCACTTATGAAGAATGTATCTTCTTTTTGTGAAAAATATGACATTGAAATCTTCAACATGGAGGACATTTATGTCAACCCAAAAAGGGGAAGGCAAAAGTATACTTATACTTTTGGGCATTTCTACAAGGTTGAATGCTTTAACACAATTTTAGATATGCAAGTTCAAGAGTTTGGTGATCGTTTTACTGAGGAATGTTCTGAATTGCTTATGTGTATGGGATCTTTGAATCCGAGTGAATGTTTTCAAGACTTTGATGAACTGAAGCTGTTGAAGTTAACAGAATTCTATCCGAATGATTTTAGTTTCGAGGACAAGAATGATCTTGCACATCAACTTCGATACTACATTCATAATGTCAAAGTAGATGATAGATTTGTCAAGTTGAATAACATATCAGAGCTTGCAAGGTTGATGGTGGAAACAAAGAAGCATAACTCATATCCTTTGGTTTATAAAATTATTGAAGTTAGCATTGACTTTGCCTGTTGCAACCGCATCTGTTGAGCGATGCTTTTCTGCAATGAAGCTTGTGAAAGCAGATTTGCGCAATTCAATTGGCGACGAATGGATGAATGACTGTTGCATTTGCACCATAGAGAAAGATTTACTTGCCAATGTGTCGGATGAAGATGTAATAACCCGTTTTCAAAAGATGAAAACTCGTAGGGGCCAACTTTAGAATGTAGTTTTTGTTTGTTTGTAAGATTGTAACGATTAATGAAATCGTATTATTTACGTATTTGTTTTATTACATTATCTGGATAAACCGACCCGGAAGTTTGAAATTAAAAAAAAATTGAAGTCACAAGCACTTACACTCTCAAAGCTATAAAATTCCGACCCCTGTAAAAAAATTTCTTGGGGTCCGCCACTGGTAGTCTTATATTATATTCTATGTAGATTATCATGTAAAACATCTAATAACTATTACAATCATTATAAATCTAAAATCTTACAAATAAATGTAATGCAATCTATGTACAATCTACGATGAATCTATCATATTTTATGTAGAGCATCGACGAACGTATTCTATGTACAATCTACGTAGATGGTCATGCAATCTACGTAGAATGACATCCAATCTACCTAGAATGGCATGCAATCTACGTAGAATGACATGTAATCTACGTAGAATGACATTCAATCTACGTAGAATGACATGCAATCTACGTAGAATGGTATGTAATATACGTAGAATGACATGCAAATATGCAATCTACGTAGAATGTCGTGTAGAATGTCAAGTATCATATATTCTACGTAGATTACATAATAAAATATACCAAAAACACATTGAATAGTAATGTTAATCTACATAAAAAGATATAGAAATGTATAAGAAACATAAAAATATATGAAATGTATAAGAAACATAACATTCTATATAGATTATGTGTGATTTTTTACAAGTAGTCTTGTATTATATTCTATGTAGATTATCATGTAATCTACGTAGATTATCATGTAAAACATCTAATAACTATTACATGCATTATAAATTTAATATCTTACAAATAATCTTCATTATAAAACATAGAAAATGAATCTGTCATATTCTATGTAGAGTATCGACGAACATAAACTATATACAATCTACGTAGAATGTCATAGAATCTACGTAGAATGTCATGGAATCTATGTAGAATGACATGCAATCTACGTAGAATGTTATGCAATCTACGTAGAATGTCGTGTAGAATGTCATGTATCATATATTCTATGTGGATTACATGATAATATATATTTTAAAAACACATTGAAACAAAGAAAGAAGATTTCATTTAGACATTTTATCAAACACTTGGTATGCAACTGATATAAAATATACCAAAAAGACACTGAATAGTATTGTTAATCTACATAAAAAGATATAGAAATGTATAAGAAACATAAAAATATATGAAATTTATAAAAAAACATAATATTCTACATAGATTATGTGTGATTTTTTACATTCATTATAAATCTAATATATTACAAATAATCTTCATTATAAAACATGGAAAATGAATCTGTCATATTCTATGTAGAGTATCGACGAATATATTCTATGTACAATTTACAGAGAATGTCATGCAATCTACGTAGAATGTCATGCAATCTACGTAGAATAACATGCAATCTACGTAGAATGTCGTGTATAATGTCAAGTATCATATATTCTACGTAGATTACATGATAAAATATACCAAAAACAGATTGAAACAAAGAAAAAAAGAAGATTTCATTTAGACATTTTATCAAACACTTGGTATGCAACTGATATAATATATACAAAAAAAATGTATTGAATTGTAATGTTAATAACATAAAAAGATATATAAATGTATAAGAAACATAAAAATATAAGAAATATATAAGAAACATAACATTCTACTTAGATTATGATTAGTAATGTTAATCTACAAAAACGATATAGAATTATATAACATTCTATATAGACACATAATATTTCTATATACAATACTTTAATTTTTTAGCAATTAAATAATTTTCTATATAGAAAGAAAATATTTTTTATAAAAAAACATTTTTTACTATTAATATCAAATCTCATAAAAGAAAGAGAAAATGAAAATGAAAAAAAAGCAAGAGAGAGAAAGTGAAAAAGAGATGCATACAATAAAAAAGGTGGAGAGAGAAATATAATATTTTTTTTATTTCAAAAATACCATTTTGATCCAACGGCTCTAAAAGGTTCTTAAGTTCTTACAATCTTTGAGGTTCTTAAAAGATATATATATATATATATATATATATATATGTGTGTGTGTGTGTGTGTGTGTGTGTGTGTGTGTGTTCAAAAATATACCCATGAAAATTGAGTGTATAAAATGTACTCTTTCAAAGCCACAAGATTAAAAAAAACAAGGGCTGTGATCAAAAGTTGAAAAGTGCATGAGCGTCCCTCTTTTTTTAGCTGGAAGGGTATTTTCGTAATTATAGCGACCATTCACAACACTTACCAAATGATCATTCACATTACTTAAATGATCATTCACGTTATGTTAGATATTTTATTTCGATCATAGGAGTTGTTTTGTAATAATTATTGTCTTTGTATTTCGTCTTCTATTTAATTTCCATGTAGTTTGTTTCTTTGTAATAGTCAAGGGGCCAAAGTTGCCAAGTTGTAAGACTTAATTAAAGGAGCCTAGAAATAGGCTCCTAGGGTTTCTTTAATGAAATACGGTTGACATTTGAATGAGATTCCAGCCGCCACTATTCATATTCTCTCAACATTCTTATTGTCTTTCTTCATCATTTCACATTTATTGAGCTAGTTTCTTCTTGTGTGTGATAAGAAATCATCAAGGTGCTGATAATATTAACGGGAATACATATTACAATTGGTATCAGAGCCAGTTTCTAAACAGATCAGACAGTTTCTATTTCACACTCATCTAGACTTCACATCAATGCATTATCATCTCAAGTCTTATTATTCTAACTCTGTTGCACTTTGCAGGATGATGGAACCCGCAGTTATTCTCACCGTACCCCATTCCCCCATTCCAAATAACAACGCTCAACTCCCAGAAGAATCCATCCTACCCAGCGCCGAGTTTGTCGAGTTCATTCCACATAACTGGCAACTCGACGTTTCCATCATCACTAAAGAACCCCAAACCCTAGCATTCGACATCTTCACTCGCCATCCCATCTACTATGCCTTATCCACTGCCATAGCTGTTCCCCAGATATATCTCCAACAATTCTGGAACAGGCTAAAATATGTGACCGACCCCGAACCTCACTTCACATCCACCATTGACTGCATTCCAGTCAAAGTCACTATATCTGCCATCCGCCACATCCTTCATCTACCCGCTGAATTTTGCCTTCCCACCCGCGAATTGTTCGATCCAAACCCATCCGTCACTGAAACCCTGGCTGAGATTCAAACTCTGGGTTATGACGGCCCTCTCTCAAAACCATCAGACTTTCGCACAAAAAACCTTCAATCCCACTGGCGGATCCTATTTGATGTGATCAACAAATGCTTCACCGCCAAGCATTCCGGTCATGACTTAGCGTCGGCTCAGGTACTAGCCATGTTCATAGGCTTTGCCTTTAACCGACATGTGGACTATGTTGCATTCTTATTCGAAGAATTACGAAGAGTCCATGTAGAGAGGAGCACAAAGAAAGGCAGAAAGTATATTCCTCTACAGCGATTCCTACAACTCATTATACAGTACGCAATGGACCAAGACGATGATATTCATGAGCGTCCGGAGGCAGACGTTTACCCCACAGTGGCGATTCAGAAGTTAACTCTTCCAAAGGGGGCCCCGACAGTACCAGTAATGAAAATTCCTCTGTCTCTACTAATGAGGTCAAGGGGCATGGAGCGGGTAAGGGCATATATAAAGGAGAGTTATCCGGATGAGTCTCAGTCGGAATCGACTGAGACTAACCAATCCAAAGGTGAGCCAAGTTTGAGTGAGCATGAGGGAGATAGGGTGGATTTTCAGCAACCACTGGGTATGGGTGAGGGGGAGACTGTGATGGTAAGGGAGGAAGCAGGAGGTGAGACGGCAGAGACTGCGGATTCAAAAAGAACCGTCTCTGTCGTGAGAGCGAGGGAGATACAATCTGAGGGTGAACTAAGCCCTATAAGCCGGACTCCTCTCTATAAGACCGTCCGTCCAACGGTCGAACTCACCCCCCACCACCCACTAGGTTTCCCCTCAAAGGGAAACCACTTCATTCCACGGGGTTCTACCACATACTCCATCGCCCTCTCATTCAGAGAGTGGCGGTGTTGAAAGAGGTCACACTCCTCCCCAAGTGACCGCCCTTCATTCCGTCACGATTCCATCCCCCATAACACAGACACAGCACGATGCCTCCGTGGCATCCCCAAGAGCTGCCTTCGTGGCAGCTCCACAAACTTCCGGATCTGCGCATCCTATTCAGGAGCCAGAGATGACGGAAGGAAGACCGGAAGTGGCTCCATCAACGCCATCCACTTCCGGCCATCTCCCAATCAATCTGGAGATGCTAACGGCAGCTTTACGTGCTGCCGGCGTGATTACCCGGGCTTACCTGGACGCCCAAAGGGAAGCCGCCGAGGAACGTCACACCGCCCTTCTTTCACTAATCAAGGGTAAGGGTGTCGCTTCCGAAGCTGGCCCCCCACCAGGTTCCCATTCAGTTCAACATCAGATCTCGGAGCTGTCGGACAAAATAGATGCGCTTAACCGCCTAATTCTGCAAGTCCAGGAACAGCTAAATTCAAGAGTGGATCGCCTAGAGTCGGCAGTTATAGACCTCCAGTGCCGCACTCAAGTCGAGGCACCAAAAAGGAAACATGACGATCAGGACGACCCTGATCGTCATGAGGGGGAGAAGAGGCGAAAGGTTCAGTTTGAGGATCCCATGCTGGGTATAGGGGGAGCAGAGACCGCTGAGGGGTCTGAATTTCAGGGGTCAGGGGAAAAGAGTCAGGAGGCTCAGGAAAATCTGTTAATAGAAGACGAGCCCATGGTCGAGGGTCCAGCTCCACTGGATCCGATGACAGCTATTGTAGAATTCGAGGAACCTCACGAGAAAGTTGAAATCATCTTGGTCTCTGATTCAGATTCCGATAACGAGGACAACGAACCCTTATTAATTCCTAAGCCTGAACCTGAATCTCCATCGAAAAAATCCTCATCCTCTTCCTTTGACTTCCTGAATTCAGCACCACGAGCCCATCAAGAAGAAATCATTTCATCCATCCAAGCTCCCCAGTCACTAAAAGAATCCCATACTATCCTTAGCCATCCAAGATCCCCAAGCCCTCCTCCAGTCCAACAAACCCAACTTCCAGGTTCCTCCCAAACAAAAAGGGTCGATTGCTTCGATGAAACTCCGGAGGGCCCTGGCGTTTATAGACAAGATGATTTATTCTGGGTGGACCACTATACAAAAGGAAAGGTTCAAACACTGCCTCAGGAAGAGAAAGAAAAAATGCGACAAGAACGGCGGGGGACTATCATAAAGCTTCTTGAAGCTAAAAAGGACGAAATCGAAGAACCCCCCGTTCAAGGACTTAAAGAATTCCTGCAGAAATTTCCCCCGGAGCGGTTTCAGAATCCATATCTAGAAGAAAGATTCAAGATGGTATTCAGAAAGAAGCCTGGATCCTTCAGCAGACGCCTACTAATGGAACTTACAAATGTCTCCAAAGCTGAACAGGCCGAATACTACCAACTGATGCTCCGGGAAAGAAGGTCAAAGGTGTCAAATCAAAGAATAAAAAGCTCAAAACAATCACCATGTGCAAAAGAGCCAGAGTCTTCTATCCCTCCTACCAAGTGGAAAGAGAAGATGGGACGGGAGATGACATCTTCGAATATGACCTGGACTTCATAAGTGCGGATGACGTTGAGTTCCTTCACAACAGTTTGAAAAATCGTATCAGGAAACGTCTAACCCACATGACCGCCGTAGGTGCCCTAGTACGAAGCATGAACCGCCGATCGATCATAATGTGCCTAAGAGACTTCCAGATGGCGATCGAGAGTGCTATGGTTAAGGTGGGCCTACGAGCACCGGAACAGGATAGCTTTCTCCTAGCCCACCACCCGGCTTACAGAGTTGTACTTTCTAGAGATCCGGGTGTCATTTTTGTAAACTACAAGGGCTACAAAAGGTATATGCGCTTTGAGGATCTTCCTTGCTACTCCGATGGTACACTTCGATTGGTTCGAGCTGCTCTTTCAAAGAAAGTACAAGATTATGATGCTCAACTAGATCCTGAACAAAGATGCTCACCAAAGGAGATATAGGATACACTCAGCGGCATAGACTTCCTGAACGAACGGCTACATACGAGACAAGTGACCAGACGCTTCGACGTCATCCTTGGACTCCGAGAATCAACAGACCACGCCAGAGTTCCAGGACCTCCTAAATGATCAAAAAGGGGGAGATTGTTAGATATTTTATTTCGATTATAGGAGTTGTTTTGTAATAATTATTGTCTTTGTATTTTGTCTTGTATTTAATTTCCATGTAGTTTGTTTCTTTGTAATAGTCAAGGGGCCAAAGTTGCCAAGTTGTAAGACTTAATTAAAGGAGCCGAAATAGGCTCCTAGGGTTTCTTTAATGAAATACGGTTGACATTTGAATGAGATTCCAGCCGCCACTATTCATATTCTCTCAACATTCTTATTGTCTTTCTTCATCATTTCACATTTATTGAGCTAGTTTCTTCTTGTGTGTGATAAGAAATCATCAAGGTGCTGATAATATTAACGGGAATACATATTACACGTTACTTAATTGACCCTTCACATTACTTAATTGACCATTCACATTACTTAATTGATCATTCACAACACTTATTTGATCATTCAAATGAATTATTTGACCATTCACAGTATTTATTTCAGTATTAATAATAATTATTTGACTATTTACACTTCTTCTTCTACATTTATTTGATTATTCACAACACTTATTTGATCATTCACCGTAATTATTTGATCATTCACACTTTTTCTACATTTATTTGATCATTCACAACACTTAGGTGGCGTTTGGTTCACTGGAATCCGAGGGAATGAGGTCAAAAGAATCCAATTCCAGTCAATTCATGTGTTTGGTTCAACCATAAAAAGGAATCATTTCCTTCAAAAGTGAAATTTTCCAATGAATGAATGAAAATAACATTCCTTCACACTATGGATGGAATTCAATTCCTTCTAAAAACAGTAAGTGGTTGATTACAAAAATACCCTTTACGTTTAACACACTACACTACACCATGTCCTGTCTTACCCCACCCACCCTAACTACCCACCCATCCCCCTACCCCATCCTACCCTACCCCATCCCACTCACCCACCCTAACCCTACCTATGCTATCCAACCTGTTGTTACCTACTACCCACAATACGTACCCCTACCTACCCACGCACCCATGCCCACCCATCCTACCCTACCTCATCCTACCCACCTACCCTAACCCTACTTATGTTATCCAACATACTCCTACCTACTAGCCACCATAGCTACCCCTACCCACCCACCTACCCATCCATCATACATTACCCACCCCACCTAACCCAACCCACCTACCCTTACCCTACCTACGCTATCCAACCTACTCTTACCTACTACCCACCATACCTACCCATTACCCACCCATCCATCCCTACCCTATCCATTTCATCCTGTTCCTACTTTATAGACTTATCCACCTCTACCCACCCCACCCCACCCACCCTACCCTACCCCATCCCACCCACCTACACCTACCTTAACTACGCTGTCCAACCTACTACCCACCATACCTACCCTTACTCACCTACCCATCCCTCATCCATCATAAGTTACCCGCCCAGCCCATCTACCCTTACCCTGCGTGCACTATACAACTTACTCTTACCTACTACCCACCATACCTATCCCTACCCTATCCATCTCATTCTATTCCTACGTTAGAGACTTATCCACCTCTATTCACTCATCCCATCCTACTCTACCAACAAATTATGAAATTGGATTCGAATTCCATTTTTAGCCAACCAAACATGATTTGGATTCCAATTCCTTGTAGATTCCAATTCCTTTTAAAACATTCTGCAAACCAAACGCCACCTTATATAATCATTTATAACACTTATTTGATCAGTCACAAGAATGATTATACCATTCCCAATATTTATTTGATCATTCACAACACTTATTTGATCATTCACATGAATTATTTGACCATTCACAATGTTTATTTCATCATTCACAATAATTATTTGACTATTTATATTTCTTTTACACTTATTTGATCATTCACAAGAATTATTTGACCATTCACACTTCTTCTATACTTATTTGATGATTCACACAACGTTTATTTGATCATTCACAAGAATTATTTGACCATTCACAATATTTATTTGATCATTCACAACACTTATTTGATCATTCACATGAATTATTTGACCATTTATAATAAGTTTAGAAGAAGTGTGAATGATCATATAATTATTGTGAATGATCAAATAAGTGTTGTGAATGATCAAATAAGTGTAGAAGAAGTGTAAATAGTCAAATAGTTATTCTGAATGATGAAATAAATACTGTGAATGGTCAAATAATTCATGTGAATGATCAAGTAAGTGTTGTGAATGATCAATTAACTAATGTGAATGGTCAATTAAATAATGTGAATGGTCAAATAAGTGTTGAAGAATTGTGAATGATCTAATAAGTGTTGAAGAATTGTGAATGATCAAATAAGTGTTGTGAATGATCAAATAAGTGTAAAAAAATTATAAATAGTTAAATAATTCTTGTGAATGATCAAATAAGTGTTGTGAATGATCAAATAAATGTTGTGAATGATCAATTAAGTTATGTGAATGGTCAAATAAGTGTTGTGAATGATCAAATAAGTGTAGAAGAAGTATAAATAGTTAAATAATTCTTGTGAATTATCAAATAAGTGTTGTGAATGATCAAATAAGTGTTGTGAATGATCAATTAAGTAATGTGAACGATCAATTAGGTAATGTGAACGATCAATAATTAAGTAATGTGAATGGTCACTGTAATTACAGAAATACCCTTGCCTGTGTCGGGTACGTTGGATACGCGAGATTTTTCTTGGTACACAGGGAAGCCTTTTTCTTGGTACACACCATTGTCTTAGTGTTATCTTTTATTTTAATAAATTTTGTTTAGTCCTTTTTTAACATTTATTATTACAACATTTTCTTACACACTTAAAATTTTGATTTTAGTTATACTGTTTCGAGTTGTATTTTGAAACTATTATGTTATGTCTAATCGTATGAAAGAGACTTTATTATTCAAATGCACAATACGTTTTCTTTTTTTTTTTTTTAAATTTTAAATTTAATTTTTCATAACACACCCTTATAGGTGTTATCTTTTATTTGACGCTTTTATTTTAATAAATTTTTGTTCAGTCCTCTTTTAACATTTATTATTACAACATTTTCTTAGACACTTAAAATTATGATATTAGTTATACAGTTTGGAGTTGTCTTTTAAAACTATTATGTTATGTTAAATCGTACGAAAAAAACTTTATTACTGAAATGTACAATACAAAATTCTAATGAAATTGTTTTTTAATTAAAATGTAACTATTTAATATTTAGATTTTTTTATTAAATATGATTATGTATAACATTGAACATTACTATTATTACAATATTTTCTTACACGCTTAAAATTATGATTTTAATTATACTTATGTTTGGAGTTGTCTTTTGAAACTATTATATTATGTTTAATTGTATGAATGAGACTTTATTATTCAAATGCACAATACAAAATTCTAATGAAATTGTTTTATAAATAAAATGTAACTACTAAATATTTAGATTTTTTTATTAAATATGATCATGTATAATATTGAACATTATTATTATAACGTTGACAAACCCTAATCGATGTATTAGAGACAATACTGTTATAAATTTATTTGATTTGATCGTAAAACCAACAAATTAAATTGACGATTAAACCTGATCAAAGTCAAAATTTAATAAGATGGTTACGATCCGATTTAATAAGACATTGTTTGTAATTTTAGTATTGCAAAATCTAAAAAACCAATGATAAGAAACAACTGACAGCATCATTTGTCTTGCTTCTTGAATCTATATCAGCTTTCCAATTTCACTCATCGATTCTGGTTCAGTTGTTTTTCGTTATTGGAATTGTTTGAAAAGTATTTTTATTCATTTGTTTTTATATTTATTTTCGTAATTAATATTTTAAACCCCGTAGCAACGTGCGGGTGTTCGATAACTCGTTGTTATAATACAACAAACATAAAACATTTTACTTATCTTTTGATTGTACAGTTTTCGTAATTTTAGTAAGTATTTTAATTATATATATAAGAACAATTAAATATAGTTTAATCATAATTTAAAAAGATTATTCTTATAATTTAAGGTTCATGACTTATTTATGCAATAATGTTTCACATTTGTAGCAATTTATACGATAAATTCATTTTGACACAATTTATGTAACCGTATCTTAATATTCTTATCCAATTTAAATAGCTTAAGATATTTACACAATAATTTATCCTTCATGACATATTGACAATTTGACATGTCTATCATATTAATCTCTACCTTACCGCACAATATGTCCATGCATGGTCTCTGTTTAGACGTAAAACTCCATTCCAGCTCCAATGCTCTCGGATTGAATGATACTGAAATACAACAACAGAACATCAGCGTGCAACACAGGGGGAGATCCCCTGTGAGGCACCTCCGACGCCCAAGTTAGACATATTCCGGATAACAATGGATGAGATCTTAAATAAAGTCAGAGAAAGAATGTATTCAAGGAGATTGTATATATTCTGTGCTTACCTTGTCTGTAGAGAATGAGGTTATATTTATAACCTTCCTTGCTAATTTCCCATTGGCTCACGTTACCACGTAGGGAGATTTCTATTACCCGGATAAAGGTAGGGCCTCTGATCCATACTATGGACGGCTCTGAAGATGGGTATGGTCTTCTGTGCGCCTCCATCAGTATAGACGGCTTCAGCTGTTTTGTCCCATCTTTAAGTCAACAGCTATTTGACTTCAGGTAAAATTAGGTGGAGGCTTTCTAAAAAGAACCTTTTAGGATTTGCTTAATATAGATAAATATTTTACCCACATAAACAAGCCCCGAGTCTGAAGTTCTAGAATTCTAGAGCCTCAGACTCCAAGTAAGTGGGAAATATTTATTTTATTCAAATATAGATATCAGGTAAGTATGTAAATATTTTTTATGAAGAAACAAATATCAAAAGGAATTTAAAGAGGACGGTTAGAGTGAATTAAATGAAGGTTAGAAAAGGTGAGGAGAACCCTATACCCTAGTCGTAATGATGCGCAGGGGGCTAACCGCCTCTGACGCCTTTTTCATGATGAGATGTGCAGGCGCTATCTTCGGAGCCCTACGCGTGTCCCAATCTGGCGGTTTCCCCCCTCTGAATGCAGTTACCCCCTTAAATATAGGACCCGTTTTGAATTTTAACTCACCTTTAATAACTTCCTTTCTTCATCTTCCCCAATTTCTTAACTCTTGCCTACTCAACCTTATTCCGTGCACTCACAGGTTAGTCGACTCTTCTTGTATTTCTTTTAGTTTCTTGTTTCCTTCCGCACTTCCTGCTCTTTTCATCTATTTCCTTACTCTTTTCAAAAATGGAAGAAGTCAGGGTTAGTCTAGTTAGACCCACGGTTTCTGAGAAGTATTTTCGTATCCTTCTGGATGAAGTTTATATTCCAGAGAGCATTCATCCATCTATACCAGCAAAGAGGGATAAGGTAGATAGTCCGGCACCTGGTCGCATAGCCATTTATGCCAAGGCGTTGAAGATGGCTCATATGCGATTTCCTATAAGCCCCTTCTATTTGGATGTGTTGACTCATTACAAAATTCAACTCTCCCAGATATCTCCTTTAGGTACGGAGAAAATTCACCTGTTCGAAATGGCATGCAAATCCATAGGTAAAGTTCCTAGTGTAGCGTTGCTTAGGGTTTTCTTCAAAATAGGGATGAAAGGAGACTGGTGTTCTTTAACTACCCGTTCGAAGCCTTATCCTCAGATTTTAGTAGGAGGGAGGAATTGTTTAAAGGATTGGAAAGACAAATTCATATGGGTGGATTCGTCGGTTATTGGTGAAAACAGAGATTCCCTCTTGATCTGGAGGGATGAATATGATTCTGATGTTAACGATATTCCTGAGGAGGAGGAATATGATGTTTCTTGCAGGGATGAGTTGTGCCGTAGGCGCTTTCGTCTTCGTCCCTATCCAGAAGAATTGCTAGTAATGGCGGGGATGAGTTCCTCCTGGGATTATCCTGGATACGTCCCTCTGCCATACAGAGGGGATATTGGTAAACCCTGAGTGGTGTTATTGTGCTTCCTTTTTATTAAGATGCCTTTTTCTTATGACTGTTTTTGATACCTTCTAACCAACCTTGAGCTTATTTTGTAGAACTTTCTATGGAGGACCTACTAACTGATGACGAGATTTCCAATGTTCGGTGGGGAAGGAGAAAGGTGGGTGCTACAGAAACTGAGGTTTCCGGAGGGAGTATCTTGAGTCTCAACAAATCGGAGGGAGGTATACCTTGATTAAGTTATTTTATTTTCTCCTTCTTCATCCTAGCTTATTACTTATAACCCTCTGTCCCTTAGATGAGGAAGTGCCTGATCCAAATGTTACCCCTACCGCCGGGTCAAAGAGGAAGAAGAAGCCTTCTGAACCAATATCTGCTCAGAAGTCTTCCCGCATAAGGAGCCAAGCTACTGTCACTCCTACCGACGGAGGTGGTTCTTCTCAGAGCAAAGTCTCTAGTTTTGGTGGTCGACCCCCCAGATACCCTAATAAAAAAAAACAAGCCTGTTGAGGGGTCCATTACACCTCCTTTTGGCGTTAACTACTCTCCTGGGAAGTTGGCCTCCAGTACTGCTCCTGAGTCACCTATTCAACTGAATTTTTCTAACGTTGGGGATCTGACTCAACTGCTAGATCCAGAACTGGCCGCCAAGGCAGCTGAGTTTTCCAATGGCTTTTCTGCTATTCTCATTGAGCTTAGTAGAAGGGTTATTCACAAATCCTCTGAGATGGAAAAGATACTGTCTTCCCTCAAGGATCTAGAGCGGTGTGAACGTTTGCTCAAGGAAGAAGTTCGTTTGAAAGGTGAATTAGAAGATAAGTTGAAGGAAAAGGAGGCTGAATTGGAACGTCTGCAATTGTCACTGAGTTCCAAGACTAAAGATTACAAGGATGTTTGTGAAATGAATGATTTGCTGGTGAAGAAGAGTGAGGATGATGAGGTTCAATTTAAAGCTTTGGGGGAGGAGAAGCGGAAGCTGGAGGATCGTAACAAGGTGTTAGAGATGGAGAGAGGGAAGCTTATTACTGAAGGTTTCAAGCATGTGTTTTTTACTCAGATACAGAAGGCAGAATTCATGGAGCCTCTTAGAGCCGTCCAGAGGGCTGCTCTTCGCTTAGGCCGTGATCAGGGTATTATTTCTACCCAGAGCAAACATGTGCCAGACACTGATGTCTCTGATGTTGATGGCTACTGTGAGGAGGCCAAAGAAGAGTTGGAAGCTGCTCTGGTTGCTGCTAAAAATAATCAATTTGCTTACTACTCTTCTGTTTCTGAAGATCCGACCAAGCCTTTGGTGGAGATTCTTGGGGTTGCTGAAGAAACTACCTCTTATGTTTGATTGAAATTGTGTGTTGCTTTTGCTGAACAATCAAGTAACTTGTAGGTCTTTATTAGTTTGGTTTATGTCTGTGTTGTTATTCGGATGGTGTGTTGCTTATGACTATTTGAAATATTAATGACGCTTATGGCCAACAAATATTATTGATAATTGTGAGTGCTGCCTTTATATACGATACTCATAAAACTGTTTGACATGTCTCCTAGTGAAGTTTGAGGAAGCCTGCTGGCCTCTCCCCCCTCTGTTTTTTTTATTTTGATAAAAAAAGATGCTAAGTTCCCTGCTGGGAAAATGCATAAAAGCCTGTGTGGGAGTTATCCATACTCTCCTCTTAAGGGGACATCTTTTCCCTCGTCAGGGTGAAATGTTTAAAAGAGATCTTAGAAGGTCTCTGCGTATTAGTTAAAGGTATTCAAACAAACAAATTGTCATCAAATCCTTCCTTCATTGATAAAATTCATGTAGAGATAATACGGTTAGTTACAACAGCTGGTTACATGTTATATGGCATTACATGTAAAATCGCCTTAAGTTACTAACATGCCATGTGCGAGGAATAGGAGAACCCCCTAAGGTTTCCAACTGATATGATCCAATGTTGCAACCTTGCTGACCCGATACGGACCTTCCCAGTTAGGCCCCAACTTTCCTTGGCTTTCTGTTCGGCTGGCTTCATTTTTTCTGAGAACCAAGTCACCTACCCGGAAGGAAGTAGTCTTGACTCTTCTATCATAATACCTCTGCATAGCTTGCTTGTGGTAAGCTTCTCTGATTGCTGCAACCTCCCTGTTTTCTTCAAGCAGAGTAAGGTTTACCAATCTTTCTGAGAGATTGTCCTCTGAGTGGTAATAGGTTCGCCTATGTGTAGGAATGCTAACTTCAATTGGCAACATTGCTTCTGCTCCATATACTAATCCAAAGGGAGTTTCTCCTGTGCTGTTTTTTTGCGTTGTTCTGCTTCCCCATAGCACGTTAGGAAGCTCCTCTATCCATCCATTAGACGCTCCTTCCAATCTTTTCTTTATTCCTTTCACTATTTCTCGATTAGTCACCTCCACTTGACCGTTAGCTTGAGGGTGAGCCACGGATGTAAAAACCTGCTTGATTTTCATATCTTCACACCAGGATTTGAAAGGGTTTTCCGCAAACTGCTTGCCATTGTCACTCACAATAGTGTGAGGTAGGCCGAATCGACAGACTATATAGTTCCATACAAAATTTAACACATGCTTGCCGGTTATGGTGGCCAGAGGTTTAGCTTCCACCCATTTTGAGAAGTAGTCTATAGCAACTAGAAGGAACTTTACCCTTCCAGCTGCTTCAGGAAAAGGTCCAACTATGTCGATGCCCCATTTTTCAAATGGCCAGCATCCTCCTACTGGAACCATGGCATGCTTTGGTTGATGTGGTACCTGGCATGGAATTGGCAAGAATGACAAGCTTGCAACTCTTTCTCTGCGTCTCGATATATGCTAGGCCAAAAGTATCCCAGCCTTATGACCTTGGTGGCCACCTTTCTAGCTCCTGAATGCATCTCGCAAGATCCCATATGAACTTCTTGGAGAATATTAGAGGCTTGAGTTGGTCCCACACATCGGAGCCATGGCATCAAATAAGACCTTCTGTACAAGATTCCTTCCTTTTCTGCATAAAGAGGCGCTTTCCGCTGTATCTTTCTAGCTTCTTCCCTATCAACAAGAAGTTCATTGTGTTTCAAATAGGCCAACAGGGGAGTCATCCAGCTGTCCCCTTCTTCTTCTACTAGATAGACTGCCATTGCGACCGTTGTCGGCTTCTTTAACACCTCCACAAGTACCTCCTTAGTTAAATGAGAAAAAGCTACAGATGCCAACTTACTCAGGATGTCAGCCTTCTTATTCTTACCTCTGGGTATCTGGTGGATTTCCCAATGAGAGAATCCTCTTAGGCTATCTCGTGCAATCTTTAAATAACTCTTCATGGATTCGTCCCTGGCTTCAAACGTGCCCTCTACCTGATTAGCCACTAACTGCGAGTCCACCTTAATCACCAAGGTTTGTACGTCCATCTCTTTGGCTATTTGGAGTCCGGCCAATAGTGCCTCATACTCTGACTCATTGTTGGAGGTTGTGAATTCAAACCTCAAAGCGTAGGTATACTCCTTTCCTTCGGGACTAATCAGCAAAAGCCCTGCCCCTGATCCTTCTGAACTGGAAGAGCCATCGGTATAGAGAGTCCAGCTATGACTGCTCTTTCCTTCTTCTTCTGACATGGAAATGTTGTTTTCAGGAGGCTCTTCTTCTGCAGGCATCTCTGCTAAGAAATCGGCCAGTATCTGCCCCTTTACTGCCGCTCTTGGTTCAAAGTGGATTTCATATCCTCCTAACTCAATTGCCCATTTGGCCAATCTTCCTGATTTTCGGGTTTCGAGAGTACCTGCCTCAAGGGATAATCAGTCATGACCTTAATAGTGTGTGCCTGAAAGTACCTTTGTAACTTCCGGGCGGAATGCACTAAAGCTAGTGCTAGTTTCTCCAACAGAGGATATCTTTCCTCGGCCCCCTGTAAAGTTTTACTAATAAAATAAATTGGTACCTGCTTTCCCTTCCGAGTAGCTAGTAGTACCGAACTGATAGAATGACTTGAAGCAGCTAGGTAAACCACCAGGTTCTCTCCAGGTATAGGGCCGTGAGAGTGGGCAGATCCTTCACATATTTTTTGACCTCCGCAAATGCCTCCTCAGCTTCAGCTGTCCACCGATATTGGCTTTTCTCCAGACATCCTTTCAAGGTTTTGAAAAAAGGAATGGATCTTTTTGCTGCTTTGGAGAAAAAACGACTTAAAGCTACCAATTTTCCATTCAGGCTTTGAACTTCTTTGATTGTAGAGGGGGACTTCATAGAGTTAATATCCCTGATTTTGGCGGGATCTACTTCAATCCCATCTGGGGTAACGATGTGGCCTAGGAAATGTCCATGCTCCATTCCGAAAGAACACTTTTTCGGATTAAGCTTCATATTGATCCTTCGTAACGTTGAAAAAGTCTCCTCTATGTCCAACAGGAGTTCTTCCTCGGTTCTGCTTTTTATCACCATGTCATCAACGTAGGCCTCCAAGTTTCTTCCTATCTGACCTCCGAACAGCTTGTCTACTAACCTCTGGTATGTTGCTCCTGCGTTTTTGAGACCAAAAGGCATCTTCTGGTAACAGAAAACTCCTCCATTGGTGTGGAAAGCTGTTTTTTCTTCATCTCCTTTGGCCATTAAGATCTGGTGATAACCCTTGTATGCATCCAGGAAACATTTCCAACGGAACCCGGCTAAAGACTCAATCTTCCAATCAATTTCCGGTAGAGGGTAACAATCTTTGGGAGTGACCTTATTTAAATCAGTAAAATCTACACACATCCTCCAGGTCCCATCTCTCTTCTTGACCATTACTGGATTTGCCACCCACGAGGGGTATTGAACTTCTCGGTGTATGCCCGCCTTCATAAGCTTACTGCGCTCTGGGGCCAATGTTCTCTTCTTCTGCCTGATAGGTTCCACGGCCGGAAGAAATTCAGAGGTGGTGCATAGTAGTGTATGGTGCTTCCCCTGGGACCTCAACTTCCCTGGGAATACCTGTCATGTCTGATGGTGACCAGGCGAATACGGTCACATTTTGCCTCAATAGCTCAACCAACTTGTTCCTCCCTTTACTGGACATATTCCTTCCCACTTTGACAGGTTGCTCTGGGTGTTTCTCATTAGTGACAACTTCCTCTCCCTCCTCAGGTTGCTCCTTTTTCTTTTCTTCTTCTTCTATCCCTTGCTGGACACTTTTGCAATCCATCCCTGGTAATTTTTCAGAATTTAAAGTGGCCAAGCCCCCTGGAGTGGGGAATTGTACCATAGCATGAGGAGTGGACACTACCATTCCAAGTTTACCTATGGCTGTCCTTCCTAAGATGATGTTATAAGGGGATGGCGATCGAATGACCAAGAACTCCAAACTTTCCCTTTTTTGCTTGGGGAATTTTCCGATCCACACGGGGAGAATGATCAGTCCCTCCGGCCATCTTGTCTCTCCAGAGAAGCCTACCAAGGGGGTGGCTGAGGGTTATATCAAACGTTTTTCTGTTTCTGATAGCTTGTCAAAGCAATGGCCGTACATTACTTCACAAGCACTGCCGGTATCACAATAAACCTTCCGTATGAGGTGATTTTCTATCTGTACACTAATCAATACAGGGTCAGTAGAAAAATGTGGTTCAGAGGCATAGAGACTAACCTCCGAGTAAGTAACCTTTTGTCTTTTTGAATCTTCCTCCATTCTTATCATCTGGATTTCATGAGTAGCCTTGGGAGCGGTTTCCTGCGACTTCTCCTCTTTTTGCCAAAGCGGTTTTCTTACTCTGGATCCCTCAGCCTCCTTCTTAGGCTGTCTAAGGTTTTTCACCAGATGGGCCAACTTCCCTGTCTTAACTGCATCTTCTACCTGCTTCCTTAGCTCCGTACAATAATTGGTGTCATGGCCATAGTCTTCATGAAAGTCACAATACCTGCTTTTATCTTTGTTTTTTGGATTACCCATCATCCGAGGTGGGGGTTGAAAGGATGTGCTTATCTTTTCAGTGGCCAAAATTTCTTGTGGGGTCTTTGATAGAGTGGAGAGTAATCCATGAGAGGGTGAACGCGGTGAGGGAGCGTAGGTACCTGATTGCCTTCTGGAGTAGGGGGCAAACCTGCTGGGAGGTCGGCTACGAGATTGTTTGTCGGAGGGGGGGACTGCGCGCTCTTCTTTGTCCCCCCCTTGCCTGCTCATTAGAACCTCCCTTATTTTGTCCTTGCGCTCCATAAACAGCTGTTTCCTTCGACCTTATGAATGAATACACTTTGTCCAAAAGAGCTTGGTAAAACTCTGGCAAATCTGCTGAAAGGATTTCTACCAACTGCCTGGTCCGCAGGCCATGAATAAAACCAGAGATTTTGCTGTCTTCATTAAGAGCTCTGATCTGCTGACTTTCCATGTTATATCGTTCTACAAAAGACCTTACTGTTTCCCCTTCAGCTTGTTTGATGTTGTGGACCTCCAGGTGAGTCTTCGTATATTTCTTCTGCTGCATAAAATTGGATCTGAACTTTGTTTTTAGGTCCTCAAAGGTGTCGATGGAAGACAGTCGTAAACTTTCAAACCATAGCCTTGCTGTCCCTTTAAGAGTTAGAGGGAACTTTGTTTTTATATCTGTACACTGATCAATACAGGGTCAGTAGAAAAATGTGGTTCAGAGGCATAGAGACTAACTTCCGAGTAAGTAACCTTTTGTCTTTTTGAATCTTCCTCCATTCTTATCATCTGGATTTCATGAGTAGCCTTGGTAGCGGTTCCCTGTGACTTCTCCTCTTTTTGCCAAAGCGGTTTTCTTACTCCGGATCCCTCAGCCTCCTTCTTAGGCTGTCTAAGGTTTTTCACCAGATGGGCCAACTTCCCTGTCTTAACTGCATCTTCTACCTGCTTCCTTAGCTCCGTACAATAATTGGTGTCATGGCCATAGTCTTCATGAAAGTCACAATACCTGCTTTTATCTTTGTTTTTTGGATTACCCATCATCCGAGGTGGGGGTTGAAAGGATGTGCTTATCTTTTCAGTGGCCAAAATTTCTTGTGGGGTCTTTGATAGAGTGGAGAGTAATCCATGAGAGGGTGAACGCGGTGAGGGAGCGTAGGTACCTGATTGCCTTCTGGAGTAGGGGGCAAACCTGCTGGGAGGTCGGCTACGAGATTGTTTGTCGGAGGGGGGACTGCGCGCTCTTCTTTCTCCCCCCTTGCCTGCTCATTAGAACCTCCCTTACTTTGTCCTTGCGCTCCATAAACAGCTGTTTCCTTCGACCTTATGAATGAATACACTTTGTCCAAAAGAGCTTGGTAAGACTCTAGCAAATCTGCTGAAAGGATTTCTACCAACTGCCTGGTCCGCAGGCCATGAATAAAACCAGAGATGTTGCTGTCTTCATTAAGAGCTCTGATCTGCTGACTTTCCATGTTATATCGTTCTACAAAAGACCTTACTGTTTCCCCTTCAGCTTGTTTGATGTTGTGGACCTCCAGGTAAGTCTTCGTATATTTCTTCTGCTACATAAAATTGGATCTGAACTTTGTTTTTAGGTCCTCAAAGGTGTCGATGGAAGACAGTCGTAAACTTTCAAACCATAGCCTTGTTGTCCCTTTAAGAGTTAGAGGGAACATATGACAGGCTACCGGCATGGACCATTTGGATATCTTCATTATTCCAGCAAAAAGTCGTAAGTGATCGTCCGGGTCTCCTAAGCCTTCGTAAACCCCAATATTTGTAGGGAGCTTTAACCACTCTGGAAGTGGGAAGTCTTCAATCCACTTTACGAATGGTGATGCTTCTACCATGGCATTAGCACGTCCTCCTTGCTGTGCTAACATTTGTCGAGCCATGCCCTCTCCACTAACTCTTGTCACCTGGGACATCTCCCCTCCATAGGGCATTTGGTGCGTAGTTTGGATTAATGGGTTTGGAATCCACCCCTGGTGCGTTCCAGAGTATGGACCCCAGGAATGGGAATGAGGCATCTGTGCGGGGGTAAGATATGGGTTAGCAAACCTCCAGTATTCCCCATAATTTACCCGTAAGAGACCCATAGATCCTGTATTAAAGGATGACTGATTGCCTTCTGCCGCTGGCTGATTGCTTCCTCCTGTTGTTTGGTGAAAACTTGTGATTGGGGGTGGAAGAATTCTCCTTTCTCTTTCTTCTAAGGGGATGGTCGTGACTACGGTGGACATAGTGCCCACATGAGATCCTCCTGACATGTTGACAAATCCCTCCGAAGAAACAAAAGCAGCTTCCCCCTCTACATAGGGATACAGGCATGCTCGTACTCCGGATAACGTATTTCTTCTTTCTGCTTCGTGCGCCATCATAGCTTGAAGCTGTTCATAGTGCTGCTGGATGAATAAAGGATCTAGAGAAGGGTTGGCGGGATTATTGACAGAATTCTTTTCGATTACTAGGTTGCGTAAGGGATTTATTGGTGTCAACAGGGGTGCAATGAGATCATGAGAAGTGGATGGTATTGTTACAGGAGAACTGGTTAATGGTGGAGGAATCATTCTGCTTGATTGCTTGTCTGGCTTTATACTCAGGGCTGGGTTCAGGAATTTCGATTATCTATATAACAAAGAAGAAATGGATTTATATCGCAAGAACTGGTGTAAATCCAGTCGGTCCCACGGATGTCGCCATTTGTTTAGACGTAAAACTCCCTTCCAGCTCCAATGCTCTTGGATTGAATGATACTGAAATACAACAACAGGTGCAACACAGGGGGATATCCCCTGTGAGGCACCTCCGACGCCCAAGTTAGACATATTCCGGATAACAATGGATGAGATCTTAAATAAAGTCAGAGAAAGTATGTATTCAAGGAGATTGTATATATTCTGTGCTTACCTTGTCTGTAGAGAATGAGGTTATATTTATAACCTTCCTTGTTAATTTCCCATTGGCTCACGTTACCACGTAGGGAGATTTCTATTACCCGGATAAAGGTAGGGCCTCTGATCCATACTATGGACGGCTCTGAAGATGGGTATGGTCTTCTGCGCGCCTCCATCAGTATAGACGGCTTCAGCCGTTTTGTCCCATCTTTAAGTCAACAACTATTTGACTTCAAGGTAAAATTAGGTGTAGGCTTTCTAAAAAGAACCTTTTAGGATTTGCTTAATATAGATAAATATTTTACCCACATAAACAGTCTCACATATTTGGAGGGTGTTTGGATTTGTGTTTGGATAAATGCTACAGCGTTATAAAAACTAATAATCAAATAATAGCTGTAACAAAAAGTACAGCTGAAATGTAGTGTTCGGTGTAGCTTCTGTTGTCTTGTTACCATAATTATCAAATAATGAGTTTTTTTAAGTGTTTGGATTTGTGTTTTAACTTGTAAAATGACCAAATAATCACTTATTAAGCAAATAAGCTACATTTTTTCACTTATGAAAAAGTGTGGTTGGATTGACTCTAAACGCAAATAATCACTTTATTAACGTATGCAACCCAAACACTTTAACCAATTATTTTTTGCGTTATTATAACGTAATAAACTAATAATCTCGTTCATAACGTACAACCAAACACCCTCTTGTTTCCAAACAACGCCTTAATAAAAAAAAAGAGTAAAGGACATTTTTCGTCCTTGTGGTTGATGGTTTACCCGGATTCAGTCCATCAACCTTAATAAGGCCAAACTTTATCCCTATTTTGCTAATTTTGTGCACTTTTAGTCTCTCGTCTGTTAAAGTTAACCACACAATTGTTAAATTTGTAAGAATGACATTTTTACCATTTTCACTGTGATGTTGTTAGTCCCTCTGGTTTTATTATTTACCCATTTATAGTGCAACGTTTATTTTATTTTAGACTAAATTACATAAATGGTCCCTGTGGTTTATATGAAATTACGGTTTTAGTCCCAGAAAGAATTTTATTACACCATAAGTCCCTAAAATCGAAAAGTTGTAACATTTTGGTCCCTGAAACTAACGGCAGTTAACTTGAACCGTTAGTTTCAGGGGTATTTTAGTCTTTTTGAATTTCAAGGACCATTTATGTAATTTTCAAACTTTCAGGGACCATTTATGTAACTTTCATACTTTTCATATATATATATATATATATAGATATATATATATATGTATATATATATATATATATATATATATATATATATATATATATATATATATATATATATAATTTATTATATATATATATATATATATATATATATACTAATTACATAAATGGTCCCTGTGGTTTATATGAAATTACAGTATATACATATGAAAGAAATTTGTGCATCATAAGTATATATATATAAAAGTTGTAACATTTTGGTCCCTGAATGTAATACAGTTAACTTGAGCCGTTAGTTTAGGGGTATTTTGGTATATTATATTCAAGGACCATTATGTAATTTTCAATATATATATATATGTATATATATATATGTATATATATATATATATATGTGTATATATATATATATATATATAGTATATTTTTTTCTTTTTTATAATTTAATTATCCAAACATAACATTTTAATTTTTATTCCTTTTGTTTTAATCATTAATTTTTATTTGTATGTTTATTGTTATTATTAATGTTAGTTTTTTTAATATATTACTACAATTATTTATTTAAGATTATTATATGGTATAACTGGTTTATTTTTTTCCAATTATTTACTGATAATCCAAATCTTTCTCTATTATTTTTTTCATTTAAGAAAAATAAAAATAAAAACTAGTTGTAGTTTTTTCGTTCGGAAAATATAAAACCGAAATGATTTATTTCTTTCTCCACTCAAAATAATTCAAAATAACGACGTGTTGAAGCTTTTTTTTTCGTTTGGAAAAAGTATATAATCAAAATGCTTCGTAGTTTCTTCATTGCAAATACTTAATAAAATTTTTAATTCTAAATGGTTTGAAAAACAATCAAGAATTGGAATGGTTCATCACGTTTTAGTTAAAAAAATTAAATTACAAATGGTTTGTTGTATTTTAATAAAAAAAATTGAAATTGTATTGATTTTTTTTATCTACGTTTAATTAAAATCAGAATGGTTCTTTTGTTTGAAAAAATCAAAAATCATAATTGTTTACCGTATTTTGATCAAAAATATTAAATTAAAATCAAAATGGTTCGTCATTTTTTTATAATAAAAATAATACCAGATGGTTATCGTTGTTTGAAAAAATCTGTTAGGATATGTTTTAGTTGATGAAAACAAAGTCTAGGGGCTATTTTGTATTTCCTTGATAGTTAGTAGAATTGTATATATAGTATCTTTGACTTTCTATTTTAATATAGATCTGAAAAGTTACATTTTGTACGGATAATCTCTGGAAGAGGGTAGCTGAGCTTGAAGATTCTCTGACATCGTTTGTAATCAATTTGTTCATCAATATAATCATTCGGTCAGTGTTAATTCCATTTATTGTTCTTGATAATTTCATATTGTTGATTGATTGGTAGAAACTTAATTTCACAATTGGTATCAGAGCTTTAGGGGTGAATTTTTCTGATTTGAGATTGAATATTTTCGAAACTGCTTACTGTTCTTGAGCATTTTTTTTCGAAAAAAAAACCCTAAAATCACTAAGGGTTTTTACTCTGTTGATCTTTGTCAGTGAGAATTGGATCGAAGGTAAATGTTTCATAGACGAATCAATTGAATATAAACTTGAATTGATTCACAAAACACAGAAAAAGATCTAGGCAATTTTGTTAAATTTTGAAAAGTGTAAAAACGACTACTGTTTCATTGAAAAAGTCAAACCTAGATCTATTTTTGCACAAAGGAGTTTAACAAAAAGTGTTTGTATTCAAAAACCTCACCTTCGATTACAATTTGAGTGAAAATGTGCAATTTTTGGATTTAATCTGAATTTCAGACTTGAAAAAGCTGAAAATATTAAGAAACTCGAAATATACACATCCTGTGTGTTATTCGAGTTGAGTATTTTGGTTATTCGAGTTGAATATAAGTGATATTCGAGTTGACAACCTTTTAATTCGAGTTGACAACCTTTTAATTCGAGTTGACAGCCTTTTAATTCGAGTTGACAACTTGTACTACTCGAGTTGACAACCAGTTGATTCGAGTTTGGGTGAAAGACTATTCGAGTTTTTCAAAAGAAATTCAAGTTAGAACTTGTATCCAAACACACTCGAGTTTCTCATCGAACCCTCAAGTTTGATTCATTCGAGTTTTTCAGTAAACACATTCGAGTTGTCTTTCAAACAAATTCAAGTTTCAAACAAACTCAATCGAGTTTTATCAAAGACACAATCGAGTTTTACACAAGACTCAATCGAGTTTTACACAAGACTCAATCGAGTTTTACACAAGAGTCAATCAAGTTTTACACAAGAGTCAATCGAGATTCACATTAAACTCATTCGAGTTTTACTCTAAACTCATTCGAGTTTCACACTACACCCATTCGAGTTTCACTCAAAACTCATTCGAGTTTAATACTTAGATCATTCGAGTTTGACACACACATTAATCGAGATTGTTGCAATACATCAACATCAAGTCTATTCACTGTCTGAGTCAGGTTGATTATTGCTACTAACAAGTTACTGTGTTGTAGATTTCAGTACTAATCTGTGTTTCAAAGTGTGATCGAAATTTTCAATCTCAATCGGAGTTCATCAGATCTTGGACAAGTTTCCCAAAAGATCAATCAATATGTCTAAAGACGCTCTGGAAATGGGATCAGAAACCAAACCCCTAATTTTATACAGGGGTGAATATGTTCAATGGAGGGAGAGGTTTCTTGAATTTATCAGTTTTCATGATCTGTCCGAAGAGATGCTGAAATCCTTAACTGAAGGACCAGCCACTTTCATGGAAACAATCCCAGGAGTACCAACTGGTAATCCCCCAATTCCACCGAGGACTGTTGAGGTCACCAACCTGACAGAGGCCCAAAAGAAGAGAAAATTAGGGGACAAGACTGCCAGAAAGTTACTGTTGATATCAATCCCCAATGATATTTACACTTGCCTAACAAATACAAAAACTGCTAAGTCAATTTGGGATGAAGTATGCAAAATCATGAGGGGATCTGACAGAGCTGCCACAAACAGGGCTAGAAACAGCCTAATGACGTTTGAGAATTTCAGAGCTCGTGAAGGTGAACTTTTGGAAAACACTTACCTCAGGTTTGTGAATTTGGTAAGTGAAATGAAAAGAAACGGAGTGACAAAGTCCAACCTGGACATCAATGTCAAATTTCTAAATGTTCTAAATCCTGAATGGGAAAAATATGCTATGATTATCCAACAAACAAAAGATATTGAGGAAATGGATTTTCATATGCTATTTGAAAACCTCAACAACTATCAAGAGGTTGTGTTGAGGAAAATATCAGGAAAGAAGAAAGCTGAAAAAGAAACTGTTGATCCACTGGCTTTACTGGCAGAGAAAAAGTATAAATACAAGCTGAAAAAGGAGAAAAGAGCTGTAATCAGCAGTACATCTTCCGAATCAGAATCCTCAGATTCATCTGCTGATTCAGAAATAGAAGAAATGAAAAAGCAGATGGCATTGCTTACAAAAGCATTTGAAAAGAAATTTTACAGAAAGCCAACTAACAACAAGATGCGCTATAAAACAGGCTCAAGGAAAATTGAGAAAAAGGATAAATATGAGAAATCTGGAGAAAGTAGTGCACGAAAGACTAACAAATATGAAAAGTCAGACAAGTCAGCTAAGAAAGAGTCGGAACAGAAATGCTACAACTGTGGAAAACCAGGTCACTATGCCCGTGAATGCATATCTCCAGTAGTAAAAAACTCAGACTACTATACAAGAAAGGCTCTCTTAGCCAAAGAAAAAGAGTCAGGCAAAACTCTTATGGCGGAGGATGACCATTGGTTGCAGTTATCAGAAGATGATGACATTTTGGATGAAGATGCTCATATTTGTCCTAAATCAGAGGTTTTCAATGAGTCAGAATTAAGTGAATCAGCAATGATAGCTGAAGATGAGGTATGGGTTGGATTGAATGATGAAGAGGATGCAGAAAGAAAAGAATCTGAGTCTGATGAAGAGGAAGAAACAGAAGAAGTTGCATTAATGGCAACTGGCCAAAATGAAGCTGAAAATGATGAAGATTCAGAGTCTGAAAACTCAGATGGTTCAGACAAACCGGAGGTACATTCTAATTCAGACTCTGATATTGATGAATCATGTATATTAGAAGAAAAACTAACTAATATGGCCTTTATGCTTAAAAAGTTTGAAAAATCTTTAAAGGCAGAAAAGAAAAATGCTCATTCTTTGGAAAACAAACTTCGAAATGAACACAACTTAGTTCTAGACTTTTCCAAAGATAAAGCATTAGCTTTACGAGCGGTCTCAGACTTACAAGATAAGGAAAGAGAACTTCAAAGCAATATACTCAATCTTAACCACAATATATCTGATTTACAAGAAAGACTGCGAATAGCAGAATTAGAAGCCTCAAACTTTTCTGTACAATATCATGCTGTTTTTGAAGAAAGAACTAAACTTTATGAGAAAATAAAGAAGATGGAGGATGAATTTATCAAAAGAGGGCAAACAGATCAAACAATTTATTTAAACCAACCAAAAGACACAGAATTTTATAACTCTAAATCTGGAATTGGTTGGGAAAATCCTAAGTATCTAACAAAAGCAATATCTAGTTCACCAACACTATATGATGTCAGATACATGAATTTAGGATTAAAAATGACATTTATGAAAGCATCTGAAGAAGTAGAATCTAGCGAAGAAATAAAAAGATTACGATCAAACAAAATGCAAAATTCTGGTGATTATACCAGAATAAATGAAACAAGTAATATTCTTGATACTAAAGAAGAGTACATTCAAACTTATTCTGAAAAGGATTTGTCTGAATTACCTACTCAATCTCAAAAATTATATTTTCTAAATTCAATTTTAGAACAGATAAATTCTGATCTAGAATTGAAAATTAAAAATTTTGAGACAGAGAATGGAACTCTCAAGGCTGAACTAAGAAAAATGGAACAAATGTTGCAAGATCAGCCTAAGAACATAAAGTTGTCTGATCCACAATCATCTACTTCCCTAGATTCTATAAATACAGAAAAAGAGTTTGATCTGTACATGCACTCTGACGTTAATTCATTAGATCAAATGTTTGGTAAAATTGGTGAATTTATCAAACCTTTGCCTAACAAACAATCAAATGATAATAAAGAACCTGTTAAAATTCTGCAAAGAATGTCTACAGATTCTTTAAAATCATCTGAGAATTCACCATCATTACAACAAAAGAAGGAGAAAACAAAAATTATTGTTAAGTCTCCTAACTTTGAAAAGGGTGAATCATCTTCATCAGCGGACTCAATTGCACGTAAAGTCCAATCTTCAAAAGGTATGAAAAACTTACAGAAGAAACGAGTATCTAAATCTACTAATTCTCATACTTCTTTTATGTCAGATATCATTGTGAACGGTTCGAGAAAACAAGTTTGGCGAAAGAAGAAAAGAGAACAGAAAAACAAGAGTATAAAACAAGGGTGGCGCGTGAAGAACAAAAATGTTACAGATAGATATAGCAAAATTGAACATTCTGTCTGTAATAATAAACTTGTTAATAATTCATGTATTAAGTTTTCAAGAACGGACTTAATTGCTTTGAATTCTTGTGCTTGTAAGCCTGCAATTGTTAATTCTAATAAGCTTGTATGGCAACCGAAGAAAAAGGACCCATTTTATGAACAGAAAAAGGTTCCAAAGAAAAATATTTCAAAAACAGTTCCACCGCGAATTGTACAAAAATGGATACCTAAAAGAACAGTTCAAAAGTAGGTACCTAAAATAACTTCAAATGATAAGCTAAGAGCCATATCTGCTAGAAAAACAAATAATACTGTGCATGAATTACCTAAAACAAAAGTACCCAACTACAAGTGGGTACCTCATGTGCTACTAATCTTATAGGTAAACCATGTCTGGTATCTTGACTCCGGATGCTCCAAGCATATGACCGGACAACAAGACACACTCACGGACTTTGTAGAAAAGTTCTGTGGGACGGTCAGATTTGGAAATGATCAGTTTTGTCCGAACAAAGGATACGGAAGTCTCAAATACGACAAAATCACCATCCAAAAGGTCTTCTATGTTGATGGTCTTGGACACAATCTATTTAGTATTGGACAGTTGTGTGATAAAGGGTTAGAAGTCAATTTCAAAGCCAATCGGTGCAGCATCAGATCCGGAGAAGGAAAAGAAATTTTGGCAGGGAACAGGAAAACAAATTTGTACTCTATTGATTTAGCCTCGATTAATCTGAAGAAAGATGTCTGCTTATTGTCAAAAGCTACATCTAAAACAACATGGCTGTGGCATCGTCGCCTTTCACATCTGAACTTCAATGAGTTAACCAACCTAGCAAAAGGAGGGTTAGTTAAAGGGCTGCCGACGCTCAAATTCCAAAAAGAGCAGTTATGTGCCGCATGTGAAAAAGGAAAGATGACAAGAGCCACACACAAATCCAAAACAGAACACTCATCCACGAGAGCACTGAAATTATTGCATATGGATTTGTGTGGACTAATGAGAGTACAAAGCATAAATAAGAAACGATATGTATTGGTGATAGTTGATGACTATTCACGATACACGTGGGTTTTCTTCCTGAGATCCAAATCAGATGCAACCGAAACGATCATAGACTTCATCCGGAAAATACAAGTAAAGTTGCAACTCACAATTCAAACAATCCGCTCAGACAACGGAACAGAGTTCAAGAACAAATCACTTGACTCATTCTTGAATTCAATAGGAATTACACATCAGTTTTCAGCTGCTCGAACTCCACAACAAAACGGTGTTGTTGAAAGAAGAAATCGGACACTAGTGGAATCAGCTAGGACGATGTTGGCATATTCTAATTTACCGTTATTCTTGTGGGCAGAAGCAGTTGCAACAACTTGTTTCACACAAAATCGTTCAATAATAAATAAGAGATTCGGAAAGACTCCTTATGAACTGATTAATAAACGAATACCTAATATTAGATTTTTCCATGTCTTTGGTTGCAGATACTTTATTCTAAACGATAAAGACAATCTTGGAAAGTTTAACCAAAAGGCAGATGAAGGAATATTCATCGGGTATTCAAAGGAGTCGGTTGCCTTCCGAGTGTACAACAAGAGAACCAAGACAGTCAACGAGAGCGTGAATGTCAAATTCGACGAAGGAGTGGTAATGGCTTCTGAACACACCAGTTCAGGACCCGAACCTAATACGCAGACTTCATTGGAGTCAACTGAACAAAATGCTGAACACTCAGAATTATTTAAGTTGTTTGAGAATTTTTATGAAGACTATTTTGAAAAGCCCAAAACTAATGTTCTAAATTTGGTGCCTGACAGGATTACTGAAGATCCAGTCATAGTCTCTGATCTTTCTCAACAACAAGGTTCAGAAGAAACTGGAGAAGCCTCAACAGCAAATGTGCAGTCGACTACTGAGATTATACAACCAATTGAACCACCATGTTCTTCTGAAACCCCCATTACTTCTGAACATTCAGAAGCTCCTACCTCAGATGTCCCACCTACAACATCTGAAGTAACTCCCGAACCATATCTAGATCTCAATCCCAACCAAGACCAAATAGAACCGTTTCCACATACTGTTAAGTGGACAAGAAATCACCCAATAGAAAACATCATTGGTGATCCATCCGCGTCAGTCCAAACCAGAAGGGCAACTATAAATGAATGCTTATTTTCAATTTTTTTAAGTAAAATAGAGCCCAAGAATGTAAAAGAAGCCCTTCTGGACGCTGATTGGATTGTGGCGATGCAAGAAGAACTGAACCAGTTCGAACGGTTAACGGTCTGGAGACTTGTTGAGCGCCCAAAAGACAAATCCATTATAGGCACGAAATGGATCTTTAAAAACAAGAAAGATGAACATGGTGTCATCATTCTGAATAAAGCTCGTCTCGTGGCCAAAGGATACAGCCAACAAGAAGGGATTGATTATGATGAAACATTTGCACCAGTTGCACGAATTGAAGCTATTAGAATGTTTTTAGCTTTTGCCGCTCATAAAAATTTTACAGTACATCAAATGGATGTTAAAACTACGTTTTTAAATGGGGAACTAACAGATGAAGTATATACATATCAGCCCGAAGGGTTTACTGATCCTTCGAAACCTGATCATGTATATATTTTAGATAAGTCACTGTATGGCCTTCAAGCACCTCGTGCTTGGTATGATGCACTTTCAACATATCTGTTGAGATGTGGATTTACAAAAGGTGCAGTTGACACAACCCTGTTTATAAAACGTCAGGGGTCGGATATCATAGTTATACAAATATATGTAGACGATATAATATTTGGGTCTACAAATCCAGAATTTTGTAAGAAATTCGCATTTTTAATGTCCCAAAAATTCGAAATGAGCATGATGGGGGAAATAAATTTTTTCTTAGGATTACAAGTAAAACAATTAACTGATGGTATTTTTATCAATCAGTCAAAATATATACAAGACATGTTAAAGAAATTTAACATGGTCAATAGTACTCCTATGAAAACTCCCATGGCTCCGGATTCAAAGTCAAAACTCGATGCAGACATCTCAGGGAAACCTGTAGATGTGACTCATTATCGAGGTATAATTGGGACATTAATGTATTTAACAGCTAGTAGACCAGATATTATGTTTGCTACATGTGTCTGTGCTAGATATCAGGCAAATCCTAAAGAATCACACTTAACGGCTGCGAAACAAATTTTAAGATATCTCAAAGGAACTCCAAATCTTGGTTTGTGGTATCCTAGAGAATCTTCATTTAATCAGACTGCTTTTTATGACGCTGATCACGCAGGTGATAAGATGGACAGAAAGAGTACGTCTGGAGCAGTACAGTTCTTAGGTGACAAACCCGTATGTTGGTCATCCAAGAAACAACATTGTGTTTCATTGTCTACTGCTGAAGCAGAGTACATTGATATATCTTCTTGCTGTTCTCAGGTGTTGTGGATGAAGAGCCAACTGCGCGATTACGGGTTTACACCAAAGAAAATTCCAATATATTGTGATTCTCAGAGCGTAATAGCTATTGCATCAAATCCGGTGCAACATTCAAAAACAAAACACATTGACATTCGGTATCATTTCATAAAAGATCATGTAGAAAATGGAAATATAGAATTATATTTTGTACCTACTGAATATCAACTAGCTGATTTGTTTACCAAAGCGTTAGATGAAAAGCGGTTTAATTTTTTGGTATACAAATTAGGTATGTTGAATCGTTAAGATTTAATAATTCAGTAGTTTCAAAATATAATTTTAAAATTTTCAATTTTTTAGTGATTTTTATCTGTTGTTAAATTCCTGAATCATAAAAAGTTTATATTCTTTGGAATTTAACAAGATCTGGATTGTCATGTGCAGGGGGAGCAGAAAAGAAATTTATCTGATTTTGAGTAAATTTGATAAAAATTATCTGTTGTTTTATGTGTGCAAAATTTTTTTTAATTGTGTATATTTTTTTTAAGTCCATTTTAAAATTTTTTTTGAAAAACAGAATTTTTTTTTGTTTTGTTTTGTGTGGTTTTAAATTTTTTTTTTTAAATTCAAATTTTATCTTGATATTTGTTAATTTTTTTTTCTTCTTAGTCACAATATTTGATTGAAAAGATACTTAGTGGACTAATTTGGATTAGATGATGGGCCTGGTTTCTCAAATTTGAAAAATTAAAATGGGCCGGTTAGTTTGACTATAAATTTGAATTTTCAAATTCAAATCATTTTTTCGGAAATATTATTTCTTCATCTTCTACAACAAGCTTTCTTCACTCCTAAGAAATTCCAAACCCACAATCGACTTATCTTCATCAAAATTGTGAGTAAATGTTACTTATTTCAGTTTGATTGTTTATACTTTTAGTGTATATGTTCAGTTTGAGTTGTTTGAAAATATGTGTTCGTATTTTTTTTTTGTGTTCTTGAGCGTTAATGGAGAATCCTACTATTGGTTCATGAAATTGAAATTAAATGTGTGATAAAGTTCGTATTGGTATTATGACCATGAATCTGAAATTTCATAAGTCATTTTTACATCACACAAACAGAATCATTGATTTTTCATAATGAAACAGTTTCGTGTTCTTCAATAAACTGAAATTTGAATTTTTAACAACTTTAAAGTTGTTTTTGTTCAAAGTTCAGTAAATCAAATGTGTTTAAAATACATTTTCGAGGGGGGTACAAGTTTTAAAACACTGAAAAAGATCCCTGAACTTAAATTCATAAAATCAGTGAGTGTTAGACTTGTAATAAAATAAAAAGACATTTCTCGATTAAAGAGTCATTCGAGTTGCATAAAGAGTCATTCGAGTTGCATCACGAGACATTCGAGTTGATTCAAATAAAACTCAAGAGTTAATCGAGTTGAGAGCAATAATATTCGAGAAAGTAACAGTATCACTCGAGTTGACTGAAAGGTTATTCGAGAAAGTGTTAGTATCACTCGAGTTGACTGAAAGGTTATTCGAGAAACATTTATGTATCATGCGAGTTGACCAAGTGTGTAACACTTAGAAAATTTTCAGAATATATGTCGATCGATACATTGTCCGAGATTGCTTAAAGCTTATTCGAGTTGGGACAATGGTCTTATCGAGAAAATGACTTAGTCATCCGAGTTGAGTGTTATGTTCTAATGTTTCATTCGAGTTTAGTACATATTTCATTCGAGTTTAACATGTCTTTCATTCGAGGACTTTCAAAACTCATTCGAGTTGAATCAAGCACTATTCGAGTTGTGTCATGATTTATTCGAGTTTCATGTCTATGTCATTCGAGTTGTATATAAGATCATTCGAGTTTATTCATGAGTCATTCGAGAAAATGTAGTTTCATTCGAGTTTCAACAGAAACTTTTTCCTAAGTGTGGAATTTTTCATGTTTTAAGAAAAATGTCACATTTTTTATGAAATTGTTATAAATTTGTGTTTTTCTAACACTGGTCTCTAAACGATTGACTCTGGAGTTCTTTCAATAATTATCTATTATTGTCTGGAATCCCGATGCCTTAAAAAGAAAATCACAAGTTTTTACAATTTCTGATAAAATGTTACAATTTTTCTACATTTTGAAAGTTGTCATTTGTGTACATGATCTGACTATCATGACTTTTTATTTTTACAGGTGTTCAAATGGCATCTCCAGTACAGTCTCAGAACTCCAATTCATCTGACTCCCATTCATCATCCAATCATACCCTTGTATCTACACCTGTTCGTTCTACTTCAGTTGCCCGTCCCTCACAATCAAACATTATCCCAGATAATCAGCTAGTTAAACCTAAACATTGCCTTCCTTTCCGAGATAATAACCATCGTCTAGATACCAAGGTTATTAAAGTTAGTCATCCTATCATTGTTGACATTCTAAAAGGCCATCCATTAGGTTATCTGCTTCAATACAAACCATCTATTCCACAAGTGTATCTACAACAATTTTGGCACACCGTCAAATTTGTTCCTGCTGACGGTAATCATCACTTTAAAGTGACAATAGACCAGTTCAAGACAAAAATCACTCTCGCCAGACTTCGTCACAATCTATTTCTTCCTAGACGTATAGACACAGTTAACTTCCCAGAGTTGGCTGACTTTGAAGACTTTGTTTCAGATGAGGAGCTGGTACATGATTTAATCTGCTTGGGCTACTCAAAGCCACTACCAAAGAGCTCAAAGTTTCATAGGAATGACTTAAATGGAGAATGGTATACCCTGTTTGGAATCATATTAGGTGTATGACTTCAAAGCACACAGGCATTGACAGATGCAGCATTCATTGCTTAAGGATATTTCATGGGATAGCATTCAACAAGCATTATGATTATGCTCAATGCATATGGGAGGATTTAAAAGAGATTGTTATTGCAAAAACTACAAATAGAGCAAGAAAATTTGTTCCGCTTTAGAGATTCATACAGATTCTTATCCGAGGGATTCTTCGTGCTAATGAAAATATTCCGAAGCGAGCCAATTCTCAGCGATGTCCGGATTATGTGATGATGAGCTTACACGAAGTGCCGGACTCCCCAAATGCAAATATTATGCCAATTCCAGAGTCATTGCTTAAATATGCGGATCAAGAAAGTGAGAATGTGAGATTGTATAGGATAGATCATGCTCCGATAGAGACCCAGGAACCGGGATCTCTTAGCCCAGGAGCTTTAAGAATAGAGGAACCTCAGCAAGGGGCTGAAGTTCAGGTTGCCCATTGACAACTTTGATTTCCAGTATATTTTTCACTCAAACACAATAATCAAACGATTTGTATTAAGAATATGAAGATTACAAGAGAGAATTTTGACACTCAATCTCTAGGAACTTTCACACACTCAAAAACACACACACTTGGTGGAGGCTCATTTGTGTCTTCTTCTTAAAACCCTAGGAGAACAATACTATATATACCTAAGCCTACTTTGGGAGTTTGTCCAAACACTCCCCTTAAAGTCTTGGAAATTAAGATTCCCCCCCAAAGTAAACTATTATAAATTGAACCTAGACTTTTATTATATTTAATTATACACTATTTTAGGGCTAACAATCTCCCCTTTAGTGTATAATTAAATATTTACAATTAAGCACAATTACACAAGCTTGAATTACAAGAAATAAAGTTTCTAACAATCTCCCCCTTCTTGTAATCAAGACTTTTATTCTTTTGAAGTCTTGGGCTCTAAACTCTGATATCTGATCATTGAAGTAACTCTGATCTCTGAACTTTTGAAGTATATCATTGATCTTCTTTAGATGACTCTCCCCTTAAATGTTTCAGATCGGTGGCTCTCCCCTTGCGTTTAGTAGGTCTTTCAAAACATTTCAACTCTTTTCAGAACATTCTCCCCCTCATGATGATCATGAGAATTATGATCATCATGTAATCACTTCAGCTCTCCCCTTCAAATGAACAACCTCAATGTGTCTTCAAATCTTCTTTCTTTGTCGAAGCAGATGATTACAGACTCAGAAAGAAAATATTACGTTTAAGAACATTACAGACACAGAAGTACTTATCTCTCTCATGTTACAAAATCAATCATTAACTCTCCCCCTCAATAACATAATATAAACATTTACATCATAAAATCCATTCATGGCTTTGCAACCTGAACAAATAAAAGAGAAATGAAATCATCTGTAAGTAACATTCCAGTTCCCCATAGGAGTTCTGTTTGCACGATAGACTAAGTCTATGTGACCTACGTTCAGCGCTGGTGTGACATTAACACTGGTAGGATTTCCAAATAATCATTGTGAAATCCTTTATCATGAAAGAGTCAGTCATATTTGTTGCGGCTTTGTCTCGGTAGACAAGCTGTTTATAGTCACGCAGACTGTAGACTCCATGTGTCCTAAAAGTGTATAACATTAAGCTCTAGACTCAAAGTGCATCAACTGAAGTCGGAGACCAGAGAGGATGTCTTCCTTGTTTCAATATCAACAATATCCAAATGATATGTCGAAAGAGTATGTGATATAACTCCGTGTGAATTGAAACAGAAGTCTTTTAAGAGACAACTGAGTAGCTAGGGAGGTTAGGTGCATGCGTCACTGGGTCCATGACGTCTTGTTCAATACCTAATTCCAACACATGGAATTTGGTAGCAGATGTAGGAAACCTAACAGACTGACACGATGTTGGTAGGATTTATCTTTTCTTTTTAATCCTTTCTCACCCCTCAGCTCTCGTCATTTTTCAACTGTACTTCCTCCAGCTCACTTTCAGCTCATGATGCACCCCATCTCCTTTCGATAAACCCTCTCATTTGCATTTTATCTATGCTCGACCCTGCTAGTACCCCGTGGTAACTAACACTCCTCAACTAATTGACCTAAGAACCCTTACTCACACAATCTAAAGTGGTTTGCTCCTTGGGTAGGTCTTCCGGCTCTGGTTTAGACCATAGGAATGATATATACATGCCTAATCACACATATTAGGCATCATCAGAGTCAGCATGATATCTTGAAGGATATAGCAGTTAAGCTCATGGGGTATTCCAGAAGATGGATGAGAGTTGAATTAAATATCTTGGGAAGTTTGAGAGACTGTATGAGGGAACTTCAATAAAAAGTCTGATATGAGATTTGGAAATTAATCAGACTATCATGAAAGAATTAGGTTGGATGGGAGAAACTTGATGTATGAGAGGATAAGAATATGTGGGAAAAAGTAGAATATTTGAGAGAATCTTAGGAAGAATGAGATCAACATCATCACAAAGATTAGATCAATTAATCTTGGTGGAAATTTACTCAATCAGAGAATTAGATTATTCTAACAAAAGCTTTTAAAGTGTGCAATAGAGTATTCAGAATGCTTACACACTTTTCGTTAGATGTCATCTTCAAAGCGCATCTGAAATTCCCCTGCAAATAAGAACAGTATCAGTGAAACATAAAATGTTATGTGTGAATTTCAAGAATGTAACTCAAACTCAAACTGATAAGCATAAAAAGTAGAGAAAATTCTAGATAACTCGCAGAACCACGGGTTCTAAACTGGGTGTTTAGAAACCATCTAAACATGAAAGATCGGGTTCTGATCTCTCATGATGCAAAGGCCAATTTGCTTTGAAGTACGGGTTCCACTCGGAAGTAAGTAGAAGCCATTTCTTTGGAGATCGGGTCCTGAACTGAGCGATCAGAAGCCTTTACATTGAAGTCCGGGTTCCGGTCTGAAGTGATCTGAACACCATCTCATTGAAGTCCGGTGTCAAGTCTGAAGTGATCTGAAAACCATCTAATTGAAGTCCGGGTTCCAGTCTGAAGTGATCTGAAAACCATCTAATTGAAGTCCGGGTTCCAGTCTGAAGTGATCTGAAAACCATCTAATTGAAGTCCGGGTTCCAGTCTGAAGTGATCTAAAAACCATCTGCATAAAATTAAACCACTTTTGGTACCCATCGAAATATGGGTCCTTTCTTGTTAGATTTAGGATTTCCATCGTCATGTAACAACATAACAGCAGGAATCCATTTATCATTCGACACAGGTTTAGATGCAGAACCTTTTGGCACCCATTTGTATATGGGTCCAGCTGATTTTGAAACAACCTTAGGTAATGGATCAACCTTTGGCTTGGGTGAGTTTGGAAATGCCTTAGGCTTGGCCTTTGGCGATGGTTTTTCCAATTTGTCAGGCGGTGATGAGGCATGCACTTTTGTTTTCTTAGATTGGCGGCGTTTCCGTTTTTCAGGATAAGGTACAAACTTAGTCATTTCAGGAACAGCACGCCGAAAGCTTTTTGGACAAAATTGAAACAGATTGCAAAAAGAGTATTTCAAAGGATTACTAGCAATATCCTTTCCAGGCACACTGACACTAGTATTGATTTTCACAAAAGATTCAGGCATGACTGCCTTTTTCACAAAGAAACTTTGAAAATCAAGAGGTGTTATTTTAGGAATCCTCATTGCATGATCTGTAGGTGCAAAACAATGAGAGTCTGTACGTTTGGAAGACTTAGACTTGGAGAAATTTCCTTGGTGAGTGGGTTTCTTGGAAGACTTAGATTGACTCCGAGTCTTCTTTGAAACCTCAGCTTTGGAAGATTTGGAGCACTCACCTTTACAACTGACAGAAGAAACTTCAACCTTGGCTTTACCTTTTTCAGATGATGTGAGATGGACTTTTGTAGGATGAGAAACTTTTAAATCTTTTAAATGAGAATTTAACCTTTCTGAAACTGTGTCAAGCTTTTCTTTGTAGATGGTTAATTCTACATTTTGTTCAAAACTTTGTCTGACCAATTTTTCCTCGCTCTTGAGAAGAGCCTCTTGATAACCAAGAGCTTTCTTTCGACCTGTCTTTAATTCCTTTTCTAAAACATTTATTTTCTGTTGAAGAACTTTTGTAGGAATGTAAAGGTGAGGGATTGGTTTTACAGGTTCATCTTTCATTTCAGCTTCTGAATAACTAGACAAGAAGTCTTCCTCTAGAGTAGGTACTCTATAGGGATAACTCTCGTTTAGCTCATCATATTTGAAAGACATTTCTTTTTCTTTGTTTTCAATTCCTTTCTCATCCTCTTGGGTTAAAATTTCTTCCGATGATTGATAAACGAAAGATTTCAACCCAGCACCCATATATCTCATGTCATAAAAAATAGGTAAAACTTTTTGAACCTTTTCCAAGTACTTAGGATTTTTAAAACCAATTCATTGTTTGGAATGATAAAACCTAGTCTCTTTGGGTTGGTTTAAATGAATAGTTTGTTCAGTTTGATCCCGTTTTAGAAATTCATCATCTAGGGTCTTTATGCGAGAGTACAAACCTATTCTTTCTTTTTCTATCATTTTGTACTTTTCCAAACTGTCTATGTTTTCCATGCTTACAGACTCTAAGCGTTTTCAAAGAACATATAATTCTGATTTTAAAGAGTTCTTTTCATTAGTGAGTTTATACATACAAGATTCAAGGTATTTATTCTTATCATCAACATCTACCTTTTCAATCAACATCTTCTTTATCACCTCATGGTTGTTTAGCCATTTCTTTTTATACGCAACAGATTCTTCTTTTTCAGCAATCAATTCATTCTTTAATTCATGTAGTTGTGCAGGCAGTTCATCAAATTCATCACTAGATTTAAAATCAGATAAGGATTGTGTATCAAATAAATTAGATGAAGATGAAGAACTTTGTACCTGTTTGGAGTGGTTCATGAGACAGACTGGAGATATATCAACTTTCTCCTCCTTGACAGTCTTTTCATGTGTAGAAAATCCTTGAGCCATGATTGTGGAGTGCAAAAGGTGGATCTTCTAGATTGGAAACAGGAAAAACTCAGAAACTTCACAAGTTCGGATGTATCCGAGGTTGGTAACTTGGAGAAACTTGGATCAGAATCAGGTTTTTGATGTTGAAACTTTAGCTTTTCTAATCAGTAAATTGTAGATCTCGTTTCTAGCTTCGTTTTGGCGTATGGTAGGCCGTCTAACGATTTTCCAATCAAACGTTATGGCCTCTGGAAGCACTGAATGTCAAAAGTTTGGATAGACCCGGACCCGAAATTCGGATGATCCGAATTAGGATGTCCGAATTCGGATGAGTCCGAATTCGGATGGGTCCGAATTTCGGTGAGGTCGTAGATCTCGTTTCAAGCTTCGTTTTGACGTATTGCAGGCCGTCTAACGATGTTCCAGTCAAACGTTATGGCCTCTGGAAGCACTGAAACGAGAATAACACTTAAGAAATTACCGATTAACAATTTCAACGATTAAACAAGAAAAACTTGTAATTATTGCACAAGAAATGCTCGAAATCAGTACAAGATTAATTTCTTATGATTATGGAATAGAAAACCAAACAAAAACAGAATATTAACATAGAATTAAGAGCAAAACCTTTGATTTTTGCGAAAAACACGAATAACAATTAGATTTAAAAAATGCAATTACTCCTTGGATACTTCAAATTAGATCATGAAAATTTCCAGAACAAATTATCTAACATATAAGATCATTCATGCAAAATTTCAGATCATTTCAACAAGTATATCACTCAAATCAAAAATATAATCACAAAAACGTAACTGAAAATGACCAGAATAGTAAAATTGCGATTACTCCCTCGATATTTGGAGTTAGTCTCTGAAATTTTGACAGGATGTTTCTGGCATATACTCGCACAACATATCCAAAAATCAGCTCAAACGGAGATCGTATGAATTTTTGGTGATTTTTTGAAGTTTCAGCTCAATTTCATGACCTTTTTTGTGAAGAACACGAACAAATATGAGATTTCAAGTTTAAATCCAATCTTCTTGCTCTTATACCAATTGACAACTTTGATTTCCAGTATATTTTTCACTCAAACACAATAATCAAACGATTTGTATTAAGAATATGAAGATTACAAGAGAGAATTTTGACACTCAATCTCTAGGAACTTTCACACACTCAAAAACACACACACTTGGTGGAGGCTCATTTGTGTCTTCTTCTTAAAACCCTAGGAGAACAATACTATATATACCTAAGCCTACTTTGGGAGTTTGTCCAAACACTCCCCTTAAAGTCTTGGAAATTAAGATTCCCCCCAAAGTAAACTATTATAAATTGAACCTAGACTTTTATTATATTTAATTATACACTATTTTAGGGCTAACAATGATCTTAGAAAAGAGTTGATCCGTATGTCTGGATTAAAAAATTGGAAGATCTTTTACTAAAACGAGGACAGACAGATGAAGAACCATCCATATGCATAAGCAAAAAGAAACCCTGTATCACAACTCAAAGAAAGACATAGGTTTTGAAAATCTAAAAACCTTGGATAAAGTGTTTCATTGTTTGCATACTCTATATGACTATCAGTACATAGGACAAGGATATAAGGTCATCTTCCATCGTTTCACGGAAGATGCGTTGGCTCAGGAGGAAACTAAGCGAATACGTTTTGAAAAATATCAAACATCTTTTGCCTATGAGCAACTAACTGACAATTATTTCTCTAGAGTACCTCCTTTAAATGATAAGTACATTCCTAGTTACTCAGAGGCGGAGATCAAGGCCAAACCGGTTGCTCCAGTTCTAACCTCTGTTTTGGAACACCAAATTGACGTTCTAGAGGAGAAGTTGAATCGCTCTCAAAAGGCAGGATGTCCTTTTTGAGGGTGCGAAGAAGTATGAGAGAGAATTAAATGAATATACAACTCAAGTTATTCTTTTCAAGGGGTTGCTCCATGATGTTTGTCACAGTTTTCAAAGCAACCCAAAAGATTTTAAAGTTGTTCCTCTTGTCCACATTCCATCTGAATCAAGAACTGATATTGATAAAGAGCTCAAAGAAGCAAAGGAACTGTTTGAATTTGATAGAAACACATTTTTACGTAAAGAAACGAGTTTAATGAAGCAAAAAGATTGTTTTCAATTCAAGCACAAAGTTTTAAACTTGAGTTAAAATCGTTTGATAGTGAACGAGATCAACTCTTAGCCATAATCAAAAGCTTAGAGTCTCAAATTTCCTCTCTAACGAAACAACTTTCTTCAAATGTTTTTTCAAAAACAATCTTGGTTCTAAAGCTATTCCTAAAGGGAAAATTGATCAACCTGATCAAAACTTAACGGAAGACAAATAAAAGTTGGAAGTTCCGATCAAGATTTACAATGGTGAATCTTATAAATCTTCTTTCAAAAGAGCTGTATAGAATTCAATATACTCTTACATTCAGAGTACAGAGAATTCCCGAAAGCCACAAAAGATCGAAAAGTCTAACAGTGGACATAATTGGTTTTCTACTCGTAACGACTCTAGCATCTCAAATTCACATACTCATATGTAAAGTAGTTTTGAGAATCAAATGGATTCACAACCACTCATTTTTGTTTCTCATGTCAGAAAGCATGACAATGTTGTAGTAAATGTTAATCAGAAGTCTGCTTCATGTGATGCTTGCATATCACATAAACATGTTTTGAAATACTCTTTTAAGCAGTTATTTGATTTGCATACTACTAAACCTTATCATTCTACTTCTGTAATAGGTGGTTGTATTTCCAAGGCTAGACATACGTCTTTGAAATGTCATGTTCATAAGCGTGAACAAAACGGGCTCACATTCACTCTCCGGTGGGTACCTAAACATATCTTAAAGGAACCAAACTGGAAATGGTTGCCTAAGGCAGAGAAGCAGGAAATTACTCAGAGATGGGTACCCAAAGCTAACCTAAACGGACTTAAATTCCAATGGGTACCAAAAAGTTACGTGATTGTTTTACAGGCAGATGGTTTCTGTGCGTTTAAGCACAAAATCTGTACTTCATAAGGATGACTTCTAATCACATCGAATTAGGACCCATGCCTCAGTAGTTTATATAACTTCCACCATGACGTGCTTAACTATCTATTAGTTTAACATCATTGGCGAAAGTACAATAGGGAGCATAGATTTCTTACTTATATTGCGTTTCTACTTTTTGTTGACTGGTATTTATTTCTTATTTGTAAGGGGAGTTTGCATCTACGTGTTAACGATGATATCATTATTTATTTTTCACTCTTTTAGTATGCAATTTTTTTAAAGAAAGTATTTTTGGTACTTGTAGGGGGAGTGTTTTTAGGAAAAGATTTTTTACTTTTCTCTTGTAGTTTTGTTAACCCTTAATGATGCAGAACTGTTTTGGATTTCATCCCTTCATCATTTAAGGGGGAGAAAAATATGTTTGGAGTGTCATTTTGAAGAGATAAGTCTTACTTATTCTTCATGCAAATCAGAATACATTCGTTTATTCTGATTCTCTTATTTTGATTCCTTCTGGCTGATCAGATCTCATACTCTCAAATTTCTGAGATTTTCCCGCTTCTCTGTTTCTTCATTCACTCCTGAATTCCTTCGTATTTGAATTGCATTTCATTATCATTCATTCAGCTCACTCTCTCCATTCCCTTATATTTCATATCTTCTTGAATCCTAAATCTCACTCACATCAGAATTGTTCATTCATTCATATTCAATCACTCATCTCAGTACTCATCAAATTCATTTCATTGAGTTCATTCTACAAATTTTCAAGCATATTTTCTAAGTATTCTATGTTATTTGCTATTTCAAGACTCAAAGGACCTCAACTTTGATAACATCTGCCGACTCTAGTGCACCACATGAGTGTATAGGCATATATATCACTCCTATGGTCTACCCAGAACCGAATGACCTACAGATGGAGTAATTCTTCCAATAGATTAGAGGTGAGGGTCTTATAGATCTAGTTGAGAAGGATCAAACACAGTGCAGTGTTGATCGGGTCTAGCAGACGTAAAATGAAAATGAAAGGGGTATAAATGAAAAGAGATGGGGTGCATCAAAATCATGCTATATTGATAAGTGAGTCGGAGGGAGTTTTAGTTAAAAAATGATATTGAAAGCTTGAGGGGAGAGAAATGGTTAAAAAAAAATAAAATTCTATCCGTTAAGATTTGGCATTGAAGAAGACGTCATGGACCCAATGACGTAAGCACAAAGCCCCTCCTAGCTACTCAGTTGCTTCTAAAAAAGCTACTAGTTTATTTCTTACAGAGATTAACCTCATATGCTATTGATTTCTCATTTGGAGGTAATTGATATTGAAATAGAAAAACATTTGCTTCGGTCTCTGAACTTCATTTGATTGCACATTATCTCTAGAGCTTATTGATTATACACTTTCTAGGATACTTATCGAGTCATGTCTTTGTGACATTCCATGCTTGTCTATTGTGACATAGCCGGAACAACTATAGTGGGACTTAATATAAGTATTCCACAATTATTAGTTGGAAATCCTACCAGTGTTAACATCAAGCCAACGTTGAACGTAGGTCACATAGTTTTTTAACTATTGTGTCAATAGGAAACCTAAGTTGTCCTGGTTGTTATTATTCCCTCTAATTTAGTTTCAATGTCATAGGTTACAAAGCCTAATAATAAATTTTGATGATAAAGAGCATGTATTCACATTTTGAGGGGGAGTAAGCTTCTTGCTAATGATACCTGACGAGTTTACATGATAATCAAGATTCTGTTAAACATCATGAGGGGGAGATGATGGAAGATAATCTGGGGGAGCAAAGTTAATCTGAATAATTCCATGTTTGATTGAAGGATTAAGGGGGAGAGAGAATTGAGAAAGTTGAAGAAATTCTTAGACGGCTCACGAGCTCAAAGAATTAAAGCTTATCAGAGGTCAAAGAAAGTTGAAGAGATAAAGCATATCAAAAGTTCAACTCAAAGCTTCAAGTGTTTCAAGTTTAAAGCTTAAAGAAGATTCAAGTTGAAGTTTATCTTCATGATTCTCAAAGTGACAACATTCAGTGACAAAGTTCATTGCCAATCAACTGAAGATTCTTGTCAAAGCTGAAGATCAGTTAAAGTTCAGTTGAATGTGTTCACTATTAATAAAATCCCTAGAATTTGTTTAAAGCAAAGATCATCAAAAGGGGAGATTGTTTATCTAAAGATAAAGCTTATCCTGAAGGATCCAGACTTGATCACAAAGGAGGAGATCGTTGGACTTAATATATTCTAATCAAGTATGAGAGTTTATTTGTAATTATTTAATAGTTAATAGGTTATTATGTATGTGATTTAATAGTTGAGTCCACGGGCTCAAACCTATTAAGGTTTTCTTAGTTTTCTAATAAATAAGGTTGTTTAGGTTTTTAGTGTGTGCAACTTAAGGTGAACTAAAGGAGTATCAAGGTGAAAGACGTGTGGCCATCGTGTGATTAGAGAAAATAACCTTCGTGTTCTTCGTTCAAGGTTTAATCTATTCATATTGTTTTTATTGTTCATCTTGAATATTAATGTTATTATCATTGTTGCTTGAATTTTTGAGACTAACAATATATACAGATACACACACGCGCACACACATAAAGAATCAGGTTCATCAACGTACCCATGAGATTTCAGCATATCCTATTGTGAATGATCATTCACTTGGATGACCATTAACATAATTGTGCATGAACATATACATAATTTTTAAGGTCACAGAAAGTGTGAATTTATGTGAAATTCATATATCATGTGTATAAAGTTAAAAATAAACATGGTTATGAAAAAAATAAAAAAAAAAGTTTTTTAAGGCTGGTACCTTCAGGTGCATTTGATTTCAAAAGATACATTTTTGAACCTAACTATATATGTAACATCCCTACTTTTTATGCCCATGTAAGTTATAATTTAAAGACTCAGTTGATGTATTAATGGAATTTTTATTTCGGTTAAGCAAAGTCCGTTCACAAAATTAAAAATAAAAATAACGAGGTGGATCCTCATCGCAGTTTTTTGAGCAAGCATAAAAATGAGAAACTAGTTCAGATATTTAAAATAGTGTGAATGAGAAATATACAAAGTTGGAGGGTGTTAAGTGCAATTAGGGCAAAATAGAAATATATAAAAGGGTTAAAGTCATACAAATATATGTTACTTTACTGAAATTACTCAAATGACTAATCTAGTTATTTTTTATCCCATTGATACTTGTACTTAAAATTTATTGTTGAGATGGTACTTTTGATTACCAGTTCTACCGGTAATGATCTGATATTTGTGTTTTTAGAAGTATAAAAAGGATCTATATGCTTATGTGGATTTTCTAAATTATTTATATACATCAAAATCCACGTTGTACTCCAAAATAACTTGTCGATATGGTACGTATAACCAGTTGCTACGTTGATATGGTAAATCTACGTAAGCATCATGTCACTAAAAACATGTTACGTTGTCATTTGAATAAGCAAAAACTGTCATATCAACATAGTTACTGGTTACACGTACCATATCGACAAGTTATTTTGGAGTACAACTACCATCCGGTCAAAAAAAAAGTTAATTAGTCATTTAGGTAAGTTGAGAAAAGTATGTTGCATTTGTACGACTTTAACCCTATATAAAATGAACAAATCGTTCATTTTGCCATTTCTCACACTCTCTCTAAAACACTCACCGTCTCTCTCTCATTCTCTCTCTAAAAACCCACGGGTTCTTCACATATTGCAAATCAAGAACACCAAAAACACCGAATTGAAGGCAGATAAGTTGGATACAAGTTGCAATTACGGGACTATAATCACTACAACAATTTATTCGAGGTAAATATCCTTAAATCTTACAAATATTGTGGGTTTGTGTTTGGTTTTGTAAAGAACCGAATCACTAATTCTGGTTATGGATCTTATTGCATGTTGTTTATTATTGTGGAAATGTTTAAATCGAGCAATAGTGAAGCTATGTACCAAATTTTAGCTTCTAATTCGAACTCTAAGTACGATTTTGAAATTACTATGACTGATTTGGTATATTTAGGTTGTGTTTTGTGTTAAAAAGTGTTAAAGAGGTACATTTAAGTTTATATAAATAGTTTTCAGTCTCAAAACATGCATAAATTATCAAAAGTGAAATCTGGAAAATATAAGAAAAGTATAAGTATGAAATTCGGATCTCATGAACACAATTCGGATCATCCGAATTTTGTGTCTGGTCAAATCTCGGATCCATCCGAGTTCGGTTCAAATCCGAGTTTCGGACCATATGCTATCTCGGATAACAACTTGAAGAATCACAAGTCAAAGATACGAAATTCAGACATAGGAGCATCCGAATTTCGGATGATTAGTACAAAGAAAATACTAAGGATGGGACCTCGGGCCATCCGAAATTCGGGTTCATCCGAAATTCGGGTGTGGTCCGAATTTCGGTTCACTTTAACTAAAAATTCCAAAATTAAGTTTTGAGCAGATACTGACATTGATACACAATTACACTGACTTAACAGGATCTTTGTGGCGTTGACTAACACACATTGATTCAGAGCTAAATTGCACTGTGTAAAACCACTGTGAGTAATAGATTAATATTCGAACATTTATTGTCTTTGCATTCATATTTCATAATTCAATGGCATGTTCTTGTTGTTCAAAATGCATCTTTTGACACTCACATATGATTCATTGTAATGATGCACACTCGTACTTGATATGTGACAAACATGTAGCCAACGTTCATTTGAAAGTGCCTCCTACAATTCATGCTTGCTCTGCATGATGATTATTTCACAATTTGATGCGACCTGGACTGGGGCTGACAGCAGGCCACTGTCGGAGACTGATCATCCCATACACTTTCCTGGTCAGGTTTGGTGCATCCCCGATCAGCATTTTAGAACTGCGAAACCCCATGCTTGCACTGCATGGTTTTCACTTGTTATGGGGCTTGCCCTAAGCATTTTCACACTAGTTTGTAAAGAAATTTTCATTAAGCCATAGCTTACCCGTTGACTTTCAATGTTTTCAGGCAAAGGAAAAGGTGTAGTTGGGCCTTCTACGTAGGCATTCATTTCACTTCCCCGTGACCTTAGAAGCTTTTTGGTAAATGAAGACTATAACTTTGGGGCTGAGATTTTATACTTTAAAAACAATCAAGGATGTTGTAATAGTTAGCCAATGACACTGTAGTCTTATACATTTTTCTTGCTTTAGTGTGGAGCTACTTAAAACTGTTTTAAGTTTATCAATTTAATTGCATGATACTTTTATGGTTGCTTGTTGATCCTAGTGATTGTATTATGTCAATTAAAAAAAGGAGGATGTCTCAGTTTGGTATCAGAGCATTAGTTTGAGGTTTCAAGTATCCGCAAGGACTTGGACTCAAACTTAGGTTATGATATTAGAATGAACTCCTAGGAAATGATCTAAACTAAGATAGGATTGACATGCACACGGGGACAAATAAAGGGTAATTGTAAACGCTTAGGACTAAGAAATATTACTTGCTATATTTCAGAACATGTCAGGAGACGATATGACTCCGCAACAAATGTTCCAAATGATGCAAAGTCTAATGGAACAGAACAACGAATTACAAGCTAAAAGAATGGCTGAGCAAGCTCAGTCATTTGCTGATCATGTGAGGGCCAGGGATGAGGCCGATGCCAAACGTAAAGCTGATAAACGAAAGAATAAAGAACAACAACAAGGAGAACAAGAGGATAGACAAGAAGACACTGGTTCTTCTAACAAAGCTAAGGGATGTAGGTTTAAAGACTTCAATAGTAACGGGGCCATTACTTTCGATGGGACTGGAGATGCCGTGACGACATTGGAATGGATTACAACGACGGAAAGAACCTTCTGAATCAGCGACTGCACTGAAAAGAACATGGTTCAATTTGCCACGACAATGTTTACAAGATATGCCGTTATGTGGTGGGATGCAATGATAAATGTGCCGACGATGGAGGTAGTGTCACACATGTCTTGGAGTGAAATTTAGGAAGTATTCTCTCAACAATACTGTCTAGCCGACGAGAAGTACCGTTTACAGGCGAATTTTTTAAGTCTGATTCAAGGAACAAAGGCAGTCACTTATTAAGCTGCCGAGATCACCCGTTTGAGTTTGTTTGCACCCCACCAGATCGATACTGAAGATAGGAAGATATGCCGACTCGAGGCCGGTTTGGACTATGATATTTGCCGAAAAATGAGTAGTGTTCGGTATCCAACTTTTGCTAGGATGTTAGAAGCTGCTCGCAATGTGGAGCATATATTGTTGGTTTCGGGGTATGTTATGGGGTCAGCCGCTGCAGAACCAACTCAACCGTCGCCGCAAAAAAGGCAACGGGAGTCTTGAAATACTGGATCATCCCGATCCTCTCCTTAATCCGGTCAACCATCTTCTTCACCAAATAAAGGAAAGGCCTTTTCGACCAACACTGAAATGAGAGACTGCAGGAGGTGCAGGAAAACGCACTCTGGGGAGTGTAAAACTCAAGACATGTATTGTTTCTGCTTTGGACAAAAGGGTCATCATTTGGAGCATTGTCCACGAAAAGGTGTTGCGTGCTACAACTCCCATAGAATTGGCCAATTTTCCAGACACTGCCCAAAGCCCCCAAGAGATCAAAGCGCTCAACAATCGACTACGAGATCTTCTGGAGCTTCCACTGCTCATAGGGAACAAACTCAGACGGCTCCAACAAGGGCTTTCCAAATTACCGCAGAAGAAGCAAAAGATGACCCGGAGGTGGTCACTGGTATGTTCCTCGTAAATTCAATCCTTGCACGTATTCTCTTTGATTCTGGAGCAAATCGTTCGTTTGTCTCCACTTCATTCGCACGTCACCTTAGTATGCCTACTTCAAATTTGCAATTTGTGCTTGACATTGAAACTGCTAGCAACATGTTAGTCAAGGCTGATAAAGTATATAAGAATTGCACTTTACTTATAGAGGACGCAATGTTCAAGTTAGTTTTAATTCCTATGGAGTTTGGGGAGTTCGATGTTATAGTGGGTATGGACTGGCTTGTCCATAACGAGGCTCAAATTGTATGGAAAAAGAGAATGATCAAGATTACTATTCCTGAGGTTCGCGGCATATGTATACACGGTGATAGACAAAAAGGCGACTTATGCCTTATTTCTATCGCAAAAGCCCGAAAACACGTCGCTAAGGGTTGTTCTGCTTATCTAGCCTATGTTGTTGATGCAAAGGCTGAAGTTCAATCTCTTTCTACCGTTTCAGTCATCTCTGAATTTCCAGATGTCTTTCCAGAAAATATCTTGGGATTTCCACCTGACCGTCAAGTGGAATTCCGCATTGATCTTATTCCTGGAGCTGCTCCTATAGCGAAAGCTCCATATCGTTTAGCTCCTGCTGAAATGCAGGAAATGATGAAACAGTTATAGGAGCTACTTGATAGGGGATTTATGCGCCCAAGTTATTCTCCTTGGGACGCTCCTGTATTGTTTGTTAAAAAGAAGGATGACACATTACGTATGTGCATCGATTACAGTGATCTCAACAAAGTAACTATCAAGAACAAATACCCTTTGCCCCAGATTGATGATCTCTTCGACCAGTTGCAAGGTGCTAGTTACTTCTCGAAGATTGATCTTCGATCGGGATATCATCAGCTCAAAGTCCACCAAGACGATATTCCTAAAACGGCTTTTCGAACTCGTTACGGACATTACGAGTTTCTAGTAATGCCGTTCGGTCTTACGAATGCACCGGCTGCTTTCATGGATCTCATGAATAGAGTCTTCCGGCCAATGCTCGACAAATCTGTCATTGTTTTTATCGATGACATTCTTATCTATTCGAATACCATGCAACGCTTTTGCTAGAGTTGCTGCGGAAAGAGCGACTTTATGCCAAATTCTCAAAATGTGAAATCTGGTTGAGGCAGATCCAATTCTTAGGGCACGTGATATCTGGTGCTGGTATTGCTGTGGATTTGGAAAAGATCAAAGCTATCCAGAACTGGGAATCACCCCATAATGCCTCAGAAATCCATAGTTTTCTGGGATTGGCCGGTTATTACCGCCGATTCATCAAAGATTTCTCCATGATAGCCGTTTCGCTTACCAAGCTTACTCGTAAGAACGCAACTTTCATTTGCGAAGAGGAACAACAATTGGTTTTTGAAAAGTTGAAAAGATTATTAAGTGAATCACCGGTTTTGGCCTTGCCTGAGGGAAACGAAGACTTTATAGTCTACACAGATGCATCATGCATGAGACTTGGAGCAGTATTGATGCAATGGGTTAATGTCATAGCATACGCTTCTAGACAACTAAAGCCTCATGAGAAAGACTACTCCACTCACGACTTGGAGTTAACCGCTGTGACGTTTGCTCTGAAGCTTTGGATACATTACTTATACGGGACCAAGTGTCAGCTTTACACTGATCACAAGAGCTTGAAGTATAAATTTAGTCAGAAGGACTAAATAATGACGCAACGAAGGTCTATGGAGTTGATCAAGGATTACGACTGTGAAATATTATGCCATCCTGGGAAGGCAAATGTGGTGGCAGATGCCTTGAGTACGAAAGCTTACTGCAAATCTTACTGCTACGCCTTAACTTTTGCAATGCTGACGTCTACCATCATTAATGATGTAAGAGCTGCTCAATTACAGGCTCTAAAGGAGGAGAATGTTAAAGATGAAAATGTCAGACTTCAGCTACCATTAATGCGAGATGATGGAGCCGGATTGAAGGGTGTGTATGGAAGAATATGAGTTCCTAAGTGCGGAGGTATGCGCGAAGAAATTTTAAAGGAAGCCCATCAATCAAAGTTTTCAATTCACCCTGGAAGCAAAAAAATGTACAACGATTTGAAGGCAGACTTCTGGTGGCCAGGATTGAAAAGAGACGTCGGTCAATATGTCGAGAAGTGCAGAACTTGCCGTCTAGTTAAAGCTGAGCACCAACAACCCTATGGTAGTATGCAATCTCTTCCTATCCCTGAATGGAAGTGGGACCATATTACTATGGACTTCATAACCAAGCTACACAAAACTCGTCGTCAACATGATTCCATTTGGGTCATTGTTGACCGATTAACCAAGTCTGCTCACTTCATACCTATCAGAGAAACCTAATCTCTGGATCCTCTAGCTCAAATATACCTAAACGAAATCATCACAAGGCACGGGGTACCCAAGTCTATTGTTTCTGACAGAGACAGTAAATTCACTTCAAACTTCTAGACTGCTATACAGGATGGTCTCGGTACTCGTATCACCATGAGTACTTCCTATAGACCCCAATCTGACGGACAAAGTGAAAGGACGATTTTAACCTTGGAAGACATGTTGAGAGCGTGTGTCATGGATTTGGGAGGTAACTGGGACGATCACCTTCCCTTAGCAGAGTTTTTATACAACAATAGTTACCATTCAACCATCAAAATGACACCGTTTGAGATTCTGTATGGAAGGAAGTGTAGGACTCCAACTTGTTGGAGGGAAACAGGGGAAACACCTATAGTCGGGCTAGCTCTAATTCAAGAAACAAATGATAAGATTTAGCTCATCCGTTAATATATGAAAACGACGTAGGATCGAATAAAGAACTATCACGATCGCCGTCACAAAGCTATCGAGTTTCATAATGACGTTTGGGTGTACTTGAAGGTGTCTCCGATGAAAGGTGTCACCAGATTTGTAAAGTGAGGAAAACCATCTCCTCGGTTTGTAGGACCCTTTCGGATACTTGAGAAGGTTGGAAATCAGTCCTATCATTTGGACTTGCCGGAGGATTTATCAGGAGTTCACCCAGTCTTTCATGTGGGTTGCTTAAGAAAACGTCTGGTGCCCGAGAGGGAACCATGGACTGATCACTCAAAAATAAAGGTTGACGAACGACTAAGATTCATTGATGAGCCGGAGTGCATAGTTAAGACCAAAGTCAAGAAACTCCGAAATAAAGAAATCAAAACGGTGCTGGTCAAATGGAAGCATCACAGGGGAGCTAACCACACTTGGGACTTTGAAGAGGACATGAAGACTAAGTACCCAAGTTTGTTTAGCGCAGCATGACTTCGTGGACGAAGTATAAGCGTGGCGGAGCCCATGCTGTAACATCCCTACTTTTTATGCTCATGTAATTTATAAATTAAAGACTCAGTTGATGTATTAATGGAATTTCTATTTCGGTTAAGCAAAGTCTGTTCACAAAATTAAAAATGAAAATAATGAGGATAAATCCTCATCGTAGTTTTTCGAGCAAGCATAACAATGAGCAACCGGTTTAGATATTTAAAATAGTGTGAACAAGAAATATACAAAGTTGGAGGGTGTTAAGTGCAATAAGGGCAAAATAGAAATATATAAACTGAACAAATCGTTCATTTTGCCATTTCTCACACTCTCTCTAAAACACTCACCGTCTTTCTCTCTCTCTCTCTCTCTCTCTCTCTCTCTCTCTCTCGCCGTCTCTCTCTAAAAACCCACGGGTTCTTCACATATTGCAAATCAAGAACACCAAAAACACCGAATTGAAGGCAGATAAGTTGGATACAAGTTGCAATTACGGGACTATAATCACTGCAACAATTTATTCGAGGTAAATATCCTTATATCTCAAAAATATTGTGGGTTTGTGTTTGGTTTTGTGAAGAACCGAATCACTGATTTTGGTTATGGATCTTATTGCATGTTGTTTATTATTGTGGAAATGTTTAAATCGAGCAATAGTGAAGTTATGTTCCAAATTTTAGCTTTTGATTCGAACTCTAAGTATGATTTTGAAATTACTATGTGTTTTAAGTGCGTGTGTTGATCGACAGCTAAGAAAAACGGACAAAAAGGGATCGATTTAATATATTTTGGTTGTGTTTTGTGTTAAAAAGTGTTAAAGAGGTACATTTAAGTTTATATCAATAGTTTTCAGTCTTAAAACATGTATAAATTACCAAAAGTGAAATCTGGAAAATATAAGAAATGTATAAGTATGAAATTCGAATATGATGAACACAATTCGGATGATTTCGGGTTCATCCGAAATTCGGGTGTGGTCCAAATTTAGGTTCACTTTAACTAAAATTCCAAAACTAAGTATTAAGCAGATACTGACATTGATACACTATTACACTGACTTAATAGGTTCTTTGTGGTGTTGACTAATGCCAATTGATTCGGAGCCAAATTGTACTGTGTAAAACCACTGTGAGTAATAGATTAATATTCGAGCATTTATTGTCTTTGCATTCATATTTCATAATTCAATGGCGTGTTCATGTTGTTCAAAATACATAATTTGGCACTCATATATGATTCATTGTAATGATGCACACTCGTAATTGACATGTGACAAACATGTAGCCAACGTCATTTGAAAGTGCATCCTAAAATTCATGCTTGCTCTGCATGATGATTACTTCACAATCTGATGCGACCTGGACTGGGGCTGACAGCAGGCCACTGTCGGGGACTGATCATCCCATACACTTTCCTGGTCAGGTTCGACACATCCCCGATCAGCATTTTAGAACTGGCAAACCCCATGCTTGCACTGCATGGTTTTCACTTGTTATGGGCTTGCACTGCCCGTTTTCACACTAGTTTGTAAAGAAATTAATGTTGAATGATTAATATGTTATCTCACTAAGCCATAGTTTACTCATTGACTTTCAATGTTTTCAGGCAAAGAAAAGATGTAGCTGGGCCTTCTACTTAGGCATTCATTTCAATTCCCGGTGACGTTAGAAGTATTTTGGTAAATGAAGACTATAACTTTGAGGCTGGGATTTTATACTTTGAAAACAATCAAGGATGTTGGTTAGGCAATACTTGTATTTGTTAAATTGTGATGTACACATATTTTCTTAAGGGAAGTCGTTCATTCCGATATGGTATCAAGACCCTAGATCCTATTTTCTCTCTCTTCCTCTCCAGGTTGTTAGTATAACACCCTCGAAACCCGAATAAAAGCCACATTATTTACAATACAGAGGTGGCAATAACGCATTGATTATCCATTACATATTTCAAGGTTTACACAAACATTGATATTTAAAATTTTACCCAATATTAACACCCTTGATTAACTGATAACCCATCATACATACCCAAAAACCCAGATACCAATATTCACATACATAAACCTGATACAAATACCCAAAGTTTCCCAACAGTATAGTCGCGACATACAGACAACAAAACGTAGAACTCTTAGCAACAGTCTCAGAGCTCCTACTTTCGCTCAGGAGATGGCGGCCCTATCTTCTGTCCCCTTGATACACAGTTAGACTCGAATACGTAAGCTTCATAGCTCGTGAGTACACAAGGGTTAGACTCTCCACTAATCACATAATCACATAACCCATGTAAGCATGGCAACCACTGTACTCTACACTACTAGGCATAACCCACGCCACCCTAGCCTCTGCCTAGAGGCACTTGAGATCCAATACAAAATGAGATACTCATCTCAATTCGGGAAACCCCTCCCCCCTGCGGCCAAGCCACGCCCGTGGAGGCTAGCATGAATAATAAGCTCAGGAGTGAACTCGCAATAAACATAACCACATATATATATATATATATATATATATATATATATATATATATATATATATATATATATATATATATATATATATATATATATATATATATATATATATATATATATATATATATGGGAACCCAACACAGGTTTAAACAGAGCTACTCAGTTCACGCGATAACTCATCGCGATCACACTATAATGGATCTCATTCACAATAGTATACATTCAGATGTATCACATATAAAGAAAGGTAAGATCATACCTGAGGAGCAGCTCGCAGTGCCCATACAGATCATATAACGCATATGAAATATAAACACAGAAAGACTCAAAGAAAGGATACTAGTCTTTTATAAGCTCTCGCCTACTCACCTGGATCACCCAACTAATTACCACCAATCTGCGGACCTGACTCGGTCTCAGCTCAATCTCGGTAAACCCCTGTACAAGCAGTAAATTTTCCCCAGATTAATCTCAATTCAACAGATAAGCCCCATATATCCCATAATCATTAATATAACTCCTTAACCCCAAAAAAGTAACCCCGAATAGGCCTTACGTCCCAAAAATCGAATTTGGCCCAACCAAGGCGGATCGCAGCCGAACTCGCCCGAGCGCGGTCGCGCTGGCCCCATTGCGGGGCACGCAAAAATTGCGGACCATACTTGGGAACTTTAGCCTGCGCTCACCCCCGCGCCACTCATCGCGGCCGCGCTCATCCCATTGCGCCCGCGACCGCAACGGTTTGCAGGTCTCTGTTTCTTCTTCACAGCTCTGCCCAGTGATGGTTTTAATCCCCAATCACGATTACAGCAGTATAACCCATACAAAATATACCCGAAACACTTATAATCTTGTTGCTCAACAATTCGCACAATATTAACAATTAACACAACACAAATCAAGAATTTAAGGTTTCTCTTACCTTGCTTTATGAAGAACACAACTTTAGATCTTCACAATGATTTCCCTGCAATCAGACTCACTTGGTAGCCTTGAATCTGAGCTCCAGCAACAAGCAAACACACTCACACACTTATCTCACTGATTTTTCATAAAAGGAAGAAAAGGGAAGCAAGAAACATATATACGTAGTCGGTTATATTGCGGGTTCGACACCGATACACGATCCCGTTATCAAAAGTTTGCATTTTATATCAATTAATCCCATTTAATCCCGTGAATCCATAATTATAATTAATCCACTAAAATTATCTCCCGAAGCCACGTAATATCCGTCCCGACATGTATAATCCACTATACGGGACACAATTGGACCAACACAGTAATCAATACAATAATTAGTCAGTAGGAAAATTACACGCATCTGCTTGAGAGTCGGGGTGTTACAAATCCTCCCCCCTTCACAAAGATTCCGTCTCAGAATCTAACTCTGATTCTGGAACAAGTAAGGATAGCGACTCCGCATCTCACCCTCAGGCTCCCAAGTCGCGATGGTACCCTTCTGGTGTCTCCACTGAACGAGTACCAATGATATCACTTTATTGCGCAACTTCTTCACCTTCCGGTCACAGATCATCTCGGGCTGCTCCACATATCTCAACAAATCATCCACGGATATCCAAGATAACGGAACATACTGATTCTCTTTGGCTAAGCACTTTCTCAAGTGACTCAGGTGGAATGTATCATGCACACCGGCCAACACTGGCGGTAATCTTAGTCGGTAGGCCTGATCCCTGACCCTGGCCACTATCTCAAACGACCCAATATATCTCGAACTCTGCTTACCTCGGTGACTGAATCGGATTACGCCCTTCCACGGAGATACTTTCAACAACACTTGATCACCAACATTGAACTCAAGCTCTGAGGTACGACGGTTAGTATAACACTTCTGACGGCTCTGAGCAACTCGCATGTGCTCAAGGATCACAGCTACTTTATCACTCGTCTCTTGAAGTAGCTCAGGCCTACTGATCGGTCGCTTACCGACCTCACCCCAACACACTGGGGTTAGACACTTACGGCCATACAATGCCTCAAACAGAGCCATTTTAATCGTGGCATGGTACCTATTGTTATACGCGAACTCAACTAACGGGAGGTGCACATCCCAGCTACCCTTGAAATCATTGGCACATGCCCTCAGCATATCCTCAAGTGTCTGATTCGTGCGCTCAGTCTGTCTATCTGTCTGAGGCCTGTAAGTTGTACTCAGCTGAACCCGTGTACCCAGCTATCTCTGGATGCTCTGCCAGAACCGCGAAGTAAATCTGGCTTCGCGATCAAAAGTAATCGACTTTGGAACCCCATGCCTCGACACTATCTCACTAATGTATAGCCGCGCTAGCTGATCCATCGTGATCGTACCCCGAACAACACGAAAGTGCGCACTCTTTGTCAGCCGATCCACTATAACCCAGATCATGTCGTTCCCACGAACCGTACGGGGAAGTCTAACGAAAAAATCCATCGTGATGTGGTACCACTTCCACTCGGGGATCTCCAGTGGCTGTAGTCGACCATACGGCTTCTGGTGCTCGCTCTTGACTCTCAGACAAGTCATACACTACTCGAGGTATAGGCCCACGTCTCTCTTCATACGCAGACACTAATAGAACTCTTTAAGACCTCTGTACATCTTGGTGCTCCCAGGATGACTAGATAATCTCAATTTATGTGACTCATCGAGAATCAACTGCCGCAAATTCCCAACTCTGGGAACCCAGACTCTGTCTCTCTACACGTATAACCACTGGTCATCCTTGACCAATGTCACCATCTGCCCTACCAATCTCTCTCTCTCTCTTCACGTTCTGTTCTCGTAGACCCTCCTGCTCTTCCAATCTCAGGCTATCAATCAATCTAGAAGTGATCTCGAGCCTGACAGCTCAAGAAGTAATCGACTAGGGACACGGCTTACGGCTCAAGGTGTCAGCTACAACGTTCGCCTTCCCAAGGTGATACTTTATCTCACAGTCGTACTGTTTTAGAAGCTCTAGGCTGCGTCGCTGTCGCATATTCTAATCCTTTTGATTGAACAGATATTGAAGGCTCTTGTGATCAGTATACACAACAAACTGTTACCCATATAGGTAATGTCGTCGTATCATTAAAGCAAATATAATGGCATCCAACTCTAGATCATGAACCATATGATTCTCCTCATACGTCTTCAACTGCCTTGAAGCGTAGGCAATCACCTTGCCCTGCTGCATAAACACACACCCAAGCCCTGTCCCTGACGCATCGCAATACTCTGCAAAGTCATCCGTACCCTCGGGCAACGTCAACACTGGCGCTTGACATAATCGAGCCCTCAACTCAGAAAAAGCATTCTCCTGCTCCTCATTCCACTCGAATGGTACACCCTGCCGTGTTAATCTCGTCAACGGCATGGCTATCCGTGAAAATTCGGAATGAATCGCCTGTAGTAACCTGCTAAACCCAGGAAGCTACGGATCTCTGACACGGTCTGAGGCTGCTTCCAACTCATTACAGCCTCGATCTTCGCGGGATCCACTTTGATACCCTCGCTACTCACCACATGGCCCAAGAACTGCACCTCTCGGAGCAAAAACTCGCACTTCAAAAACTTCGCATAGAGTATCTCTCTGTAGCACACTCAAAATCTCCCTCAAGTGTTGCTCATGCTCCTCAGTGCTCCTCGAATAAATCAATGTATCGTCTATGAACACGATGGCAAACCGATCTAACATAGCTCTACACACCGTGTTCATCAAATCCATAAAGGCTGCGGGTGCATTAGTCAATCCGAAAGGCATGATTAGAAACTCGTAGTGTCCATAGCGCGTCCTGAAGGATGTCTTGGGCACATCCTCTTCCCTGACCTTCAGCTGATGATACCCAGATCGTAAATCAATCGTTGAAAAATAGCTAGATCCTTGTAGCTGGTCAAATAAATCATCAATACGTGGAAGTGGATATCTATTCTTCATCGTCACTTTATTCAGCTCTCGAGAATCGATACACATTCGCATAGTACCGTCTTTCTTCTTCACAAATAATACTAGTGCTCCCCATGGTAATGAGCTCGGACGGATAAATCCACGATCAAGCAACTCCTGTAACTGAGTCATCATCTCTCACATCTCAGTAGGTGCCAGCCTATAAGGTGTATTCGCAATCGGCACCGCTCCAGGGATAAGATTGATCCGAAACTCTTCCTGACGATCTGGCGGTAACCCAGGTAACTCATCTAGGAATACCACATGGTAGTCTCTCACTACAGGTACATCCCCTACCTTTTATGGGCGTCAATCACATAAGCCAGAAAGGTTTCAAAACCTTTATACACATATCTTTAAGCTCGGATCATTGAGATAATCCCTATCTCGCCCTTTCGTCTCTCCCCATATACTGTCACACTCTCAGTATCTGAAATTGGTATCTTGATCATCTTCTTGGCATACAAAATATCTGTCTGTCGGGCTGTCATCCAGTCCATACCCACGATCACATTGAAGCTGCTGATCTAGATAGGCAGTAGGTCAATCAGTAATCAGTGAGTGTCAATCTCGAGTACACACTCTCGATAGACACGACTCACAAGGGCAGTACTCCCGTCTACCCTCTCAATAATCAAAGGCACAGATAACAGAGTGGGGGCAATAGTAAAATAAGCACAGAAGGTCACAGACACATATGAGCGATCTGCTCCAGAATTAAATAAGACTCGTGCACGCAAGCCGTTCAGAATGTACGTACCCGTCACAACATATGGAGCCTCTCTAGCCTCCTCAACTGTAGTCTGGAAGTCTGGAACACCCAGCCTCTAGCTCTCGGCGTCGCATCTCTACGGGTAGTGGATGAAGAAGGCTCCGCTCGAGCACCACTTGTGCTCGCCCCTGGAACCGCCATTGCTGACTCTAAACAATCTCTCATCATATGGCCAGACTTCCCACATTGGAAGCATAATGCCTCACTGACAGTGCAAGTATTCGCTGTATGGCCAAACTGACCGCATCTGAAGCACCAGAACTGATCACTCACACAAGCTCCGGCGTGTTGATGGTGGCATCTCTGACAATCTCTCTCCCTTAATGAACTCTCTACTCTTCTCCCTGCTGCTCGGGACCCTTGTCCAATGCTAGTCTGTTGGTACACCCTGTGTGACGATAGCAGTCTAAGTGATCCTACATTGTGGTTTTAGCCAGTGTTTGTTATATATGTTTATATATGGTTGATATTTATTATTGTTTGTGTGTTTGAACTTGATGTAACGTATTACAAGAAGGTCAAAAATAAAGATCAAAGATAAAATCAATCATAAGCTAAAAACATAAGGTTCAATAGTAAGTTGAGTATGTGAAATAGTTAGATTCGAATTCTATAAGGTTGTACATTCGAATCTGTGATATATTCGAATGTAGACCTAGATTCGAAGCTAGGCAGATTCGAGAGTGTCTATGAGGACAAACTCGAATGGGCCTTGGGCCAGATTCGAGTTTGGCCCATAACAGACTCGAATTAGCCTCTATAATTAGGGATAGACTCGAAATATTATCGGACTTTTTGCAGAATTCGTCAGTAATTAGGCATTAAGCGATCTCGAGTTTATCATCAGTGTTAGTGCCGTTTCGGAGAGAATCAGTTCGTAGGATCGTTCGTGTGTCGTTCGTTCAGCTTCTGATAGTCTCCGTGTTTCTGATTGAGAGTTGTTTCCGTCTACCCGTTAACGAGGATTCCGCACTCGTTGACGGTTCCGCGTCTAGATAGATCTCGTAGTGGTAGACCTTACAAGTGGTATCAGAGCCAACGGAGTGTGCTTGGTGTTCTTCGTGTTCATCTAGATACATTCTAGGTTTCTTGACGCTTTTGGACGACTTTACTCTCAAAATCGTGTTTTTCGTGTTCGTCGAGCTTAGCAAATAGTAATCCGGGAAATACTCTGTGGTTTTTCACGTTTTTGATCGAAATCAATATTGTTCATTGCAAAAATATTGATTTAATCTGCAAAACGTTAAAAAAAATAAAAGTGTTAGCCGTTTTTCGAGTTTGCGGCGCTCGAATCTATTAGGGGTAATTAGGGTTACACTTAGTTTCGAGTCTAACCAAATACGCTCCTTTCGAGTCTGATACAGAGGGTTTCGAATCTAATTCGAGTTTGTGCTACATTCGAATAGGGTCTCGAGTCTACGTACATTCGAGTTTAATTCAAGTTTGGTCTAGTATCGAATAGGGTTCGAATCTGCTGTGACTTCGAGTTTGCTTTGACCTTCGAATCTGAGGACTTTTCGAATCTGACATAATTTCGAGTTTAGTTGAATTATAACACTTAATATAATTTAATCCCAAATAAATTGGAATCTAATTATATTCGAATCTATCCAGATTCGAACGAGTTAATTCAAATTAGTTTCGAATTAAATTAATTAAGTTCAATTCAATTACTTTTGAAAAGATGTCAAACCTTCAAAAATTCCTGGAAATGGACCACGAGGTCGGGAAGGCAAACGCTCCGCCTAAGCTGATGAAACTCGAAGATTATTACTGGTGGAAAGATCGGTTTACCGATTTCGTGCGTTTTAATGACATGCACATGTGGGTGTGTATCGACGAAGGATATATTCCACCAGTTTCTGAAGTTGAAGGCCGTCAGAAAGTCTTATCATACCAAATGATGAAGGAGGATGATAAGAAATTGTATGAAGCCGAAAACAAAGCTATCTCGATAATTAGAATGGCGTTGCCTCAGGATATTCTGCACACATTTAGGACTCAAAAGACGTCGAAGGAACTTTGGGAGTCTCTAGAGAAGAGGTGTGAGGGTAATCCTAGGGTTCGTAGAAAGCGTACAGAACTGTTGAAACAACAGTTTGCGATTTTCAAGGCGTTAAAGGATGAACAGCTGGATGATATCATCACCCAGTACTATCATCTGTTGATGGAACTTGAAAGTCACGGGATTGAGTATACTGACACCGACAAGAACAACATGCTTCTTGATGCCTTACCATCCAAATGGGCTATGTATGTGGCAATGATAAAGCTAAATGAAGATCAGTATTATACCCAATCTCTGGAGGATATTGTGGGAACGTTGAGAGCTTATCATTTCGAGCTACTAAAGGCCGAAACTGATTACGAACAAGTCCAGAATCCAGCGATGTATTTTGGAAAGTCAACAAAACCTTCAGCGACCGCCGATTTGAAGACTGCTACAGTGTTTTTCACCGGAGAAACGTCGTCACCAGCAGAGACTGATGACACGCTAAACAGAGCGTTCTTAGGATTAGGAAGATCGGAAGAACCTCAACCTCAAGCAACTCAGGCAACAACATCTCAGAGCTATTCGAAGATGCCCATGAGCGCAAAATCTGCGGAAGAACATTTGAATCTGCTTGCTTCATTTGTGGCCGCGTATGGGAATTGCGTTCAAGGAAAAATTAACGATCCTGCTCTCTGGGATGAGGACTATGATCAGGTCGACCCTGATGATCTTGAGGAAATGGATCTAAAATGGCAACTGGCCATGGTAACCCAACAGATTAAGAGATTCATCAAAAGAACTGGGTTGAATCTAACAATGAACAACAAGGGGATTGGATTTGATAAATCCAAAGTAAAGTGCTACAACTGTCAAGGTCTGGGACACTTCGCCAGAGAATGTAAGAGGCCGAGGGTAGATACGTACCAAGGGCAGAGTCAGCATCAGGGACAGTTTCAGAATCAGTCCCAACAACGATACCTTCCGAGTTCATCTGCCGGTCAAGCCAACCTAGCTGGTCTACTATCAAATGTCACTTCAGACAGACAGCTAGATGGTACCTATGACTGGAGCTCACATCCAGAGTCAAATGCTCGGGCTTTTATGGCTGAAGTCACGGAGACTAGGTGTGAAGGGGAAGAGCAGACCACAAGGGACAGCAGTCCGATGTGGGTAGAAAAGACGAATGATCAGACAGTTCTGGAGTTTGCTGCAAAAATGGCCAATGTGGAATCCGACCACACCAAGGTTAGTCTGACTTACTCTCTTTTTCATGAGTTATGTGTATTGTGTGTTAATTCTAGTGATAGGTTAAATCTAGTCTTAGAATCACAAAAAACCATAACTGCTCAAAATGAGACTTTAAAAATTGAAAACGCTAGCCTAAACGATATTAAGCAAGATCTTAAGGAAACTTAAGGCTGATGCTCAAGATGTAATAGTTCTGAAAGACAAACTGAGTGAGCAGTGTGTTAGAATAGAGCTTATGTATGAGCATGTAGAGGCGTTGACCAAAAACCTTAAAGACAAAGACATAGAGCTAGCTGAAACAAAGGTAAAGGTAGCAGAGGCAAACAGTAAGCTAGAGAAGTTCAGGAATTCAAGCCTAAACCTAGGGAAAGTTTTAGATGCCCAAAGACAATCTAAAAAGCCTGTAGGTCTAAGATTTCATGAAATTCCTCCACCTTTTAATGCAAACTATGTGCCTCAGCCTCAGGAGAAAACTGACAAATCAGTAGACTTAGAGGACACACCTGAACCTATATCTGAGCCTATAGTAGAAAATACACCTAAGGTGGCTGACACAACCGTCAAGGTTAAGAATGTCAAATTTGTGTCTTCCTCCAGTGAAACACCTGCAGGAAAACATAAAATTGATTGGGCTGATCAGGACGATGAGCCAGTTGCCATAGATGTACAAAAGGACCAAGACACAAATGACACACCTAAGTCTAAGGGCTCACAAAAGAAGCCAATAGACAAAATGTCATGTTTTAGATGTCACGAGAGGGGGCATGTCGCTTCTACCTGTCCACATAGGAAAGTTGATACTACACCTAAGACAGTGAAGCCAGAACAGCCTAAACCCTCAACAAGTGTGGCAAGCACTAGTGGTTCTCAAAGTACCGAGAAAACTGTGCAGGTTGCACCAAAACATGTTGTGAAACAAACACCGGTTAAGGTTGGACCAAAGGAAGTGGTTAGGACAAATTCACCGAATCGTGTCATTAATCAATCTAGGTCAGCACCTCAACAAGTCTATAGGAGCACAACACCTAGCAGGGCACATACTCCAGTTAGGTCACATACTCCCGTTAGACATTATGCACCGGTAAGAGCTCAGGGATCACAGTCTGAAATGCAATATAATAGGAATTATTCTAGAGCTCCACAACAAATGCCTACTCAAAGGCAAAGAGTGAATTTAAATCACTCGGCACCACAACAAACTCCTGTTCAACGACCCAAGTCACTTGAAAGGCGAGATGGGTATTTGAAAGAGTTCAAGTATGTGGACGAGAATGGTATAACCAAGTCAGTTATGGCTTGGGTTCCCCGTGATAACTAACCTATGTTCTTTCATGTGCAGGAGATTACCACAGGTCCAAACAACAAGTGGTTCGTCGACAGTGGATGCTCCAGGCACATGACAGGGGAACGAAGTCTCCTTACAGACTTCAAGGGTGGGAATCGGGGGTTTGTATCATTCGCCGGTAACAAGGGAGGATACATCACGGGTACCGGAGTGGTCACTAATGGGACGATTACATTGGATCAAGTTTATCACGTTGATAAACTGGTTCATAATCTCATTAGTGTATCTCAAATCTGTGATAAGAAGAATTCAGTGCTGTTTACTGACACTGAAGCGTTAGTGTTAAAACCAGTTTTCAAAATTCCTGAAGAATGGGTATTGATGCGGGCACCAAGGAAGAATGACTTGTACATGCTGGATATGAACAAGCCGGAGACTTCGATGGGGCCAATTTGTTTATTATCCAAAGCTTCGGAGACGGAATCGGTATTGTGGCACAGACGCATGGCTCACCTGCACCTAAGAAAGATGAACTACATAACGAAGAATGGACTGGTGCAAGGTGTGCCTATGAAGAGCTTTTAGTTCAAGGACAAGTGTCTACCTTGCAAGAAGGGCAAACAACATAAGAAGACACACAAGTCCAAGACGCAGAACTCCATAACCTCAACATTCGATTTGTTGCACATGGACCTTTTCGGACCAATCAACAAAAGGAGTATAGGAGGTAGTTGGTTTTGTTTAGTTATCACTGACGATTACTCACGGTTTTCTTGGGTTTTCTTTTTTGGTACAAAGGACGAGACGGCTTCCAAGCTCATCGGGTTCTTAGACCATGTGGAGAATTCCTACGGAACAAGGGTTAAACGGATACGTAGTGATAATGGAACAGAGTTCAAAAACACTGTAATTGGTGTATATTGCCTATCAAAGGGCATAGTGCATCAATTCAGTGCACCATATGAGCCTCAACAAAATGGGGTGGCCGAACGTAAAAACAGGACATTGATTGAGGCTGCAAGGACTATGCTTTCGGATTCAAAGCTTCCTACCATGTTTTGGGGGGAGGCAGTGAATACCGCGTGCCATATTTTAAACCGAGTCCTTACAGTCAAATCTTTGAACAAAACATGTTATGAAATTTTGAATAAACGGCCACCTAATTTAACTGGCTTCGAATCGTTTGGGGTACCATGCACTTTTTTACGTACAAAACATCAACCGAAGTTTGGTGAAAAGGCTGACGAAGGATACTTCCTAGGTTATGTGCCAAACTCACCAAACAAACGGATTTTTAATAAAACAAATGGTAAAGTGGAAATTGTGTATAACATTGAAGTCACAAGTTATACACATGAATCCCAAACTAGTCCGGAATGGATATTTGACTATGATAAATTATTTGAGTCATTTAACATTCCTTTGGATGATAATGCAGGTACAATTGAAAAGGACATGGCGACGTTGCATCTGAATGACGTTGGCCATACCTTTCCGAGGACTACGTTTGAATCCACATCTGAGCCTACTGCGACTGTAGATGGATCTCCAGAAGTTGATGATCAAGAAGCTCCTACCACTGAGAATCAGACTCAAGCAACAAGTTCCAACTCTGAGGAAAATGTCCACGAGGAGGAAAATGTAGAAGCTGAGCCTGTTCCCCCATTAGGTGAAATAGGATCTAACTTAGGAGATAATCTAAGGGTTGATGAGATAGAGACCTATAGGATTAACAAGAACCATCCTATAGAAAGCATCATAGGAAATCCTAACGAGGGTGTGAGGACTAGGAGTAGTGTAAGTAACAACACTGTGTTGTTGTCGATGATAAACGACTCCGAGGCATATCATACCTGTCTCTATTCGTGTTTCATATCGCAAGTAGAGCCTAAGAATGTGCAAATGGCACTTAAGGATAATTCCTGGGTTGAAGCGATGCAAGAAGAACTTTCACAATTTAGGAAACTAGAAGTGTGGGAGTTAGTTCCATTACCTCGAGGGGAAGTTGCTATAGGAACCAAATGGGTTTTTAAGTGCAAAAGAGACGATCGGGGTATAGTCACGCGCAACAAGGCTAGGCTAGTTGTAAAGGGTTTCAACCAAGAGGAGGGAATCGATTACAACGAGGTATTTGCACCAGTAGCAAGGCTGGAAGCCATTAGACTGTTTCTAGCTTTTGCCTCCTTCAAGGGCTTTAAGGTATATCAATTGGATGTTAAGAGTGCTTTCCTGTACATGAAAGTGAAGGAGTTGGTGTATGTAGAACAACCGCCCGGATTTACAGATCCAAAATATCCTGATAGAGTATATCGCTTAGATAAGGCTCTATATGGATTGCATCAGGCACCAAGGGCATGGTATGAGACTCTATCCAACCATTTATTAGAGAATGGGTTTTAAAGGGGTAGGATAGATAGTACTCTGTTTGTTAAGAGGAAGGGAGAACATTTTATCTTGGTACAAGTGTACGTCGATGATATCATTTTCGGATCATCAGACGAACAGATGTGCAAAGATTTCGAGAAGGTGATGAAGTCGAAATTCGAGATGAGTGCTATGGGAGAGTTAAATTTCTTTTTGGGGTTACAAGTTGACCAGAAGAAGGAAGGGATGTTTATCCATCAGACGAAGTATGTCTATGACATATTGGAACGTTTCGGGATGGAAGGAACAAAATTGACTGCCCATTTCAGCACACCGATTCAAGTGAATCACAATCTCGGACCGGGTACTGAAAGTGATACCGATGTGGATCCGACTTTATATCGGGCCATGATTGGATCACTTATGTATTTAACTGCTTCAAGACCAGACATTATGTTTGCTGTGTGTATTTGTGCTAGGTTTCAAGCGAATCCGAAGGAGATGCATATGAAAGCTGTGAAGCGGATTCTACGATACCTCAAGTCGAAACCGAAGCTGGGACTTTGGTATCACGCGGAGGGAGATCTAGAGTTGGAGGCGTTCACGGATTCTGACTACGGAGGATGCAGCTTGACGCGCAAATCAACAACTGGAGGTTGTCAGTTCCTAGGAGGGAGATTGGTATCCTGGCAATGCAAGAAACAAACATCGGTAGCCGTGTCAACGTGCGAGGCCGAGTATGTTGCTGCTGGTAGTTGCTGCTCACAGGTTCTGTGGATACAACAACAATTGCGGGATTACGGTTTGGCTTATACTCAAACTCCCATTAGGATAGACAATCAATCTACAATTGCTATAACTAACAATCCAGTTAAACACAACAAAACAAAGCACATAGACATTAGGCATCATTTTATTCGTGATTGTGCTGAAAAGAACTTAATCAAATTGGTAAAAGTGGCAACAGAAGATAATAATGCTGATTTATTTACCAAAGCATTTGATAAGTCACGGTTTGAATATTTAATTCAACTAAATGGAATGCGCAACCCAGAGTAATTTGGCCTTAGTAGTAGTTTATTTCCTTTTATAGTAGTAGTATTTCTTTCTTTTTATAGTAGGTTATCGTATTTTATTGCTATTTCTTTATGAAAAACAAAAGAAAAAAGAGAGAAAATCATAAAAATACAAAAAAAAGAGAATATCAGAAAAAAGAGTTAAGTCTTAGAAACATAGGTTCAAAGTGATGAATATTAGCACAGTCTTTACCAACTCTAAGTGTTTAGGCTTTCACACATAATGCAACTAAATTCTAAGTGTTATACTTTAGTTTAGTTTGATGTGTTGGTAGGCATAATACATATAGGGAGTCTCAAGGCAAATAAAATATTCAAGAAAAAGTCAAGCGTGTCACTAACTTAGATGTACGACCAATCGGTCTTAATTTTTAAGTACAAGACATACAAACTTTGAGTCTAAATGAGGTATGCAAACTTTCTGGGGATGTATAGCAATATCAAATACATCTGAAAATGGAAAGAATAGAAAAATCATATAAAATTGAGAGTCGAAAACATGTAACTCTGTTGTACGTAAGTACAGACCTGTTACCTCTGTTTAGATTCGGGTTGGCAAGATATGTCGCTTTGTTGTACGTCGGTACAGACCTGTCACCGCTGTCTTGCTAACTTTAAGAATAAACCTTAAGTCAAACTAAGACACTTTGTTGTATGAAAATACAGACCTGTGTCCGATGTTTGTCTTTTAAAGAAAGTTTGCAAATACCAACAAGTTAGAATCTTTGTCTGTGTGCCTTGATCATAAAAGTATGTCTATGTCTGAGTCACGTAAGATAATTTCATGATAAATAAAATGCCAAGGGATATTCCAAAATGTAGAATGTTTAAAGGGGTAAAATACCAACAATCGGCTAAATGGGTATTTCACGACAAACAATCAAAGGAATTAAAAAATTCCTAAGTGTTAAAGTTTAAATACTGAAAGTGAGTCTCCGACATCGCTATCTGATTGAACCTTTCTTAGACTATACTCATCAAAAAAAAAATATTTTGTTTAGTATTTAGCTTAGGTTGTAGATTTTAATAGGTATAGCTTTAGTCTAAGTTAAATTTTTTAGTCAAAATTTTTATTTTATTTTATTTTACCTTAGTTTATTGCATTTTATTTTATTTTATTTTAAATTTTACTTAGGTAAAAGGTCAAAAAATTCTGAGTGTGCATTCACAGTTGAACTAAATAAACACTGCATGAAAATCTTGTGCTTAGGGTAAAAGATTTGGCATAGTTTATCTTGTTACACAATACCGAAGAAAAGGTTGAAAAGGTTGAAGTTATTTCAAAACTTTCGAAATTTTTCTAAGTATTTGGTGTTATTCGAGTTTAGTACAGACTCGAAATTGGGTTGCTTCGAATCTGTCAGTAGATTCGAGTCTGGCCATAGATTCGAAGGTTGGTGGTATATATAGGTTAACAGTGAAATCATTAACTCCTTACTGTTTTCGAATCTATATCCTCGAGTCTATCCGGCGATTTCGAATCTACCGTTTTTCTCAAAAACGACAATTTGTCGAGTTTATTGCTAAAGTGTTCGATTCTACTGTTATATCTAGGTATAATCAACTTGGTTTACAAGATTCATGTAGTTTTATACACCATTTTAGGCAAAATCATCGATTTTTGAAGGTTTAAGGGTCTAAATCGTGTTTTCCAAAAATTACAAAGTTTGGACCAATAAAAGTCAAATTAATTGCATATATCTTTGATTAGAACCTAGTTGGACTAATGTATGTAATTTTCTAAGTTCAAAATGGTTAAAATCATGGGTTATGATGAAAATTTGGCCGACGGGGTTTCGAATCTGATAATGGACTTCCTCGAGTTTACTGACAAACTCGAGAAGTCCATTACATTTGAATCTATCGTCAAATTCGAAATTGGGTGTATTCGAATCTGTCTGTTCGAATTTGTCTTTTATTTGCATTATTTAATTTAAATTTTATTAAACTTGTAGAAATTTAATTGTGTTGGATTTTGTACTTAAAGAAGTTCAAAATAAAACAGATTTAAACAAGTTTATTGATTTTTTGATGAATCTAATAGTTTATTTATTGTGCAGATATGGCTGTACGAGCTTTCGTGCCGAAGCATAATATGGTCATTCCCTATGATCATCATATCCCTGAGGCGCAGGAATTCCGTCAAATGATGGATTTTCTTGTTGAATCTAGGATAGCTTTTGCTTTATCTCACAATATTCAGATTGTAATTCCATATGTTCGTCAATTTTATGATCATCTTCAGGTAGACTGCTCTGTCACCTCGACAGTGCTAAGAACTAGAATAGCTGGCCAACCGCTAGTGTTTTCTGCGGATATGCTGCGTCAGGTGTTGCAGCTGGGTTCACAGGAAGAGGAGTCTGGGCCTATCGACTTTCCTCTGAGTATTAGGCAGGCGGCCTTTCATAGAATGGGTTATAGTCTAGATGTGACGAAGGTTTTGTATATGAAGAGCGGGCTAATCGGCCAATGGAGATTTCTGGGTCATGTCTTTATGGTCTGCTTTGCAGCAAAGAAAGCCGGTTTTGACTACATAGTCTCGAAGATCCAGTCTGGGATGATCGCTCCAGAAAATCAACAATTCCTGCTGTATCCACGGTTCATAATGATGCTTATCAGACATTTCTTGCCGAATCTGCCTCAGTCGAATGAGATTCAAAGCGTAGCTGTAATGGATAAGAGGATCTTTGCTGATTGTTCCTCGCACAGAGGAAGATTGGCTGTTCCAGTTGAGCGTCCGTTGTTTGGAGCTATTTTGGATAGGAATTTTGAGGCCCCAGATACTGCCAACTGGGCAGGGGAAGTTGAAGTTCAAGCCAGGCAGCCTCCACAACAACAAAGACAACAACCGCGAGCACAGCCTCAAAGGCGAAGACAAAGAGCGACGGCGAGTCAAACACAGGCATCAAGGCCTTCTACGAGTCAGCAGCCAGAGGTACAGGAAGCCGGGCCGTCGAATGTCCCAAATGAAGCTGATCAGTTGTGCCAAACTCTTAATGAAATTTGGGAGGCAGGTCCTCATGCAAATGAAGATATCGCTGCGGCATTGGTGGGAGAATTACTTGAGCCTCCAGAGGGAGAAGAAGATGTGTTAAGAGATGTTGACGAATATGTGCCAGAGCAGACTGGTAATGATGAGTCATCATCTGCCACCGAATCAGAGGAAATGGAGGAAATTGAAGTTGAAGCTCCAGAGTCAGTGTCTACTGAACCTCATGTTCAAATAGGAACATATGGATCAAGGTTGGTAGTTAATGAAGAAGCTTCGAGGAGGAGAGTAACAAGAGAGACTGATGACTCAGATTTTGAAGAAGAAGAGATTGCTCTTTTAGTGACAAGGCAACGGGCCAAGCGTCACAGATTCATGCAAGGATCATCTTCAGCCTCCGCATAACAACCAGAAATCTCTCAACCTCAAAACACTCAACCTCAAGAACCTCAAACCACCATTCCACCACCACCTCGCGATGAACCATATATTCCATCGCCAATCCTTCCAACTCCGATACAGTCAATTCCATCAGCCTCATCATCATATGCCGACAATCAACGATTTCTGCAGCTTAAAGCTCGTGTTGACTTCCAGAATGTCCAAGTCTTAAGCCTAACCAAGGCAATCGGTGAAATTCAGACGCATAATGCAAATCTTGATAAAGAGAATGCTGATTTGAAGAAGATTGTGGAACAAGTTCAGGAATAGAATGTAGAGTTGAAGACGTTTGTCTGCGATCAAGCAGCTGAGATAAGGACGATGCGCTCCCTAATAGAGCAGTTAATGAAAAATTTAGAGGCTCAGGGGGAGACGTCGTGCCGTGATCAGGAAGTACAGAGGCCGAGAGATGATGATGATGAAGACAACCAAGGCAAGGATCCCAGCCCTAAAAGTCAGAATGAGCCAGTAGATTTTTCTGCTGCTCAGACTGCTCAATCTTAGGGGGAGCCTAGTCTAGCAGGAGGAGAAGTAGGAGAAGCGAGTTCATCTAAACCTACAGATTTTGAGATTAGTGAGATGATCGATGCTCTCATGGATCTTGATGATGATCCGATGGATTTAGGTTTTGATGTTGAAGATGAAGAGCTGGAAGAGGGTGAGTTTGTGCCAGAAGAGATAGTTGACTGGAAATCAGATGACGAGGTATGTGCTGATGAGGACGATAAAGCTGATGAGATCGTCGTACAGCAGAATCCTATCACTGATACATACGTGATAGATGGGAATGATATTGTTAACGTAGAAATAGTGAATGTTGCGTTAAATGTTCAGCCATCAATAGAGGAACCTGCCAGAGAACTAACAAATGAAGAGAAGAGAAAATTGTGGTCCAGAGCTGAGAAGAAGGAATTAGAGTTGAAAAAGACGATGAGGGTGCCAGGGACTGGAAAGCTATCTGGAAGTATATTAAGCTGGTTCTTTGATCGAGAACTGCAGCTATTTATAATTAAGAGAAAAGACGGGCTACAGTACCTGAGGCGAACTCTTAAAGCTTTCAATTCACTGCCAAAGATCGAGGTCAAAGCCTTAGCATGGAAAGATCTGATTAATATTGGAAATGATCCCTACGCAGACGTAATTGCAAGAATATAAGAAAAGAGGGAAGATCAAGAAAGTTTGAACGCCTGAATCCAAGGGTTGGAAAAGGAGTAGAAGATCCTTCCCGTATTGATCCTCTAACTGGACGACCTTGGATGAAGATCCATTACAAACCAGTAAGATGTCTTAGGAAGGTGCCTCTCAAGCCCATGCCACAGAATGTCTTGAAGAATCTGCATTGGTGGTATGCTAAGAGTGAGACTGCAGAAGCGGTCATGGAAGATTTTGAAGAAAAAGTTATTCTTAGAGTCTACGATCCTCTTCACCTGGTAAACCTTTCTAGAGATGATCTTCATATTTTGCATGCTTGTAAGATTTCTAGTGATGCACACATGGATAGTGAGGCTAGGAAATATGAGAATGTAGTCAAAGTATGCGTTGAAAAAGGCTTGTATGCTGGAAGTAGTTTGAATAAATAATAAACAAAGTTCTTAATCAAATGTGTGAATTATTAGAAGCTATCGTCAAAGGGGAGTCTGTTGGTACACCCTGTGTGACGATAGCAGTCTAAGTGATCCTACATTGTGGTTTTAGCCAGTGTTTGTTATATATGTTTATATATGGTTGATATTTATTATTGTTTGTGTGTTTGAACTTGATGTAACGTATTACAAGAAGGTCAAACATAAAGATCAAAGATAAAATCAATCATAAGGTAAAAACATAAGGTTCAATACTAAGTTGAGTATGTGAAATAGTTAGATTCGAATTCTATAAGGTTGTACATTCGAATCTGTGATAGATTTGAATGTAGACCTAGATTCGAAGCTAGGCAGATTCGAGAGTGTCTATGAGGACAAACTCGAATGGGCCTTGGGCCAGATTCGAGTTTGGCCCATAACAGACTCGAATTAGCCTCTATAATTAGGGATAGACTCGAAATATTATCGGACTTTTTGCTAAATTCGTCAGTAATTAAGCATTAAGCGATCTCGAGTTTATCATCAGTGTTAGTGCCGTTTCGGAGAGAATCAGTTCGTAGGATCGTTCGTGTGTCGTTCGTTCAGCTTCTGATAGTCTCCGTGTTTCTGATTGAGAGTTGTTTCCGTCTACCCGTTAACGAGGATTCCGCACTCGTTGACGGTTCCGTGTCTAGATAGATATCGTAGTGGTAGACCTTACATGCTCTGACTAGACACCCAACTATCTCTTTGGCTCGGTCCCCTCGATCTTGCATCTCTGCATCTATCTCTGTCTCTCTCTGTCCATACTTCTATCTCTGCGGGACCCCAAACTCTGCCCCTGATAAAACCCTGCTCGGGCTTCCTGCGAAAATAGTCGGAGGACTGCTCATATGCTGCCGTGTCTCTGTGCGGGCGGCTGCTCCCGCTGCTTCTTGATCTCTCGCTCCCTCATCCGTGCCAACTCCAAAGCTTTGGCAAAAGAAGTAGTATCGTGTAGCCCCACTAACTCTCGGATATCGAATCGCAAGACATGAACAAAATCATCGGGCTTCCGCCGCTCAGAATCCACATGCTGGGGCGCGAACAGAGAATACTCATTAAAACGATCCACGTACTGCCGCACAGACAGCTCTCCCTGCTGCAGATGGAGGAATCGGCGCTCCATCTCTATCTGCTCATCTCGCGGTGCATACTGGATCTCGAACACCGCCTTGAACTGTTTCCAGGTCATCGCGTACGCATGCAAAGCAGACATCAATGACTCGATGGACTTCCACCACTGTGAAGCCCCACCTCTAAGCAGATAGGTGGCATACCCTACCATATCTTTCGGGTCCACATGCGGAACCCGAAAAGCAGACTCCACCTCGCGTTCCCATGCTAGAGCCAACCCTGGCTCGCCCCCACCTCTGAACTCTGGAGGTGTCCCTGTCATGAAGTCCTTGAATGAACCCCCTTGCTGTGACGTAGACGAAGATGCACCTGCAACAGTGCTGGCCTCAGTAACTGGAGTACCCATGCCGGGACCGCCCCCGGTGCGCTAACCCATACCCTGGGATTCGTAAAACCGTGTCAAAAGTTCCAACAACTCGGACTTGCGGACGTAGTCATCGCCCGCTGGCTTCTCTACCCCTGCACCGTTTCCCTCTGAATCCATACTGACCTGCACAGGTCAAACAGTCGCATGTAATCACACATAAATTATTTGGCGTTATACGCTAAGCTAGGATAATTAAATCCACTAGTATCCGTCACCAGAATACTCCCCAAGGATCTGAACACGGTCTAAGCTCAAGCATCCCCTAATACTCAACACTTGAACCACAAGCTCTGATACCATACATCTAACACCCTCGAAACCCGAATAAAAGCCACGTCATTTACAATACACAGGTGGCAATAACGCATTGATTATCCGTTCCATATGTCAAGGTTTACACAAACAGTGATAATTTAAAACATTTTACCCAATATTAACCCTCGTGATTAACTGATAATCCAACATACATACCCCAAAACCCAGATACAAATATTCACTTACAGAAACCCGATACAAATACCCAACGTTTCCCAACAATATTGTAGTGACATATAGACAACAAAACGTAGAACTCTCAGTCTCGGAGATCCTACTTTCACTCATAAGCTGGTGGCCCTATCGGTTGTCCCCCTGATACACAGTTAGACTCGAATACGTAACCTTCATAGCTCGTGAGTACACAAGGGTTAGACTCTGCACTAATAATCTAAGATGTAAGCATGGCAACCATTGTACTCTACACTACCATGCATAACCCATGCCACCCTAGCCTCTGCCTAGAGGCACTTGAGATACAATATAAAATGCGATACTCATCTCAATAGGGGAAACCCTCCCCCCTGCGGCCAAGCCACGCCCGTGGAGGCTAGCAGGAATAATAAGCTCAGGAACGACCTGTTAATAAACATAACCACACACACAGATGTATATATATATATATATATATATATATATATATATATATATATATATATATATATATATATATATATATATATATATATATATATATATATATATATGTATATATATATATATATATATATATATGGGAAACCTACACAAGTTTAAACCAAACTACTCCGCTCCCGTGATAACTCATTGCGATCACACTATAATGAATCTCATTCACAATAATATACATTCACATGTATCACGTATAAAGAAAGGTAAGATCATACCTAAGGGTCAGCTCGCAGTGCCCATACAGATCATATAACGCATATGAAATATAAATACGGAAAGACTCAAAGAAAGGCGACTAGTCTTTTAAAATATCTCGCGTACTCACCTGGATCACCCAGCTAATTACCACCAATCCGCGGACCCTACTCGGTCTAAGCTTAATCTCGGTAAACCCCTGTACCCGCGGTAAATTTTCCCAGATTAATCTCAATTCAACAAATAAGCCATATATATATATATCCCATACTCGTTAATATAATTGGTTGACCCTAAAAAGTAACCCCAAATAGGCCTTACGACGCAAAAACCGAATCTGGCCCAACCCAGGCGGATAGCGGCGCACTCGCCCGAGTGCGGTCTGTAAGGTCACCACGTCTACGGATCTGATCGTGACGCGATGCCGTCCAACGAGTGCAGAATCCTCGTTAGATGCTTAACGGATCGATCACACATGGAAACCGGAGCCGAACACAATGATAGCCGATGTAACAAACGACCCCACACGGTGTATTGCTCCAAGAAAATACTCTCTCATCACTTTCTAGCTCGCACGTGCACTTGCAAAGCTCTGAAACTCGTAATTCTCAAAGATTCTCCAATAAAACGGATTAAGAACTAATTATATCAATTAAGTTCGAACTATACCCGTTATTCGTTTAGGCCCAAGCTGACGAACATGCCCAATATCCTACGAACTTAGCTTCACTAAGTTCGTCTGGGTTGGGTTAAGTTCGAGGCTTAGCCTTAGAACTTATCTTCACATTCTAGAACTTATCAACACCTTCTAGAACTTAACTTGATACCCTAGAACTTAACATGATAGTCTAGAACTTAACATGCAAATGTAGACATCATACACAATTATGAATTAACACACATAACTTGTATTAATAAAGCCTCATCTGTTATAAATGACTATCTATTACATATCTAGACTGCTATAGTCAAACAGGGTGTGCCAACATACTCCCCCTTGACGATAGCTTCTAGCAAGATATTTATTAGTCTACAGAACTAGACTTATTCAAAACACTACCTGCATGAAGTCCCTGCTCAACACAAGCCTTTACAACTCCCTAATATTTCCTGTCTTTAGATTTCCTGCCTTCATGATAGAAAATTGGCTAATCATGAAGCTTCTGTAGGTCATCCCGAGATAGGTTTATGAGATGCAAGGGATCATATACATTCAAAATTGTATTTTCATCTTGATCTTTCATTACTGCCTCGGCTGTCTCGTTATCGATATACCACCACTTCATATCACTAAAAACATTTTGTGGCATTGGCTTTAAAGGAACTTTCTTTAGACGTCTTACTGGTTTGTAGAACATCTTCGTCCACAGCTTCCCAGTTAATGGATCTATTCTTGATTCATCCATGACTCTCTTTCCTGTCCTTGGCTTAATTCTATTAAACCTCCCAGACCGACCTTCTTTTCTGATAATTTTTGCTATCACTTCAGCATATTGGTCGTCTCCTAGGTTGATCAAATTTTTCTATGCCAACTCCTTTACTTCACATTTTGGCAATGTATTAAAGACTTTAAGTTTTCTCCTTAAATACTGAAGCCCATCTCTTCTTTTAAGAACAAAAAGCTGCAATTCCCTGTCAAAGAACCAGCTAAGAATGCCTCCTGATAGCTTTCCTGGACTTGGCAACCTTTTATCTTTCACTGCCAATTTATGTCTTTTTCTCTTCTTTCTTGAACCAGAGATTTCTCCTTTCTCTTTGGTCTGCTCCCTATCTGGATTTTGAGATACATCATCATCCGATTCATCATTAAGTGTAGAATTCAGCACGTCTAGATCTATCGGATTCTGGTCTATATTTGCATATTGCTCAGTGACCGGTTGCTTCTGTATAACAATCTCATCTGCTTCGTCTTCTTCATCCATCAATACTTCATCATCTGACTTCCAGTCTGGAACTTCTTCTGGCACAAACTCTCTTTCTTCAAGTCCTTCCAGATACAAATCTTCCTCAAAGTCAAACGTTACATCTTCTTCTAAATCGGCCAAGGCTCCAATCATATCGTCTTGAACGGGTTCTATAGATTCGGAGCCTTGCTTTTATCTTTCTCAGTTCCAGAAGGCGAACCTGACTCCCCTTGTAATGTAGCTTGCTGAGCAGTCAGTTTTGTAAGATCTGCTAGCTCACTTCCTTTTTGTTGGGCGCCGGGGTCACTTCCTTTATCATCTCTCCTACTTCCTCTCAATTGATCATCTCTACAACTACTCTCCCTCTGACCAGCACGATCTTTCAAAATCTGCTCCAGGAGGCCACGTAGTATAGTTATCTGTTCCTGTTGATCTACTACAGTCTTACGGAATTCTTCATTGTCTAGATCAAGCTGTGTATTGTGCTGCTGTAGTTCACTCACCGTTGTCGATAGCTGAAAGAGTTGGACTGTTTGGAAATCGACCTTAGCTTTCAATTGTGAGAAGCTTTGGTCGTCTGATGGAGTGGATGTTAATGGAGTAGTGGTAGCTGTGCTTGAAGTAGATGGAGCGGCTGTTGATGTGGATGGGGCGGTGGTTGTGGCGGATGGAGTGGCGGTTGAGGTGGATTGAGCTTCTTGCGCTAGCCGTTGGCGCTTGACTCTTTGTTTCCTAGTCACCAAGGCTTCTTCTTCAAAAACAAAGTCTTCGTCGTCTTCATCTTCATCTCGAAGTCTGTGAACAGGATGAGTCATTTTCTGTCGGCGCACAACTAGCCGAGTGCCATGAGTCTCAAAAGTTGTTGAGGGATTGGATGCTTCCCTGAATACTTCTTCAGAGTCTGAATCTGAGTCTGATTCGGATGCAGACTCTACATGACCTTCTGTTCATTCAGTCGCTATTGCTGGAGGCTGATATTCGTCAATATCTCTGAAAATATCATCCATTTCTGAAGGCGGTTCCAGGATATCATTAATCAGCTCTGCAGAGATGTTTTCCTGAGCTGCTGCGCCCTGCTCAAAGATTTTTTTCCAATGTCTGTAGTCTCGGGTCATCCTGGGGTCCCGATGTAGAAGCCCCAGCTACCGCTGTCGTTGTAGGTGTAGGAAGGACTGCCTGAGCAACCGGAGCTTGCTGAGCTGGTGCTTGTTCTTGAGGTTCATCAATTATCCATTCATCTCCTTTTGGAGCTACAAAATCTGGATCAATGAAAGCTCGGAATAAAGGAGCCACTTGGGGCCTCACCTGCTCTGCCCTCCTTGCATTGTGGGATTCGCAGTCTGCAAAAATCCTTTTATCTATAGCTGCTACAGCTACTTCTTCTGGTAGCGTTGGTAGATCTGGCAAGAAGTGCCTTATGATCATCATTATAAATCGTGGGTGCATCATAAATCGTTCGCATGCCGGGGCGGTGATTTGATGAACGAATTCCCCAAAGAAAAACCCTGAAAAGCTTAAAGGCTTGTTGTATACCAACGATATCATCCCTGACTGCAGCTTGGACATCATCGTGTCAAAACCGGCCTTCTTCGGTGCAAAACATACCATCATATCGTGCATTAGGTATCTCCATTGGCCTATAACTCCACTCTTTACGTAGGACGCTTTTGTGATAACCTGAGCATACCCCATCCTCAGAACGGCCGCTTGCCTGATGGGTACCGGAAAATCAATGGGGCCATCTTCCAGACCAATGGTGCCCAATTGCAGAATAGTCCGTAGATGATCAGCTGAAAGCGAGATCGGTTGGCCACCAACTGTAGCCCTTAGAAGCGAAGGAACTGCTGAAGTGTCCACATGCAACGATTGCCAGAACTGGCGGACATATGGCAGAATGATCATAGGATTGTGGTCAATGCGTATGCAACCCTAGATTAAGCTAAAAGTTCCAGCATTTGACGATAAGGCTGCGCCTCAGCTGCGTGAAGGTTTACCGTCATAATCATATTATGCTTATTATAAAAAGCACGATCAACCATTTCTGCACACATAGCAAACGTTTAAAATATTAAAAATCAATTTTGTAAAATATTTTTTAAGTGATTCGAACTTGATTAAGTTCGAACGACCTTAATCATCTTCGAACTTACTTAAATTCGAGAATTATTCCTTCGAACTTACTTAAGTTTGAATAGTCTTAAGACATTCGAACTTATTTAAATTCGAGAAACACGGTTGAACATGTCTGTCTTCGAACTTGCAGATATTTTCATTATGTTCAAAGACCTGACAAGTTCGAGACAAGTTGAACAAGTTCGAAGTCCTTAGAACAAGTTCGAAGTCGGCCCTATCAAGTTCAATCTCATGATATAAACCTTTTTAGACTTAAATTTCTAAGGAATCTAGTCCTAATAGGTTCTAATCAAGTTTATTGAGGGTTAATTTTAAGTTTCATAACCTAAAAATTTATGATTTAGACCACCTAGTCTTTAGATATATTAAACTTCAAATTTTCAATTTTAACCACTAAAAAGTCCTAAAATCCACTTACTTAGTTGATTGATGATGAAAAACGACTAAGTGTGTGTGTATGTTCGAGAAACTGTGGAAAGATTCGAGGAATAGGGCACCAATTCGAAGTAACGACAAGTTCGAAGGTAAGTTCAAGAACGCCAAATATGTTCATGAGGAATAAATTCGAGTGACGGTGCATTAAATGAACACTGTGACCTATTTATACTCACACTATGTCTGGAACTTATTTGACTAAGTTCGAACATAATTAAGTTCGATTGTGACTTCGAACTTAATCCTAGTTCGAACTTAATTGAAATTTTTGAACAAGATCCAACTTTTTCAACTTTTTCATTTGACGGAACTTTTTCAACTTTGCGAGACATTCTCACTAAGCAACAAATTATCACGCAATTTTGTTTCTTCAACTAAAAATGCTTCCTAGTAACTTTGACCTCGTTCCTATTTATTAGAAGTAAAATGATCTAAACTAAGATAAAATTAAGTAAAAATAAAATTAAATTAAAATTAAAATAACATAAAATTAAAATAACATAAAATTAAATTAAATTGCAGAATTTTAAAGACAAATCACACCAATAAAATATTTTTTGCGAGATAGTCCAAGAAGGTCCAATCAAATAGTGGTGTCAAACGTACTTTCAGTATTTCACTGTAACACTTAGGAGTTTTATTCCTTTGATTGTTTGTCGTGACATACAGTCCAAGTCGATTGTCGGTATGTTTTTCCATTCAAACATTCAACACTTAGGAATTTCCTTTGGCCTTTTTATTTATGAAGAAACTACCTTACGTGTCCCATACTTAGACATACTTTTATGATCAAGGCAGACACACAACGACTATGACTTTTTGATATTTGCAAATTTTCTTTAAAAGGCAAACGTCCGACACAGGTCTGTATTTACATACAACAAAGTGTCTTAGTTTGTCTTAGAGTTATTCTCATGTTAGCAAGACAGCGGTGACAGGTCTGTACTCACGTACAACAAAGCGACTTATCTTGCTAGATTAAGTCAAAACAGCGGTGAAAGGTCTGTACTCACGTACAACAAAGCGACTAGTTTTGACTTCCTTTTCTTTACAAAACTTTTTCTTTCTTTGTTTAAGATGTATTTTGATGAAGCTATACATCCCCCAGATAAATTTGCATACCTCATTCATAGTCATTGTCTGTATGTCTCTAACATAGGAATTAAGACCTTTTGGTCATACATCTAAGTTAGTTACACATATGACATTTTCTTGATTATCTTATTAGCTTTACGAAAATTGTTCATGTATTATGCCTACCAACATATCAGACAAGAACATGTATATCACTTAGAGTTTTAGTGCATTATTTGTGAAAGTTTGACACTTAGAGTTTGTTAGACTGTGCTAATTTTCGTCACTTTGAACCTATGACTCTAAGACTTCTCTCATTTTTCAATATTCTCTTTTTTTGAAATTTTTTATGGTTTTCTCTTTTTTTTTCTTTTTTTTTTTACTTTTAAGTAAAATAAACTAATAAATAAACTAATAACTAAAGAAAACTTTATAAAAAAGAAAAAAAAATCTACCAAGGTCAGGTTACTCTGGATTACGCATGCCATTTAGTTGGACTAACAATTCAAAACATGATCTATTAAATGCTTTTGTGAAAAGATCCGCATTGTTGTCTTCCGTTGGAAGTTTTACCAGTTTAATCATGTTTTTCTCAACACAGTCACGAATAAAATGATGTCTTATGTCTATGTGCTTAGTCTTTCTGTGCTTAACTGGATTATTTGTTCTGACGATAGTTGAGTGTATGAGTATAAGTCAAACCGTAATTTCGCAATTGTTGTTGCATCCACAGAACCTGTGAACAGCAACTACCTGCTACTACATACTCGGCCTCGCATGTTGATACGGCTACCGAAGTTTGTTTCTTGCATTTCCAGGATACTAGTCTCCCTCCAAGGAACTGACAACCTCCAGTCGTTGACTTTCTGTTCAAGCTACACCCTCCATAGTCTGAATCCGTGTGAGCCTCCAATTCCAGATCTCCATCAACATGATACCAAAGTCCCAGCTTCGGTTTCAGTTATCTCAGAATCGGCTTCATCGCTTTCATATGCATCTCCTTTGGGTTAGCTTGAAACCTGGCACAAATACACACAGAAAACATTATATCAGGTTTAGAAGCAGTTAAATACATAAGTGACCCGATCATGGCCCGATATGAAGTTGGATCCACATCTGTGTCACTATTTGTACCCGATCTGAGATTGTGATTGACTTGTGTCGGAGTACTGAAATGCACCGTAAGCTTTGTTCCTTCCATCCCGAAGCGTTCTAAAATGTCATAGACATACTTCGTCTGATTAAAACATTTCCTCCTTTCATTGTTCAACTTGTAAAATAAGAAAGAAGTACAACTCTCCCATCGCACTCATCTCAAACTTAGACTTCATGACCTTCTCAAAATCCTTGCATATTTGTTCATTAGACTACCCGAAGATGATGTCGTCCACGTACACTTGTACCAGTATAAAGTCTTCACCTTTCCTCTTAACGAATATTGTACTATCAATTCTCCCTCTCTCAAACCCATTGTCTAAGAGGTGAGTAGACAGTGTCTGATACCAAGCCCTAGGTGCTTGATGCAATCCATACAAAGCTTTATCAAGTCGATATACTCTGTCAGGATACTTGGGATCAGTAAACCCTGGCGGTTGCTCGACATACACCAATTCCTTCACCTTGCCATACAAGAAGGCACTCTTGACGTCCAGTTGATATACCTTAAACCCTAGGACGCGAATGCCAGAAACAATCGAATAGCCTCTAGCCTCGCCACTGGTGCAAACACTTCGTTATAGTCTATCCCTTCTTCCTGGTTGAAACCTTTGACAATGAGTCTAGCCTTGTTACGAGTAACTATGCCCCGATCATCCCTTTTGCACTTAATGACCCATTTGGTCCCTATAGCAACTTCTATACGAGGCAAAGGCACTAACTCCCATACTTCAAGCTTTCTGAACTGTGAAAGTTCATCTTGCATAGCTTCAACCCAAGAATTGTCTTTCAGAGCCATTTGCACATTCTTTGGCTCTACTTATGAAATGAAACATGTGTATAAACACGTGTGAAACGCCTCGGAGTCGTTGATCATTGATAACAGCATTGTGTTACTATTCACACTACTCCTAGTTCTTACACCAGCATGTGGATTCCCTATGATGTCCTCAATTGGATGATCCTTATTTATTCTCGATGTCTCAATTTCATCGACTTGAAGATTATCCCCCAAATTTGATCCATATGCAGCAAATCGAAAGTGATAGCAATTGAGCTTTGAGTCTTTGACTTGTGTGACTTCTTATGTTCTTTTCCTTTCTTGCACGGTACACACTTGTCTTCAAACTCAAAGCTCTTAAGTGGAACACCTTGCACAAGGCCATTTTTTGTGATGAAGTTCATCTTCCTTAAGTGAAAGTGTGTCATGCGTCTATGCCACAGTAGAGATTCGGATTCTGAAGCCTTTGATAATAGACGAATAGTTCACATCGATGAATCTGCTACACTCATGTCCATCATGTATAGATCATTCACCCTTGCGGGCTCTCATCATAGTCCACTCTTCAGGTATGTTGAATCCTGACTTTAGCACTAACGCTTATTTTTCAGTAAAGATAACTGAATTCTTCTTATCACATATTTGAGAGACACTAACTAATGAGATTGTGATCAAGTTTATCTACATGGTAGACTTGATCAAGAGTGATCGTCCCATTAGTGACTACTCCTGTTCCAGTGATATTTCATCCCTTATTCCCAGCAAATGACACAAATCCCTTGTTTCCACCCTTGAAGTGCGTTAGAAGACTTCTTTCCCCAGTCATGTGACGAGAGCAACCACTGTCGACGAACCATTTGTTGTTAAGACCTGTAGTTAACTCTTGCACATGAAAGAAAACAAGTTAGTTATCACGGGGAACCCAAGCCATGACTGACTTGGTAATACCATTCTTATCCACATACTTGAACTCTTTCAAATACCCATCTCTTCTTTCAGGTGACTTGGGTTTTTGATTAAGAACATGTTATGGTGCTGAGTGATTAACATTCACTCTAGGCCTTTGGGCTATCATTTGCGGTGGAGCCCTAGAATAATTTCTATTATAGTGCATTTCATTGTTATATCCTTGGGCTCGTCCTGCTGTCTGATGTCTGTTAGGGGTATGTGACCTAACTGGAGTGTAACTCCTCTTAGGTGTAGTACTCCTATAGACTGGTTGTGGTCCTGACCTAGATTGGCTTGGGACTATATTCGATGAATTAGTCCTAATCACTTCATTCTGTCTGACCGACACCGGTATTTGCTTAGCACCTACACGTGGTGTTGCATTCAAGTTCTTCTCAGTATTTTGAGAACTACTAGTACTTGCAATACTAGGTATTGACTTTAAGGTTGGTTGGTCTAGCTTCCCTATTATCGGTGTGGACTCTACTTTCTTATAAGGACAACTAGACGCAACGTGACCTTTCTCATGACATCTAAAGCAAGACATTTTATCAATTGGCTTCTTATAGGTACCCTTTGACTTAGGTGTCTCACTAGTGTCTTGTTCTTTTGGTTCAACTACAGTGTTTACAACCTTGATTATTATCACTTACATTTTTGCCTCTTCTAGTTTGGTGTCACTAGCAGACTGCACAAACTTAACTTTCTTAATCCTAGGGGTTGTGGTTGACACCGTAGTTGATGATCCTTTATCAGTTGCAGTTGCAGTTGCTTCCTCTGATTCAACCGAGTATGTGGTCTTATCCTGAGGTTGAGGCACATAGTTGTTGTTGAACGGTGGAGGATTTTCCTGATAACCTACGCCCACTTGTTTCTTAGACTGTCTCTGAGCATCTAAGATTTTGCCTAGATTAGGGATGAGTTCCTAAACTTTTCAAGTTTTGCTATTGGCCTCTGCAACCTTAACTCTAGCTTCAGCTAGTTCTACATCCGTAAGGGTGATTTCTTTGGTCAATGATCCTACATGCTCATACATTAGTTCTAACCTGACACATTGTTCATTCAATTTATCTTTTAGAACTATCACATCCTGAGCATCAGCTTTCATCTTGGCCCTTAAATCTTCCTTAATATCTAGAAGACTAGCATTATCAGATTTTAATGATTAGATTTGAGCTGTCATGGTGGTATGTGTTTCTAGCACTAGATTCAATCAATCATTTAATGTAGCACATAAAACACATAAGTCATGAAACGTAGAGAAGTTAAGAGTTACCTTTTTGCGATCTGATTCCATGTTAGCCATTTGAGCTGCAAACTCCAGAGTGGTTTTCTCCTTAGATTTTTCCACCAACAAAGGAATTGAATCGGACTGCTGGGTGTCCTTCTTTTCTGCTTCAGCTCTTTCATCGGTCTCAGTTACATCAGCCATAAAAGCTCTGGCATTTGACTCCGGATTAGTACTCCAATCATATGTTCCATCTAGCTGTCTGTTAGAAGATACGTTCGTTAACAGACCAGCTATCGCAGCTTGATTCCCTGAATTACCAGAATGTTGTCTTCCCTTATTCCGATTCTGATAATTCTCAACCTTTGGGCTCTGACATTCTCTGGCAAAATGTCCCAATCCTTGACAATTGTAGCACTTTACCTTTGACTTGTCAAAACCAACGTTGTTACTCACACTCAGATTTCTGCCCGTTCTCTTCATGAATCTATTGACCTTTTGCGTTACCATGGCCAGTTTCCATTGTAGGTCCATCTGCTCCAAGTCGTCCGGATCTACCTGATCGTAGTCCTCTTCCCACAGAGCTGGATCATTGATTTTACCTTGAACGCAGTTGCCATATGCTGCAACAAACGAAGCTAGGAGATTTAGATGCTCCTCAGCTGATTTGGCACTCATTGGCATCTTGGTAAAACCTTGAGAGGTTGATACTGAGTGTTGTGGTTTTTCTTCGTGTTTAGAAAACCCTAAGAATGCTCAATTACCAGATTCTTCAGCTTCAACTGGTATTGACTCTTCTCCAGAAAAGAATGTTGTGGCCCCTGTCTTTAGTTCACTAGAAGTTGAAGACTTTGACTTTCCGAAGTACATTTCAGGATCCTGTACTTGATCAAATTCCATTTCCTTCTTCTGCAACTTGTTGTAGGCCCTCAGAGTTCTAATGACCTCTTCTAGAGTGAGAGTTTCAAATTTTTCTTCATCATGCTTTATCAGCGCCGTGTACATCTCCCACTTAGCTGGTAGAGCATCCAAAAGCTTCTCTATCTTCTCTATTTCTTGATACTCAACACTGTGATTATCAAGTTCTGTTAGTAGATGATAGAATCTAGTAATTGTTTCATCCAAGGTCTCATTTTTCAGTGCCTTGAATATCGCAAATTGCTGCTTTAACATCTCCATTCTTCCCTTTCTTACCATGGGATTTCCCTCACATCTCTTCTCTAGAGTATCCCAAAGCTCTTTAGAAGTCTTGTGATTTCTAAGTGTGTGTAGGATCTCCTGAGGTAGTGTCATTCTAATTGACGAAAAGCTCGATTCTCGGCCTCATAAATCTTTTTGTCGTCATCTTTCATATTTTAATATGTCAAAACTTATAATCGACCCTCAAGCTCTTGTGTTGGGGGAACGTATCCTTCATCAATTCATATCCACATGCGCATATCGTTAAATCTTGCGAAGTCTGCAAATCTGTCCTTCCACCAGTAATAATCTTCTAACTTCATCAGCTTGGGTGGGGAATTAGCTTTGCCTACTTCATGGTCCATTTCAAAAATTTATGCAAACTCGACATTCTATTAAAACTTTTTGTTTTCGAACTTAACCAATTTAATTTAAAAATAAAACTAAAACAAATCTTACAGACTTAATGAAGTTCGTATAACTTTAATTTTAAATTCATTTTATAAATTAAATTCGAATTGTGTTAAGTTCGAAAGCCTGCAAGTTCGAGAAACACTAATTTTTCTGGCAAATTCGAACCACTTAAGTTCGAAAAACCCTAAAAATTCTGACAAGTTCGAACCACTTCAAATTCGAACTCCAACCAACTTCGAGACCCAACAAATTCGAATCCCAGACAAGTTCTAATTCTCTGACAAGTTTGAAACCCAATTAACTTCGAGAAACCCTAAAACAAATTCGAGAGGAGCGTATTCTGACAAGTTTGAAGAACCCTAATACACCCCTTGTGTTCGAGCGTTGAAAGTTTGAGAAACGGCCAAAATTTTGATTTTTTCAAGATTTCAGATTAAACCATTGTTTTTAGGATTAAAAACACTGATTTCGACTGAAAAGATGAACTAAAATGAACTTTTTCCCGTAACCTTGCTTGTAGAACTCTGAAAACTTCGAAAACACATATTTATCCGAGAAAAACGTCAAGAAACCTTATGAACGTTCACCAAACGCGAAGAACACGAAGAACATTCACGATGGCTCTGATACCACTTGTAAGGTCCACCCTGTACGGATCTATCAAGGCATGACAGTGACGCCGTCCAATGAGTGTGAAATCCTCGTTAGACGCTTAACAGATCGATCACGTATGGAACACAGAGCCGAACACAATGATAGCCGATGTACTAAATGACCACACACGGTGTATTGCTCCAAGAAATACTCTCTGATCACTTTCTAGCTCGCACATGCACTTGCAAGGCTCTGAAACTCGTAATTCTCAAAGATTAGTAAATAAAACGGATTAAGATCTAAGTATACTAATTAAGTTGGAACTAAACTAGATAAGTTCGTTTAGGCCCAAGACCACAAACATGTTCAATACCCTACGAACTTAGCTTCACTAAGTTCGTCAGGGTTGGGTTAAGTTCGAGGCTTAGCCTTAGAACTTATCTTCATAGTCTAGAACTTATCTGCACCTTCTAGAACTTAACTTGATACTCTAGAACTTAACATGATAGTCTAGAACTTAACATGCAAATGTAGACATCATACACAATTATGAATTAACACACATAACTTGTAATAATAAAGCCTCATCTATTATAAATGACTATCCATTACATATCTAGACTGCTATCGTCACACATGGTCTACAGAATTAGGCTTATTCAAAACACTACCTGCATGACGATAGCTTCTAGCAAGATATTCATTAGTCTACAGAATTAGGCTTATTCAAAACACTACCTGCATGAAGTCCCTGCTCAACACAAACCTTTACAACTCTCTGATACTTCCTGCCTTCAGATTTCCAGCCTGCATGATAGAAAATTGGCTGATCATGAAGCTTCTGCAGGTCATCCCGAGATAGGTTTATGAGATGCAAGGGATCATATACTTTCAAAATTGTCTTTTCATCTTGATCTTCCATTACTGCCTCTGCTGTCTCGTCATCGACTTACCACCACTTCATATCGCTCAAAACATTTTGTGGCATTGGCTTTAAAGGAACTTTCTTTAGACATCTGACTGGTTTGTAGAACATCTTCATCCACGGCTTCCCAGTCAATGAATCTATTCTTGATTCATCCATGACTCTCTTTCCTGATCTTGGCTTAATTCTATTGAACTTCCCAGACTGACCTTCTTTTCTGATAATTTTTGCTATCACTTCAGCATATTGGTCGTCTCCTAGGTTGACCAAATTTTTCCATGCCAACTCCTTTACTTCACATTTTGGCAATGTATTAAAGACTTTAAGTTTTCTCCTTAAATACTGAAGTCCATCTCTTCTTTTAAGAACAACAAGCTGCAATTCCATGTCACAGAACCAACTAAGAATACCTCCTGATAGCTTTCCTGGACTTGGCAACCTTATTTTCTCTTTCACTGCGAATGATGTCTTTTTCTCTTCTTTCTTGAACCAGAGATTTCTCATTTCTTCTTTGGTTTGCTCCCTATCTGGCTTTTGAGATACATCATCATCCGATTCATCATTAAGTGTAGACTTCAGCACGTCTACATCTATCGGATTCTGGTCTATATTTACATATTGCTCAGTGACCAATTGCTTCTGTATAACAATCTCATCTGCTTCATCTTCTTCATCCATCAATACTTCATCATCTGACTTCCAGTCTGGAACTTCTTCTGGCACAAACTCTCCTTCTTCAAGTCCTACCAGATCCAAATCTTCTTCAAAGTCAATCATTACATCTTCTTCTAAATCGGGCAAGGCTCCAATCATATCGTCTTGAATGGATTCTGTAGATTCGGGAGCCTTGCCTTTATCTTTCTCAACTCCAGAAGGCGAACCTGACTCGCCCTCTGCCCTTCTCCTTCTTCACGCACACATAGCGTTGCCGCCAAAACCCTTCTCTCCTCTACGCCGCTGCTGTGCACCACAGACCTAAGTCGCCGCCGCCAAACCCCGATCTCCCCTTGCTGCCCCTTGCTACTGTCCCTTGCCGGTCGCCGCCCTCTGTTCAGGCGCCGCCGCTGCCTTACTTCCAGCAACCGCCGCCCATAGAAACAACCCCCGTTCAGGCGCCGACACTTGCTCAGGGGCCGCCCCTTGTCCAGTCGCTGCTTTCCCCCTTCGTTCCGGCGCAGATTTAATTTGGTCTGGCAACTGTCGCTGATTCCTTTGTTTTGGGTCGGTTAGCTTGGTTCTGCAACTTGAATCCATCTGCTTTTCTGGACTTGTGTCCTGCCCACCTTTTGAACAGAATAGATATTCCCTCACAATATTATTATATATTACATAATATATAATATTATTAGTCGGTGCTCCTATTCCATCACCTACGGTTACGGTATCGTTTATATTAAATTACATCTACCTACGGTTGAGCATATGTCTATTTTTTTTTATCTTATTGCTTGAAAATATTATTTTTTTCTTTATCTGTCCTCATGTCTGGTCCTTCCTCTTTACCTGCACCACCCACAGACAGCTGCACAACTTGTTTATGCCCTCACCAATGTTTACAACCAATTTAGTTTTAAACTTTCCGTTGATGGTTCTTGTTATAAACTGTGGCGTCACATTTTCTTAGATATGTGTAAAGGTGCCAAAGTCTTAGGACGCATCACAGGCACTTCTAAACCTGTAAATGATCTTGATGAAGACTGGCAATCCATTGACTCTCGTGTCAAGTCCTGGTTTTATTCTACTTGTGATCCTAACTTGTTGCAAATTGTTTCAAGTGATGAATGTACTACAAAAGATTTAAGGGACAAAATTGATGAATTCTTTCTTAATAACAAAATGTCTCGTATGTTACAATTGCAAGAACAGTTTCGCAACACCGCTAAAGGCTCCACTTCCATAACTGAATTCTGTGATAACCTAAAAAACCTAGCTGATGCCTTATCTGATGTGGATTGTCAAATTAGTGAAGTTGAATTAGTGATGCAGATACTTCAAAAAATCCCTCCGTCTTATTCTAGCATTGTTGATGCCATCACTAATACTACTCCGTTTTCCAATTTCATTAAGGCGAAATTATGCTTCTTTTACATGAATCTCGTGAAACTAATGCTGATTCCCACCTTGATACGACTATCCAGTCCCCTGTTGCCTTATATTCCCATGTCTCTAATCCCGGTAAAGCGAAGAATAATAAGTCAAACAAGGGTAAAAACAATAGTCGCAACGCTCCCAAAGGGGGTGGTAATTCTAATGTTATCGGTACTACTAACCTCCCTTTTGCAGGAACTCAGCTACCACCCTCACAATTTCATGCAGGTACTCAGACCTTCATACCTGGTGCTCACTATGCCATTCCTACTTCTGGTTCTATACTTGGTCAGTATCAGTCTACATTTGCAGCTCCATCACAGTATCCACCACAGTACCTACTACAGTACCCACCGCAGTATACACAGTCAGCTCCAACTCCCTACCAACCACAATCATCTACTACCTCGAATGCTCATGGTCAACCTCTTCAGCAACATCATCCATCCTTGGTTTCCAACAATCCTCACGGGCCTAGCATTTGTATTCCAGTAAATGTCTGTTCAACAAGCTCAAGACCCGAACTTCTACATGGATTCAGGTGCAAGCTCACACATGTCATTCAACCAAGGTAACATTCACTCTCTAACTCCTTGTAATTCTAAATCCATTATGGTTGGTAACGGTGCTGTACTTCCAGTTAATGCTACTGGGCACTCTTTTTTTCCTTTCTCTAACAATAGGCTCAAGTTGAATAATATTCTTATTTCAAACCAAATGATCAAAAACCTCATTTCTGTTCGTCAATTTTCTACTGATAACTCCGTTTCTGTTGAATTTGACCCTTTTGGTTTCTCTGTCAAGGATCTTGAAACAGATCACGTCATCCAGCGATGTGATAGCGTGGGCGATCTTTATCCTATTCTTCCGTTTGTTCCCTCGCAAGCCTCTGCTTTTGTCTCCACGGTTTCCGCTTCCACCTGGCACCGACATCTAGGTCATCCGGGCCCGTTTGTTTTATCTTTTTTAAAGAATCGCCATTTTATTTTATGTTCTACGAATAATGTACCGTTGTGCCATGCGTGTCAGCTTGGCAAACATTGTCGTTTTCTTTTTTCTTCTTCCACTTCAAAAATTTCTATGTTATTTGAATTAGTTCATTCTGATTTGTGGACAGCTTCGGTTTTGAGTAATAGCGGCTTAAAATATTATATATTGTTTCTGGATGATTTTTCACATTTTTTGTGGGTCTTTCCTCTACGTGCAAAAAGTGATGTCTTTAAAACTTTTTGTCAGTTTCGAGCTTACGTTAATAATCAATTCAAAACTGATATAAGAAGTTTTCAATGTGATAATGGACGTGAATATGATAATAAAGCCTTTCACCAACTGTTCCAAACTACTGGCATACAATTTCGTTTCTCGTGTCCATACACGTCTCAACAAAATGGCAAAGCTGAAAGATCTATTCGCACCATTAATAACATCATTCGCACATATTTGATTGAAGCACGCCTACCCACTTCTTTTTGGGTTGAGTCTCTACTCAATGCTGTCCACACTCTTAACCTTCTTCCCACGACAACTCTTCAATTCAAAACCCCATTTGAACTTCTGTTTGGATTCTTTCCTTCCTACAATCACCTTTGTGTGTTTGGTTGCTTATGCTACTCCAACACATCTTCTACTGCTCAACACAAGCTCTCTCCTCGATCCTCTACGTGTGCTTACCTAGGTCCCTCACCAGATCATCGTGGCTATCGATGTCTCGACCTTACTACACAGACTGTAATTATCTCTCGTCATGTCATCTTTGACGAGACACACTTTCCGTTTGCCGATTTTCGCTCCCCTCCTTCGTCTGAGGAATTCGACTCCTTCATTGACGAAACACCTATTCCTCTCTCTTCTCTCACATCTTCACCCAACCTGACTGTCTCTCAACCACCCACTACTGGATCCGCTCAGTCATCCCCACCTCTTCCTCTACGGCTCCCAATACATCCGACTCGGAGGATTCTTCATCCCCATCCCCCCACAACCATCTCATCCTATGGTTACTAGGTCCCAAACTGGTCACCTAAAATCACGTCAAATTCTTAATCTATCTGCCATGTCTGATATTTCTCCAATTCCCCTATCCACAGCTCAAGCTATTAGAGATCCAAATTGGAAATCCGCTATGGATAGTGAAATGTCAGCTCTTTTATCCAATAAAACATGGATTCTTGTTCCTCCTCCTTCAGGTGTTAACATTGCAGGATGTCAATGGCTATACAGACACAAACCTAACAGTACTGGCAAGCTTAATCGGTACAAGGGTCGTCTTGTAGCTCAAGGTTTTTCCCAACAGCCAGGGCTAGATTTCGATGAAACCTTTAGCCCCGTTGTCAAACCTGTCACCATCCACACTGTTCTTAGTATTGCTATATCCCGTCAGTGGCCCATTCACCAACTTGATGTCAAAAATGGTGTTTCTAAATGGTGATCTGTAACATCCGGCATTGAACTAGGTTAGCAACAATGACCTAATCTGTATTGAATAGCCAATTATAACCTAATCAGTGGTCATTAGAAATTAATCAAAGTGATTAACAAGGATCATGAAGAAATTCAACTCAATTAGAATCAAATTCATCGGTGCGATGAATCGGGAAATCAATTAATCCGATCGATTTACGATATAAAGAATTAATTCAACTAAGTACATAATTAAATTATGATTAGTGACACTAATCATACACTAATACAATTACTTAACATATTATGTAAGACTAAATCAACTCATTAAAACAATGCATCCAAAAGTATTTATGAAATTACAAAAAAAAAAGGGAAATACAAGAATACATTTCTAAATACTTTTATACAAAAAAAAAAAAAAACAAAATACATCATTTTTATACTTAAAAATCAGCCAACAACACAAGGGAACACACTTTTGTGTCCCTTTGACTTTTTATAAAAATATTGAAAAGAATTATTCACTTTTTCTACTTTTTCAACATGTTGGTAAAATATTAAACACCACATTTATCATCATCATTTGCAAGACTAAAATTCTTCTATAAATAGAGGACTCATTTCCTCATTTCATTCACACCTTCAAAGCATAAACACCCTCTCATTCTCTCTAGAAAAATCGGCCAAAGGGCCTAGTGCAAGGCCAAGAACTTGCAACTTTGTTCTTCATATTTTCTTCAAGTGTTCTTGGTGCAACTTTTCAAGATTTCAACTTCTACTCAAAATCATATTCCAAATACTTCAAAGTAAGTAAATACTAACTTATTTCATCTTATATTTATGTTTATATAAGTCTTGCATAATATATATAATCACCAACAACAACAAGTTTCATAAAAACTCAAGTTTATAAGTTTCTAGTTTTTATTTTTAAGTTGTTTCTTTAAATGTGCATATGAATATATGAACACATTATAAACATGTTAATATTATGAAAACATGTGTTATATAACTTTTATAACTTTTATACAAGTAGTCTTTGAATAAACAACAAGAATCATAAGTTGTTTTAAGTTTATAAACTACGGATTTTCGGCAGAAAATTTATATCGACTTTGAAAAATCATAACTAATTCATAACTCAACGAAATGAGTTGATTCTTGTCTCAAAAGTTAGATCTATGTCTTAACTATAGATCTGTAATTTTTCATAATTTATTTTAAAGTTTAAGACCTCCAGAAATTATTTGGGAAACCGAAAGTTTGACAGCTCAAAAATGGCCAACATAGCGTTTTTAACGAGCTTTTTCACCAACCTAAACAACTCGAAAAATGGCCGTTCTTGATTCTAAAAATCCTTTGTATATAGTAGTTTGATGTCCTAGAAAGCCAAAGTCTAAAACATTTTGGAGCTTGGTCAAAAACAGCCTCAAAGTAGGCCGAAAAACCTCCGAAAAAGCTGGAAAATTATATATATATATAAACTTGACGTTTTAAGCAAATTTTATTTATAAACTTGTAATGTTGGGTGATTTAAGACATAAAAATCTATAAATATACATATTATCATATATTAGTGATATTAAGTCCTTATTATCATTTAGGACTCGGTTAAACACCTCCGGTTTCATCACCCATCAAACAACGCAAACTTGCATTTTTGCGCATATTTTGCCATCACAAGTTCGGTGAGTTCTCATAGCCCCTATTTTCACACTGTTATGTTTTGGGATGAAATACATGCTTCGTTTTTATATGGACACGGAAATATCTTCATTTCTATTATGTATTACACATTGGGTTCCATTAGCTCTGATATCATGAACCGTTAATTGCATTTATTTGTAAGCGCGAATATATTGTGGATAGATCTATTGGGAGTCATGTCCCCCACTCGGGTTAGTTGGATTGGCTAACAGCGGGTGCATATATATTCAACAAACGGTATTACGTATGGGAATACTGCACAGAGCAAACTTATTTTAAATTAAGCTTCGGTTGCATGATGGTTTATATGTAATACATAACAAGGAATTTATGATTTTATAAATTCAACCTCTATTATTGTTGTCCATACGAGTCAGATTTACGTGTAAACCTATGAGCTCACCAACAATTTTTGTTGACGTATTTTAGCGTGTATTTTCAGGAAATTAAGGCAACTATGCCTCGGACGTATTTTACTTTTAAGCTTCCGCATCCATGGAGTCGCATGCATATTCAAATTAACGGAGATTTAGCTGCATTATTTTGGATATTTTAATTATGTAATTAAATCTCTGTATTTTGCGAACTCCTTTACTCATATCAGTCTATGTAAAACATTGCTATGCTTTAAAGCTTTAACGATGTATTTTAAAAACGTACATATAGTGGTCGTTCATTATGATTATGGTTACGCTTCCGCACTCGTCACTCCTCGCTGCCAACCGGGGTAGCAGGGTGTGACATGATCTGACCGAAGAAGTTTATATAAAACAGTCTCCTGGCTAAGTTCATCCTCAGTTTGCTAATCATGTTTGTGGCTTCTTAAGGCTCTTTATGGTCTTAAATAGGCACCACGAGCCTGGTATCATCGATTTGCCACTTATATAGCTTCCATTGGCTTCCATAGTAGCAAATCTGATCCATCCCTGTTCACTTTTCACAGTGATGCTGATTCTATCTTTCTGCTCCTATATGTTGATGATATCATCTTGACTGCATCCTCTCCATCTCTCGTGGCTAAATTCATCTCCCGACTCTCGTCTGAGTTTGATATGATTGATCTTGGTACTCTATCCTACTTTCTAGGCGTTGCTGCCGAACACGACTCTTCCGGTTTGTCTATATCACAAACTGCGTTTGCTCGCGAAATCCTTGATCGTGCTGACATGTCCTCTTGCAATCCCCGTTCCACTCCCGCAGGCACTAAGGCCAAATTGTCCTCAGCAGGTCAACCTGTCTCAGATCCTTCTCTATATCGAAGTCTTGCCGGGGTGTTACAATATCTAACGATCACGCGTCCAGATATTACTTATGTGGTTCAACAGATTTGTCTCTACATGCATGATCCTCGTGAACCCCATCTCAACGCCTTAAAACGCATCCTTCGTTATGTTTAGGGAACCCTATTCTATGGTCTTCGTCTTCGTCCATCGGTAGTTGATCGTTTGGTCTCTTACACTGATGTTGACTGGGCCGGCTGTCCAGAGACACGATGTTCCACTTCTGCATTTTGCGTTTTTCTTGGTGACAATCTTATCCCTTGGTCTTCCAAGCGTCAACCTGTTGTTTCTCGCTCCAGTGCTGAAGCTGAATACAGAGGTGTGGCAAATGTTGTTGCTTAGGACGCTTGGATTCGTAATCTCCTTCTAGAACTTCGTTGTCCGTTAAACCGTGCCACCGTTGTTTTTTGTGATAATGTCAGTGCCATGTATCTTGCATCTAACCCAGTACAGCACCAACGTACCAAACATGTGGAAATCGATTTACATTTTGGTAGGGAACGTGTTGCTCTTGGTCATGTTCGTGTATTACATGTTCAAATCCACATTTCACAATTTAAGGTGCTTTCAATAAAACTTATAAGGCTAATTGCCTAACCCTAATTACAAATTCACTCCCTGTGGATCCGACCCTTACTTCTCTAAGCTAAACTGTGGATATAAGAATTATTTATGCGGGTCACAACGACGGCCCGTCAGAATTTTGGCGCCGTTGCGGGGGAGTGTAACGATAGTTAAGGTTAGAAGTTAGTCTTTGACCTTAGTTTTAGGTTCTTAAGTTTAAGTTCCGTTCTTTGGTTATTTTTTAGTCTTTAGTTTATTATTATTAAAAATCAAATAAACAATTTAAAAATTCAAAAAGATAATTGTCGTCCTCTACTTTACCACCAAAAATATAATCAGTTTAGTTAAGTATTCAATTTTAATACTTTATTAGTGTATGAACACACGTCGATCGGCTAAAGGATTGCTGCTACAATTCAAACGCACAAGAGGAAGAAATTCCTAATTTATAAATTCCCAATTCAGAGATACCTAATTTAGAAAGCCCTCCGATTTCGCCCCGAAATCGTGATCAAGATGAGCCCGAGCGTATAGCTGTTAGAATGGGGGATCAACCGAGACACACGGTTGAGTCACATTACCGTCCAGGTGATGTGCCTGACTCGTCTCCAATCCGTTATCCCGAAAATGAGAAAAAACCCGAAGTTCGTCCTCAATTATTCCAAATTCTTCCGATCTTTTGAGGGATGCCAAGCGAGGAACCCTACGAACATCTAGCTGAGTTCACAGCTATTTGTAAAGCCAACCATGTTCGAGGTATAACCATCGATGATTTAAAACTTCGATTATTTCCTTTCTCATTAAAAGAGAAAGCGAAGAATTGGTTCGTATCCTTACCAACCAATAGCATTACAATATGGGATCAAATGAAACGAGAATTCCTTAATGAATATTATCCCATTAGTAAAACAACTGAGAAAAGAAAGGAAATTACCGGATTTAAACAAAAGTCGGGCGAACAATTCTAAGAAGCGTTCGATCGTATGAATGAAATATTGAGAGCTTGTCCACACCACGAAGTACCCAAATGGATGCTTATCAAAAAAAATTTTGCTGGTGTGAGTCAAGAGAGTCGTAATATGATTATAGCTGCCACAGGAGGCACATTTTTAGGAAAAGAAGACGACGAAGCTTGGGAGTTGCTTAGTCAACTCGGTAAAGGTTTTAAAGTTCAAGCTGGTTCTGAAAACAGTATAGGAGTTCAAGTTATGGGCATAGATAATGCCTGGAAATGTGAGGTTAAGAGTGAGATTTCAGAACTAGGCAAGAAAATGGATCAATTGATGAAGGGTCTTTCAAACCCTAGTGCATCAATTAATTGTGTTACTTGCGGAGATCCATCGCACCATTCCGAAGGATGCCCTGAAGTGCAATCCACTGAGGAATTCGTCAATGAAGTTTACGGTTTCAGAGCTCATCGAGAGAGGGATAATCCATTTTCGGAAACATACAATCCGGGGTGGAGAAACCATCCCAACTTTCGATTGAAAAATGATCAGCCTACCGATCATCAATCTAAGCCGAGATATGAACCACCAAAGAGAGAATATCAATATGGTTCAACTTCAGCAGCTAAAGATGAGCGATATTACAAGTCAAATCATTGTGATCAACCACAATTCCAAGTTGAAACAAAGATAAGAAACATGAGATTAACGAAGATAAGAAACATGAGATTAACGAAGTTAATGAAGTATTTAAGATAACCACATTAAGAAGTGGTAGAGAGGTAGACAATAAGATTGAGATGCCAAAAGAGAAAGAGGCAGAAGAAGATACCGACACTGAAGTCGTGTATGAGGAGAAAGAGGATCCAAAAAAGGAGGTGCCTAAGAAGGTTTCTTTTAAGGAGCCAATTAAAGCAGATATCCCAACTCCCAAAGTTGGGGAGGCGGATAAGAGTCAAGACACTTCAATTCCTCCGCCTTATCCTGCTGCTTTAGAAAACCCCAAATCTTCTCCATATGGCAAAAGAGGCCCACAACCAGAGGATCTGTGGGACTTGTTCAATCAAGTTAAGATCAATATTCCTTTGATCAATGTCATTCAACAGGTTCCCTCTGATGCCAAATTCTTGAAAGATCTCTGCACTCAAAAAAGAAAGTATAAGGTCTCGCTCCCAAAGCAGATCAATTTAACTGAACAGTTAAGTGCAGTAGTTTCTAGATCTCTACCTCCTAAACTCAAGGATCCCAGATCACCATGGATTCCAGTGACTATAGGTAATGTGCAGATTAAGAAGGCACTGCTTGATCTTGAAGCTAGTGTTAATATTTTACCTGGAAACTTGTTTATAAAACATGATCTAGGTCATTTACAGACAACCAATATTATCTTACAGCTGGCAGATCGATCAACCAAGTGCCCAAGAGGTATTTTATTAGATGTCATAGTAAAAGTTGAAGATTTTTACTATCCAGTAGATTTCCTAGTATTGGACACTGAAAGTTCAATAGGATATAATCAACCGGCTATTATCCTAGGCAGACCTTTCTTAGCCACGATTAATGCACAAATTAATTGTAGGACAGGAGCAGTGGATATTGCCTTTGGTAATAGGAAACTAAGACTGAATGTGTTTAATGCTTCAAGTGTCTCTAATATTGATTCAGAGTGTTATCTTATAGACATGGTGGACGAACTTGCGCAGCAGCATGGTTCGTTAATCAACATCAAAGATGCTACTGAATTATTCTTTACAGAGAATGAATTAGCCAAATTGAATCCTACTGAGTGTGATAAGCTAGAAGTAGTCATGGAATCCACATTAGAATTGAAACAACCACCATGGACCCATAGGACTGAAAAATTACCTACTGATTTACCTCAGTCAGCCAAACCTTCAATAGAACAACCACCTATTCTAGAATTGAAGGAGCTGCCATCTCATCTAAAATATGCTTTTCTAGTTCCATATGACACTTTTCCTGTCATAATTTCATAAGATCTGACTGAAGAGCAGGAGAGAGCTCTGCTGCAAGTATTAGTCAAATATAACGAAGCAGTAGGGTGGACGATAGCTGATTTAAAAGGAACCAGACCCACTTTGTGTATGCACCGAATCATTACTGATCCAGAAGCTAAACCAACTCGGGATGCACAGAGGAGATTGAATCCTAATTTAAGAGAGGTAGTTAAGAAAGAAGTATTAAAATGGTTGGACGTTGGAATTATATATCACATATCTGATAGCAAGTGGGTAAGTCCAACCCACACTGTACCCAAGAAATCGGGAATTATAGTAATTAATACTGAAGAATGAGAGAAGATAACTACTCGCCCTGTAACGGGGTGGAGAGTTTGTATTGATTACAGAAAACTCAATGCTGCTACTTCAAAAGATCATTTTCCGCTACCATTTATAGATCAAATAGTGGAAAAATAAGCAGGACAAAAGTTTTACTGTTTCCTGGATGGATATTCTGGTTATAATCAAATCCCAATCTATCCTGAGGATCAAGAGAAAACTACATTTACTTGTCGCTAAGACATCTTTGCCTACCGAAGGATGGTTTGGACTATGTAATGCACCCGCCACATTCCAGCGCTGTATGATGGCTATATTTTCAGATATGGTGGGTGGTTCTCTTGAAATATTTATGGACGATTTCTCCATATTCGATAAAACATTTGAAGATTGTCTGTGACACTAAGAGAAAGTCCTAAATAGATGCACTGAAACCAACTTAGTGTTAAGTTGGGAGAAAAGCCATTTTATGGTAAAAGAAGGGGTAGTCCTAGGTCACATTGTGTCCGAGAGAGGCATGGAAGTTGATAAGGCGAAAGTTCAATTAGTTTCTTCACTTCCACCCCCTACCAACGTTAAAGGAATAAGATCATTCTTAGGCCACGCTAGTTTTTATCGGCGATTCATTAAAGATTTTAGTGAGATCTCAAGTCCGTTATGCAATCTTCTATCAAAATACACCGAGTTTAATTTTGATGATGCTTGTATGAGAGCATTTGAGAAACTTAAATCAAAATTAACTGAAGCGCCAATTCTACAATCTCCAGATTGGTCTCAACCTTTTGAGATCATGTGCGATGCAAACGATTACGCAGTTCGTGCTGTATTAGGACAAAGTTTTGAGAAAAAGTCAGCGGTTATTTACTGTGCAAGTAGAAGCTTTAATGAGGCACAAATCAATTACACCACTATGGAGAAGGAGTTATTAGTCGTAGTGTTTGCCCTAGATAAATTCAGATCATATATTTTGGGGGGGGGGGGGGGGGAAGTAATTGTGTACTCAGACCACAGTGCTTTAAGACATTTATTGGCGAAGAAGGATGCCAGGCCTAGATTAATTCGGTGGATCCTTCTATTGCAAGAATTTGATTTAGAAATTAAAGATAAAAAAAGGCACAGAAAATGTTATTGCTGATCATTTATCAAGGCTTCACTTAATCCCAACAAACTCAACTGATCAAATCAGGGACTCCTTCCCTGATGAACAATTATTATATGTATCTAAAATTCCCTAGTTTGCGAATTTAGTTAACTATTTCATAACAGGAAGATTGCCAGAGAACTGGAACCCACAATAGAGAAAATATTTCTATGCTCAAGCAAGGCAATACATTTGGGATGAGCCTGATCTATTTAAAATAGGAGCAGATCAAAGTATAAGACGATGTGTCCCTAAGTCGGAACACGAGGATATTCTTAAACACTGCCATGCATATGCATGCGGTGGCCATTTAAGTGCAAAGAAAACTGGTCACCGGATACTGCAGTGTGAGTTTTTCTAGCCCATAATATTTAAGGATGCCTAAGAGTTTGTTAAAGGGTGCACAAGATGCCAGCAAACTGGTGGCATCGCAAAAAGAGATGAGATGTCTATGACCCCGATATTAATTGTCGAAATATTTGATGTATGTGGCATTGATTTTATGGGATCTTTCCCTAAATCATTTGGATATGAATACATTTTTGTTGCAGTAGATTATGTTTCTAAAAGGGTGGAAGCAGAAACCACACGCACTAATGATAACCGGGTGGTGTGTAAATTTGTTAAAAAAAATATCTTTGCACGACACAGTATCCCAAGGGCTATCATCAGTGACGGAGTGTCACATTTTAATAATCAGCATTTTGCTAAACTCCTTAAACAATATAGAGTTAACCATAGAATAGCAACACCTTATCATCCACAAACCAGCAGACAAGTCGAGATCTCTAATAGAGAGATCAAGAGAATCCTCGAGAAGACTGTCAGACCTGATCATAAAGATTGGTCACAAAAATTAGAGGATGCTCTGTGGGCATACAGAACCTCATTTAAAACACCTATCGGTATGTCCCCTTATCGGCTTGTTTATGGTAAGCTTTGCCACCTTCCAGTGGAATTAGAACACCGAGCTCTATGGGCCATCAAAAACACTAATTTTAATTTACATGATGCCTGTGTTGATAGGAAATTTCAATTGAATGAATTAAAATAAATTCGTAGAGAAGCCTACGAAAGCGTAAGAATTTATAAAGAAAAACAAAAGTTTTCCATGACAGAATGCTTAAAAATAAAATATTTACCAAAGGAAATAAAGTCTGTTTTTTAACGCAAGACTTAGACTATTTCCCGGTAGATTAAAAAGTAAATGGATAGGTCCATACGTTGTAACTAATACCTACCCACACGGTGCGGTAGAAATACAGGACCTAAAAGGTGGTGAGCCATTCAAAGTAAATGGACATAGACTTAAATTATATGTTCAGTGGGCCACCAATGATATGTTAGTATCTGAACTCATCAGACTACAAGATCCTAAAGTTAATTAATTAGTTTAGGAGCAGTACGTCTGGCTGAAGACGTAAAACTTAGCGCTTTCTGGGAGGCAACCCATAGTATTTTGATTATTTGAATTTAATAGTTTTAAGTATGTTTATTTGCTTATTTGTGTTACTTGTGTGTACCCAATTAAGTTGGGGAGGATTCGTCCTCCTAAACTTAGTTGTGTTTAGAAATTAGGTTTTAAATTAAATAATAGGACCCCCACATCAGAAAATAAAAATTTTAAGCACGCAGCAGAATTATTTTAACCCGATAATACAAGCGTAAGTTGGGGAAAATGCCCGTATAAATTTAAAAATTAAAGAATTAGTGTTTCGAGACCAGTGCACAGCCTAGATCACAAATCCAGAGGCCCGGGCGCAGGGGGGCGCAGGCCTGCGCTGGCCCTGCGGCCCGACGCGCCTAAAATTTTATAAAAACAGTATTATCGTCCTCATAACCCCAAAACCCTAATTCCAGTTCCAGAAAACGGCGACTTCGATTTTCTAAGCCTAAAAACCTTCAAAAGTTGGTCTTTTTCACGTCAAATCTTCAATCCGACGTTAGTTCTTCTCAAAGATTAGCAATGTATACTCCCTATAACCCCTTTAGCTTCATTCTACGCTAGTTTCGTATAGATTTATCATGCATGCATGGGTTGAGGTTTTGAGAGTTACATGATTTTTATTGAAAAAAAGGGTTATTAATAATTTTCTAAATAATCATTTAATTAATATAAAATTATTTTTGCAAAACTTTTGTAAAAATTATGGCTTTTTCCGTTTGTATTAGATTTTGAAACTTTTTATCTTAAAGGTTATGTGTTTATTGTTAAAATATTTAATTATAAATGTTCATGCATTTGATAAGGTTAGATTGGGCTCACATTGTTGGTGAGACTTAGGATTAGTTTATTTATTAATGAAAAAGGGTGTTTAATATTCATGCATCATTTATATAGATAACCTCATTTTGGAATTCCTATTAGAACTGCCCGGACTTACACCGCCTTCAATAGAGGTGATTTATGCCCCTTAGCCAAGGTCATGTGGAAGCTTGTTATTTTTAACATACTTCCATGTCACCAAGACACCACATACGTGAGACCACAAGAAATCCTCCTAGTTCATGCTTTAATGACCGGATACCCGACTGTGTCATTAGGGTACATTATTATGCAGAATTTGTGGGAGTGTCATGTCTTAGGTCAATGAATAAACTACCCTCATTGTAGAATGATGACTGAATTGTTTGTGATAGAAAAGGTTGTGTCCGAGGAGTTGCCCATAAGGATCCTTAACCTAAATACCACATGATTTACAAGGATTACTATGGTAGGGCTAGTATTTGAGCGTACTGAGAGAGGTTTCCAAATTCATCGTCCAAAATCTGCTAAAGGTGACCAAAATCCCTTTCAAAGCTCCTGAACCCGTGCCTGAAGGACAAAATAATAAAGTAAAAGCTAGAATGGAAGTCGACGAAGAAGATCAGAGACCTTGGAAGAGGGTCGAGACCGTTGTTATCGTCTGGGATCAAGTGCGTAAGCTAAGGGAGATTGTTGGAGACGTGTTGAACACAAACAATGTGTTGCTCAAAGAGATCCAGACGCTTTGGGAAAATAAAAAGAAGAACGATCAACTGTTTCAAACGCATTCGGACTGGCTCACCAATCTCCAGATCACTGTCGCGAGAATTGGAAGAAATCATCGCACCTCTAGCAGAATGTTGATTTTATTATTTGAGTATTGTCGTTCAATTATGCGTGATAAACATTTAAGTTTGGTTTGAATTTGTTTCTGATATGATGGTTTGTTTGTTTGGTTTGTTTATTTAATTTTATCTGGATTGTAATCGTACTTTAATTTTTATTTTTAAAAGTGTGATGTCTTTAATTTAAGTTGAATTATAGAATTTGAATTTTGTTTGTTTAAATTTAATTGTTATGAATAAGGAATATTGTAAGGTCTACCACTACTAGATCTATCTAGACGCGGATCCGTGAACGAGTGCGGAATCCTCGTTAACGGTTAGACAGACAACTCTCAAACACGAAACACGGAGACTATTAGACGCTGAACGAACGACACACGAACGATCTTACGCACTAATTCTCTCCGAAACTGACCAAAAGCTGATGATAAACTCGAGATCGCCTTAAGCTTAATTCCTCACGAATTCTGCTAAAAGTCTTCTAATGACTCGAGTCTATCCCTAATTATAGACCCTGATTCGAATCTGATGTGGGCTAAACTCGAATCTGGCCCAAGGCCCATTCGAGTCTGTCCACAAAGACACTCTCGAATCTGAGCACATTCGAATCTAAGGCTACATTCGAATCTATCACAGATTCGAATGTCTACCTTTATGTAATTCGAATCTAGTCAAAACACTTAAGCATCTAAGTGTTGAAACTCTTGTTTTTACTTATGCTTGAATTAATCTTTGATCTTTATGTTTGAACTTCTTGTAATATGTTACATCAAGTTCAAACACACAATCAATAACATTCAAACAAATATAAACATATATATCAAAACACTTGTTAACTATCAATACTCTGAATATTACTTAAACCAAAATGTTAGATCGATTAGACTGCTATCGTCACACAAGGTGTACCAACAGACTCCCCCTTGACGATAGCTTCTAATTATTTACATCAAGTTCAAGTACTAGAACTATATATACTACTGCCTGCATATAATCCAGCATCTATACAAACTTTAACTACCTTCTGGAACTTCCTGGCTTCAGATCTCCATGATTCAGTAGAGAAGATAGGCTGATCATGTAGCTTCTTCAGGTCGTCCTTTGATAGATTTATCAAATGCAATGGATCATATACCTTCAAAATGACCTTCTCGTCTTGATCCTCCATGATGGCTTCAGCAGTGTCAATCTCGAGGTACCACCATTTCATGTTGCTCAAAACATTCTGTGGCATCGATTTCATTGGCACTCTTTTCAAGCATTTGACTAGCTTATAAATCATTCTGGCCCAAGGCCTTCCAGTATGAGGATCTATCCTTGATCCATCCTCGACCCTCTTTCCGGTCCTTGGCTTGAGTCGCTCAAATTTGCCTTATCGCCCTTCCTTCCTTATAATTCTTTCAATTACGTTCGCGTAGGGATCATCTCCAATATTGATCAGCTCCTTCCAGGCTAACTCTTTAACTTCAATCTTGGGCAATGAATTAAACGCTTTCAGTGTCCGCCTCATGTATTGAAGGCCATCTCTTCTTTTCAAAATAAACAGATGCAGTTCTCTGTCAAAGAACCAGCTAATAATCCCTCCTGAGAAGTTTCCAGCTCCCGGAACTCTCATTTTCTTCTTCATCTTCAGCTGCTCTTTCGTTTCTTCCTTTTTGAACCAAAGATTTATCAATTCAGCTCTAGATGGCTCTTTCTCAGCCTCTTCAAGTTCTTTGTCTTCAACTGAGGCTATCTTGATGTAATCAATATCAATCACATTATGATTTCGGCCCTCATACAGTTCAGTGACAGGTTGTGAATTGATTATCACTTCATTAACATGATCGTCTTCATCATCTAACACTTCATCATCCGATTTCCAGTCAACGACGTCCTCTGGAATGAATTCACCTTCTTCCAACTCTTCAACGTCATCTTCAAAATCGAATTCCATGAGCTCTTCTTCAATATCTTTCAGCGCATCTATCATGTCGCTATCTAAAGTCCTTGAAGAACCTGCTTCTCCTCCTGGACTAGGCTCCCCCTCAGATTGAGCAGTCTAAGCAGCAGAAAGATCTACTGGCTCATTCTGTCTTTTTGGGCTGGGATCATTGCCATTTCCATCTTCATTCTCATCATCATCATCATTCCTGCGAACTACTTGATCACGACAGGATGTCTCCCCCTGAGCCTGAAGATTTTTCATTAACTGCTCAATAAGGGAGCGCATCGATCTTAACTCGGCTGCCTGATCGCAGACGAACGTCTTTAGCTCAACATTCTCGTCTTGGATTTTTCCTACAGTCTTCTTTAATTCAGCATTTTCTTTATCTAGATTCGCATTATGTGCCTGAATTTCTCCCATTGCCTGTGTTAGGCTTAGGAGTTGAACATGTTGAAAGTCCACTCGAGCTTTGAGCTGCATAAACCGCTGATTTTCAGCATAGGGGGCCGAAGTAGATGGAATTGATTGTATGGGAGCTGGGATGAATGGTGGTGGAATATATGGCTCATGTGGAGGTGGTGGTGATGGTGGAGCAGTGGCTTGTGGTTCTTGAGTTTGAGATTGAGGTTGTTGTGCATCGGACGCTGAGAATGTCCCTTGCATAAACCTGTGACGCTTGGCCCGCTGCCTAGTCACCATGGGAGCAACTTCCTCTTCTTCGAAGTCCGATTCTTCAGATTCCCTTGCTACTCTCCTTCTCGAGGGCTCTTCATTGATAACTACGACTCTTGAGCCATAAGTTTCTATGCGAACTCGAGAGTCAGTAGCTTCAGATTCAGGAGCTTTAACTTCAATCTCCTCCATATCTTCCGACTCTGATTCAGATGATGTCAAACCTTTATCAGCCTTTTCTGGCTCATACTCTTCCACATCTCTAAATACATCTTCTTCTCCTTCTGATGGACTGAGCAATTCACCAACTAATGCTGTAGCTACATCTTCGTTTGCATGAGGCCCTGCCTCCCAAATTTCATTAAGCGTCTCGCATAGCTGTTCAGCTTCGCGCGGAACATTTGAGGGCCCAGCTTCTTGAACATTTGAGGGCCCGGCTTCTGTAACTTCTGGTTGCTGACTAGTCGACGGCCTTGATGCCTGAGTTTGAGTCGCTGATGGTCTTTGACGGCGTCTTTGAGCTCGCGGCTGCTGTTGTTGTTGGCGTTGTTGTGGTTGTTGTTGTGGTTGAAACTCAACGACCCCTGCCCAGTTGGCATCTTCCGGGGCTTGAAACTCCCTATCCACAATTGCTCCGAATAGTGGACGCGCAACAGGAACAGCTAACCTTCCTTGGTGTGAGGAACAATCAGCGAAAATCCTTTTGTCCAAGATGGCAACACTCTGAAAGTCATTTGTCAGCGGCAAGTTCGGCAAGAAGTGCCTTATCAACATCATAATGAACCTTGGATAGAGCAAAAACTGTTGATTCTCGGAGCAGATATCTGATGAGCAAATTCCGAAAAGATCATCTCCGAAAAACTATATGGGCGATTATACACCATAGCGACAATCCCCGATTGAATCTTCGCGACAATATAGTCGAACCCTGCCTTTTTCGCAGCAAAGCACACCATAAATACATGCGCCAAAAACCTCCATTGTCCTATCAATCCACTTTTCATGTATGACACTTTTGTCACATCGAGGCTGTACCCCATTCTTTGAAAGGCCGCTTGCCTTATACTTAAAGGAAATTCTATTGGCCCCGCTTCTTCTTCCTGAGTGCCCAGCTGCAGCACTTGACGAATCATATCAGCCGAAAATACCAATGGCTGTCCTTCAATGCGAGTGCGTAGAACTGTCGGAGTGACCGAGCAGTCTACCTGCAAATGGTCGTAAAACTGACGGATGTAGGGTAACACAAGCTGCACATTATTCCACAGTGCATGTCCGATCCTTGATTCAGCGAGAAAATCCAGTACTTGACGGAATCCCTGCGCCTCAGGGAGATTCAGGTCTGGATGAAGCACCATATTGTGCTTGGGAACGAACGCTCGAATAGCCATTTCTGCACAATAAACAAAACCATTAGATCCATTAAAAATTAATAAACTTGTTTAAATTTAAATCTGTTTTATTTTGAACTTGTTTAAGTACAAAATCCAACACGATTAAATTCCTACAAGTTTAATAACATTTGAATTAAATAGTGCAAATAACAAATAGATTCGAAATTAACAAATTCGAAGTGTCCTTATTTGAGTGTAATGGACAGATTCGAAATGTCCCTATTCGAATGTAGTGGTCAGATTCGAAGGTCATGGTCATCTCGAATCTAATGACAGATTCGAGAAACCCATGAACAGATTCGAAACTGATGAACAGATTTGAACGGCCGTATTCATTCAAGGACCAAATCTCTTGATTTTAACCTTTATGGACTTAAAAATTTACATTCATTAGTCCTACTAGTTACTAATCACAGAAATATGCCTTTAATTTGATTGTTTATCGGTCCAAATTAGGTAATTTTGTAAAAACCCAATTTCAACCCTTAAACCTTCAAAATTCGATGATTTTGACCTAAATGATGTATAAAACTACTCAAATCTTGTACAATCCGGTTGATTATACCTAGAAGTATCTGTAGAATCGAAACACCAAGTAAGAAACTCGACAAAATGTCGTTTATGAGAGAAACGATAGACTCGAGAAATAGATTCGAAGTCGCCTTGTCAGATTCGAGTGAATAGATTCGAAAACAGTAAGTCTTAAATGACTTCATTGTTGACCTATATATACTAACAACCTTCGAGTCTAATGCCCTGGTCGAATCTACTGACAGATTCGAAGGCTTACCTCTTCGAGTCTGTCTTAGATTCGAAATCACCAAACACTTAGAAAAATTTTCGAAAATTATGAAATAACTTCAACTTTTCCAACCTTTTTCTACGGTATCGTGTAACCAGATAAACTATGCCAACTCTTTTACCCTAAGCTCAAGATATTTCACGCAATGTTTATTTTATCCAACTTGGAATGCACCCTCAGTAAGTTTTGACCTTTTACCTAAGTAAAATTTTAAAACTAAAATAAAATAAAATAAAATAAAATAAAATAAAATAAACTAAGGTAAAAATAAAATAAAATAAAATTTTGACTAAAAAATTTATTCTAGACTTAAGCTAAACTTAACAAATTTAAAACCTAAGCTAAAAATTAAACAAAATCTTTTTGATGAGTACAGTCTAAGAAAGGTTCAATCAGATAGCGATGTATGATACTTGCTTTCAGTACTTGAGCTTTCACACTTAGGAATTTTTTATTCCTTTGATTATTTGTCGTGACATACCTATTTAGCCGATTGTTGGTATTTTACCCCTTTAAACACTCTACATTTCGGAACATCTCTTGGCATTTTTATTTATCAGGAAATTATCTTACGTGACTCAAACATAGACATACTTTTATGATCAAGGCACACAGACAAAGATTCTAACTTGTTGGTATTTGCAAACTTTCTTTAAAAGACAAACATCGGACACAGGTCTGTATTTTCATACAACAAAGTGTCTTAGTTCGACTTAAGGTTTATTTTTAAAGTTAGCAGACAGCGGTGACAGGTCTGTACTGACGTACAACAAAGCGACATATCTGCTAACCCGAATCTAAACAGAGACAACAGGTCTGTACTTACGTACAACAGAGTTGCATGTTTTCGACTCTCAGTTTTACATGATATTTCTATTCTTTCCATTTTCAGATGTATTTGATGTTGTCATACATCCCCAGAAAGTTTGCATACCTCATTTAGACTCAAAGTTTGTATGTCTTTTACATAAAAATTAAGACCGATTGGTCGTACATCTAAGTTAGTGACACGCTTGACTTTTTCTAGAATATTTTATTAGCCTTGAGATTCCCTATATGTATGATGCCTACCAACACATCAAACTAAATAAAGTATAACACTTAGAATTTAGTTACATTATGTGTGAATGCCTAAACACTTAGAGTTTGTAACGACTGTGCTAATTTTCGTCACTTTGAACCTATGTATCTAAGATTTAACTCTTTTTTCTGATATTCTCTTTTTTTGTATTTTTGTAATTTTCTCTCTTTTTTCTTTTGTTTTTTATAAGAAAAAGCAGTAAAATAAGCTAACCTACTAACTTACTAAAAATAGAAACTTACTAAAAATAGAAACTTACCTAAATTAGCAGACTACTAAAAAGAAAGAAAAACTACGAGTTATAAAAGAAAATAAGCTACTACTACTAAGGCCAAATTACTCTGGGTTGCGCATTCCATTCAGTTGAATTAAATACTCAAACCGTGACTTATCAAACGCTTTGGTAAATAAATCTGCATTATTATCTTCTGTTGCCACTTTTACCAGTTTGATTCAGTTCTTTTCAGCACAATCACGAATAAAATGATGTCTTATGTCTATGTGCTTTGTTTTATTATGTTTAACTGGATTATTAGTTATAGCAATAGTAGACTCGTTATCTATTCTAATAGGAGTTTGAGTGTAAGCCAAACCGTAATCCCGCAATTGTTGTTGTATCCACAGAACCTGTGAGCAGCAACTACCAGCAGCAACATACTCGGCCTCGCACGTTGACACGGCTACCGATGTTTGTTTCTTGCATTGCCAGGACACCAATCTCCCTCCTAGGAACTGACAACCTCCAGTTGTTGATTTGCGCGTCAAGCTGCATCCTCCGTAGTCAGAATCAGTGAATGCCTCCAACTCTAGATCTCCCTCCGCGTGATACCAAAGTCCCAGCTTCGGTTTCGACTTGAGGTATCGTAGAATCCGCTTCACAGCTTTCATATGCATCTCCTTCGGATTCACTTGAAACCTAGCACAAATACAAACAGCAAACATAATATCAGGTCTTCAAGTAGTTAAATACATAAGTGACCCAATCATGGCCCGATATAAAGTCGGATCCACATCGGTATCACTTTCAGTACCCCGCCCGAGATTATGATTCACTTGAATCGGCATGCTGAAATGGGCAGTCAACTTAGTTCCTTCCATCCCAAACCGTTCTAATATGTCATAGACATACTTAGTCTGATGGATAAACGTCCCTTCCTTCTTTTGGTCAACTTGTAACCCTAAAAAGAAATTCAACTCCCCCATAGCACTCATCTCGAACTTAGACTTCATCACCTTCTCGAAATCTTTGCACATCTGTTCGTCTGATGATCTAAAGATGATATCATCGACGTACACTTGTACCAAGATAAAGTCTTCACCCTTCCTCTTAACAAACAGAGTACTATCTATCCTACCCCATTTCAAAACCGTTTTCTAAAAGATGGTTGGATAGAGTCTCATACCACGCCCTAGGTGCCTGATGTAATCCATAAAGAGCCTTATCTAAGCGATATACTCTATCAGGATATCTTGGATCTGTAAATCCGGGCGGTTGTTCTACATACACCAACTCCTTCACTTTCCCATACAGGAAAGCACTCTTAACATCTAACTGATATACCTTAAATCCCTTGAAGGAGGCAAAGGCTAAAAACAACCTAATTGCTTCTAACCTTGCTACTGGTGCAAAAACCTCGTTGTAATCGATTCCCTCCTCTTGGTTGAAACCCTTTACAACTAATCTTGCCTTGTTGCGCGTGACTATACCCCGATCGTCCCTTTTGCACTTAAAAACCCATTTGGTTCCTATGGCAACTTCCCCTCGAGGTAATGGAACTAACTCCCACACTTCTAGTTTCCTAAACTGTGAAAGCTCTTCCTGCATCGCTTCAACCCAGGAGTTATCCTTAAGTGCCATTTGCACATTTTTGGGCTCTACTTGCGATATGAAGCACGAATATAGACATGTGTGATATGCCTCGGAGTCGTTTATCATCGACAACAACACAGTGTTGTTATTTACACTACTCCGAGTCCTCACACCCTCGTTAGGATTTCCTATGATGCTTTCTAAAGGATGGTTCTTGTTAATCCTAGAGGTCTCTATTTCATCAACCCTTAGATTATCCCCTAAGTTAGATCCTATTTCACCTAATGGGGGAACAGGCTCAGCTTCTACATTTTCCTCCTCACGGACGTTTTCCTCAGAGTTAGAACTTGATGCTTGAGTCTGATTCTCAGTGTTAGGTGTCTCTTGATCAGCAACTTCTGGAGATCCATCTACTGTCGCAGTAGGCTCGGATGTAGATTCGAACGTGGTCCTTGGAAAGATATGGCCATCGACATTCAGGTGCAACGTCGCCATGTCTTTTTCGATTATACCTGCATTATCATCCAAAGAAATGTTAAATGACTCAAACAATTTATCATAGTCAAATAACCATTCCGGACCAGTTTGGGGTTCATGTGTATAATTTGTGACTTCAATATTATACACAATCTCCACAGTACCACTTGTTTTGTTAAAAACCCGTTTGTTTGGTGAGTTCGGCACATAACCTAGGAAATATCCTTCGTCAGCCTTTTCACCAAACTTCGGTTGATGTTTTGTGCGTAAAAGTGTGCATGGTACTCCAAACGGTTCGAATCCAGTTAAGTTAGGTGGCCGTTTATTCAAAATTTCATAGCATGTTTTGTTCAAAGATTTGACTGTAAGGACTCTATTTAAAACATGGCACGCGGTATTCACTGCCTCCCCCCAAAACATGGTAGGAAGCTTTGAATCCGAAAGCATAGTCCTTGCAGCTTCAATCAATGTTCTATTTTTACGTTCGGCCACCCCATTCTGTTGTGGTTCATATGGTGCACTGAATTGATGCATTATGCCCTTTGATAGGCAATATACACGAATTACAGAGTTTTTAAATTCAGTCCCATTATCACTACGAATATTTTTAACCCTTGTTCCGTAGGAGTTCTCCACTTGGTCTAAGAACCCGATGAGCTTTGCAGCCGTCTCGTCCTTCGTACCTAAAAAGAAAACCCATGAAAACCGTGAGTAGTCGTCAGTGATAACTAAGCAAAACCAACTACCTCCTATACTCCTTTTGTTGATAGGGCCAAAAAGGTCCATATGCAACAAATCGAATGTCGAGGATATCGAGTTCTGCTTCTTGGATTTGTGTGTCTTTTTATGCTGTTTGCCCTTCATGCACGGTAGACACTTGTCCTCGAACTGAAAACTTTTCAATGGCACACCCTGCACCAGTCCATTCTTTGTTATGTAATTCATCTTCCTAAGGTGCAGGTGAGCCATTCGTTTGTGCCATAAAACCGATTCCGTCTCTGAAGCTTTTGATAGAAGACAGATTGGAGCCATCGAAGTATCCGGCTTGTTCATATCGAGCATGTACAAGTCATTCTTCCTTGGAGCCCGCATCAATATCCAATCTTCAGGTATCTTGAATCCCGGCTTTAGCACTAACGCCTCAGTGTCAGTAAATAACACCGAGTTCTTCTTATCACAGATTTGAGATACACTAATGAGATTATGAACCAGTTTATCAACGTGATAAACTTGGTCCAAAGTAATTGTCCCATTAGTGACTTCTCCGGTACCCGTGATATTTCCACCCTTGTTACCAGCGAATGATACGAATCCCCTATTACCTCCCTTGAAGTCTGTGAGTAGACTTCTTTCCCCCGTCATGTGCCTGGAGCAACCACTGTCGACGAACCATTTGTTGTTTGGACCTGTAGTTATCTCCTGCACATGAAAGAAAAGAGGTTAGTTATCACGGGGAACCCAAGCCATGACTGACTTGGTAATACCATTCTCGTCCACATACGTGAACTCTTTCAAATACCCATCTCGCCTTTCAGGTGACTTGAGCCTTTGAACTGAATTCTGTTGTGGTGCCGAGTGATTTAAGTTCACTCTTTGCTTTGGAGTAGGCATTTGTTGTTGTGGAGCTCTAGAATAATTCCTATTATATTGCATTTCAGACTGTGATCCCTGAGCTCTTACCAGTACATAATGTCTAACTGGAGTATGTGACCTAACCGGAGTGTGTGACCTGCTAGGTGTTGTGCTCCTATAGACTTGTTGTGGTGCTGACCTAGATTGATTATTGACACGATTCGGTGAATTTGTCCTAATCACTTCCTTTGGTCCAACCTTAACCGGTGTGTTTTTCACAACTTGTTTGGGTGCGGCCTGCATAGTTTTCTCGGTAGGTTGAGAACTACTGCTGCTTGCCACACTGGTAGAGGGCTTAACAGGTGTTGGATTCACTGTCTTAGGTGTAACATCGGATTTCCTAAGCGGACAGTGAGAAGCAACATGCCCCTTCTCGTGACATCTAAAGCAAGATATCTTATCTATGGACTTTTCGTGTATTCCCTTAGATCTAGATGTCTCACTAGTGTCTATATCCTTTGGTACATCTTCGGTGTCTGGCTCATCGATCTGATCAGCCCAAGCAATTTTCTGTTTTCCTGCAGGTGTTTCACTGGAGGAAGACACAAAATTTACTTTCTTAACCTTGACGGTTGAGTCAGCCACCTTAGGTGTATTTTCAACTATAGGCTCTGGTGTTGGTTCAGGTAGGTCCTCTGAGTCTACTGACTTATCAGTTTTCTCCTGAGGCAGAGGGACATTTTGCATTGAAAGGTGGAGGAGTTTCGTGAAATCCTAGACCTACGGGCTTCTTAGACTGTCTTTGGGCATTTAAGACTTTCCCTAGATTTAGGCTCGAATTCCTAAACTTCTCCAGCTTGCTGTTTGCCTCGGCTACCTTAACCTTTGTCTCTGCTAGCTCTATATCCTTGTCCTTAAGACTTTTTGTCAAGGCCTCTACGTGCTCATACATTAGCTCTATCCTAACACACTGCTCACTGAGTTTGTCTTTTAGATTTATTATGTCTTGAGCATCCGCCTTAAGCTTTTCTTTAAGATATTGTTTGATATCATTTAGGCTAGCATTTTCTATTTTTAAGTTCTCATTTTGAGCATTTATGGATTTATGTGATTCTAAGACTAGATTTAACCTATCGTTAGAACTAACACATAAAGCACATAATTCACGAAATAGAGAATAAGACAGACTAACCTTTGAGTTATCAGATTCCACGTTGGCCATCTGAGCAGCAAACTCCAGCACTCTCTGATCATTCGCCTTCTCTACCCACATCGGACTGCTGTCCCGTGTGGTCTGCTCGTCGCCATCACATCCAGTTTCTGTGACTTCAGCTATAAAGGCTCTAGCATGCGACTCAGGATGTGAACTCCAATCATACGTGCCATCTAGCTGTCTATCTGAAGTGACATTGGATAGAAGACCCGCTAGATTGGCCTGTCCAGATGATGAACTCGGAAGATATCGTTGTTGGGACTGATTTTGGAACTGTCCCTGATGCTGACTCTGCCCCTGGTATGTCTCTACCTTTGGTCTCTGGCACTCCCTGGCGAAGTGTCCTAGTCCTTGACAGTTATAGCATTTCACCTTGGACTTATCAAACCCTATCCCCTTGTTATTCATCTGCAAATTCCTTCCAGTTCTCTTAATGAATCTTTTAACCCTCTGGGTCACCATGGCCAGTTGCCACTTAAGATCCATTTCCTCTAAGTCATCAGGGTCGACCTGATCGTAATCCTCGTCCCATAGAGCAGGATCGTTAATCTTCCCTTGAACACAATTTCCGTATGCGGCCACAAAAGAAGCAAGTAGATTCAAATGCTCTTCCTCAGACTTTGCACTCATGGGCATCTTCGAATAACTCTTTGATGGTGATGCCTGATGTACTTGGGGCTGCGGTTCTTCCGATCTTCCTAATCCTAAGAACGCGCGATTCAGTGAGTCTTCGGACTCTGATGGTGATGACGTTTCTCCGGTGAAAAACGCTGTAGCAGTCTTTGATTCAGATGCCGCTGAAGGTTTGGATGTCTTTCCAAAATACATTGCTGGATTCTGGACTTGTTCGTAATCAGTCTCGGTCTTCAGTAGCTCAAAGTGATATGCCCTCAACGTTCCCACAATGTCATCAAGAGATTGAGTATAATATTTATCTTCATTCAGCTTGATCATTGCTACCCACATAGCCCATTTGGCTGGTAAGGCATCAAGAAGCTTGTTGTTCTTGTCAGTATCGGTAAACTCAATCCCATGGCTCTCAAGTTCCGTCAATAGATGATAGAAACGGGTGATGATGTCATCCAGTTGTTCATCCTTTAACGCCTTGAAGATGGCGAACTGTTGTTTCAACAGCTCTGTACGCTTTCTCCTAACCCGAGGATTTCCCTCGCACCTCTTCTCTAGTGACTCCCAAAGTTCTTTTGATGTCCTCTGAGTTCTGAATGTGTGTAGAATATCTTGCGGTAACGCCATGCGGATTACAGAAAAAGCTTTGCTTTCGGCTTCAAATAATTTCTTGTCATCCTCCTTCATCATTTGGTATGACAAGACCTTTTGACGGCCTTCAACTTCAGACACCGGTGGAATATACCCTTCGTCGATGCACACCCACATGCGCATGTCGTTGAAACGTACAAAATCAGTAAATCGGTCTTTCCACCAGTAATAGTCCTCGACCTTCATCAGCTTAGGCGGGGCGTTTGCCTTTCCAACCTCGTGGTCCATTTCTAAGAATTTCTGAAGATTTGACATCTTTTCAAAAGGAGTTGAATTTGAACTTAATTAATTTAATTCGAAACTGATTTAGACTAACTTTTTCGAATCTAGGTAGATTCGAAACTAATTAAGGGTAAATCTTTTGGGATTAAATTCGATTAAGTGTTAAAATTCAATTAGATTCGAAATTATGTCAGATTCGAAAGTTCTCAGATTCGAAGGACCTTAGATTCGAAGGCTCACCAAACTCGAAGTAAACAGCAGATTCGAAACCCTTATCGAAACTAGACTAGACTCGAACTAGACTCGAAACTAGATAGACTCGAGACTCTGTTCGAATGAAGCACAAACTCGACTCAGATTCGAAACCTACTGAAAACAGACTCGAAATGGAGCTGATTTAGATTAGACTCGAGACAAACGTAAAACCCTAATTGCCCCTATTAGATTCGAGCGCCGCAAACTCGAAAAACAGAAAATACTTTGATTTTTTAACGATTTTCAGATTAAACCAATATTTTTCTAACGAAAAATAATGGTTTCGATCAAAAACGAGAAAAACCACAAAGTATTTGCTGAATATTAATTTGCTAAGCTCAAAAACTCGATTTTGAGAGAAAAACCGTCCAACTAGCGTCAAGAAACCTAGAATGTATCTGATGAACACGAAGAACACGAAGAACACTCCGTTGGCTCTGATACCACTTGTAAGGTCTACCACTACTAGCTCTATCTAGACGCGGATCCGTGAACGAGTGCGGAATCCTCGTTAACGGTTAGACGGACAACTCTCAACCACGAAACACGGAGACTATTAGACGCTGAACGAACGACACACGAACGATCCTACGCACTAATTCTCTCCGAAACTGACCAAAAGCTGATGATAAACTCGAGATCGCCTTAAGCTTAATTCCTCACGAATTCTGCTAAAAGTCTGCTAATGACTCGAGTCTATCCCTAATTATAGACCCTGATTCAAATCTGATGTGGGCCAAACTCGAATCTGGCCCAAGGCCCATTCGAGTCTGTCCACAAAGACACTCTCGAATCTAGCCTTCATTCGAATCTAAGGCTACATTCGAATATATCACAGATTCGAATGTCTACCTTTATGTAATTCGAATCTAGCTAAAACACTTAAGCATCTAAGTGTTGAAACTCATGTTTTTACTTATGCTTGAATTAATCTTTGATCTTTATGTTTGAACTTTCTTGTAATATGTTACATCAAGTTCAAACACACAATCAATAACAGTCAAACATATATAAACATATATATCAAAACACTTGTTTAACCAAAATGTTGAATATTACTTAAACCACAATGTTAGATCGATTAGACTGCTATCGTCACACAGGGTGTACCAACAATTACATATAGTAGATGGTCTTTCTATATGCATATGGTATTTTGGTACGTTCACATGGTAATTTTGAGTGTTCACGTGTCATTTAAGAAGGTATTCTGTGTACATGATATTTTCGCATATTCACATGGTAATTTTGTGTGTTCATATAAGAAATTACATATATTAGACGGTCTTTCTATATGCATTTGGTATTTTGGTATGTTCACATGGTAATTTTGTGTGTTCACGTGTCATTTTAGAAGGTGTTGTGTGTACATGGTATTTTGGCATATTCACATGGTAACTTTGTGTGTTCATATATGTAATTTCTTATATTAGACGGTTTTTCTATATGCATTTGATATTTTGGTATGTTCACATGTTAATTTTGTGTGTTCATGCATGTCAGTTGTTATAGAATAAGGTGTTCTATGCACATGGTATTTTGTGTAAGGTCTACCACTACTAGATCTATCTAGACGCGGATCCGTGAACGAGTGAGGAATCCTCGTTAACGGTTAGACGGACAACTCTCAACCACGAAACACGGAGACTATTAGACGCTGAACGAACGACACACGAACGATCCTACGAACTAATTCTCTCCGAAACACGCCAAAAGCTGATGATAAACTCGAGATCGCCTTAAGCTTAATTCCTCACGAATTCTGCTAAAAGTCTGCTAATGACTCGAGTCTATCCCTAATTATAGACCCTGATTCGAGTCTGATGTGGGCCAAACTCGAATCTGGCCCAAGGCCCATTCGAGTCTGTCCACAATGACATTCTCGAATCTGGGCACATTCGAATCTAAGGCTACATTCGAATCTATCACAGATTCGAATGTCTACCCTTATGAATTCGAATCTAGCCAAATCACTTAAACACCTAAGTGATGAAACTTATGTTTTCACTTATGTTTGAGTTAATCTTTGAACTTTATGTTTGAACTTCTTGTAATACGTTACATCAAGTTCAAACACACAATCAATAACAGTCGAACATATATAAACATATATATCAAAACACTCGTTAACTCTCAATACTCTGAATATTACTTAAACCAAAATGTTAGATTGATTAGACTGCTATCGTCACACAAGGTGTACCAACAGACTCCCCCTTGACGATAGCTTCTAATTATTTACATCAAGTTCAAATACTAGAACTATATATACTACTGCCTGCATATAATCCAGCATCTATACAAACTTTAACTACCTTCTGGAACTTCCTTGCTTCAGATCTCCATGATTCAGTAGAGAAGATAGGCTGATCATGTAGCTTCTTCAGGTCGTCCTTTGATAGATTTATCAAATGCAATGGATCATATACCTTCAAAATGACCTTCTCGTCTTGATCCTCCATGATGGCTTCAGCAGTGTCAATCTCGAGGTACCACCATTTCATGTTGCTCAAAATATTTTGTGGCATCGATTTCATTGGAACCTTCTTCAGACATTTGACTGGCTTATAAATCATTCTGGCCCAAGGTCTTCCAGTATGAGGATCTATCCTTGATCCATCCTCGACCCTTTTGCCTGATCTCGGCTTAAGCCTCTCAAACTTTCCTGAACGACCCTCTTTTCTTATTATTCTTGCCACGACTTCAGCGTACGGGTCTTCTCCTATATTAATCAGTTCCTTCCATGCTAGTTCCTTAACTTCAATCTTGGGCAGTGAGTTGAACGCTTTCAGTGTCCGCCTCATGTATTGAAGGCCATCTCTTCTTTTCAAAATAAACAGCTGCAGTTCTCTGTCAAAGAACCAGCTAATAATCCCTCCTGAGAAGTTTCCAGCTCCCGGAACTCTCATTTTCTTCTTCATCTTCAGCTGCTCTTTCGTTTCTTCCTTTTTAAACCAAAGATTTATCAATTCAGCTCTAGATGGCTCTTTCTCAGCCTCCTCAAGTTCTTTGTCTTCAACTGAGGCTACCTTGATGTAGTCTATATCAATCACATTATGGTTTTGGCCCTCATACAGTTCCGTGACAGGTTGTGAATTGATTATGACTTCATTGACATGATCGTCTTCATCATCTAACACTTCATCATCCGATTTCCAGTCAACAACGTCCTTTGGAATGAATTCACCTTCTTCCAACTCTTCGGCGTCATCTTCAAAATCAAACTCCATAAGTTCTTCTTCAATGTCTTTCAGTGCATCTAGCATGTCACTATCTAAAGCCCTTGAAGAACCTGCTTCTCCTCCTGCTCCTCCTAGACTAGGCTCCCCCTCAGATTGAGCAGTCTGAGCAGCAGAAAGATCTACTGGCTCATTCTGTCTTTTTGGGCAGGGATCATTGCCATTTCCATCTTCATTATCATCCTCATCATCATCCCTGCGAACTACTTGATCACGGCAGGATGTCTCCCCCTGAGCCTGAAGATTTTTCATTAACTGCTCAGTGAGGGAGCGCATCAATCTTAACTCGGCTGCCTGATCACAGACGAACGTCTTCAGCTCAACATTCTCGTCTTGGATTTGTTCTACAGTCTTCTTCAATCCATAAAGAGCCTTATCTAAGCGATATACTCTATCAGGATATTTTGGATCTGTAAATCCGGGCGTTTGTTCTACATACACCAACTCCTTCACTTTCCCATACAGGAAAGCACTCTTAACATCTAACTGATATACCTTAAATCCCTTGAAGGAGGCAAAAGCTAAAAACAACCTAATTGCTTCTAACCTTGCTACTGGTGCAAAAACCTCGTTGTAATCGATTCCCTCCTCTTGGTTGAAACCCTTTACAACTAGCCTAGCCTTGTTGCACGTGACTATACCCCGATCGTCCCTTTTGCACTTAAAAACTCGAGGTAATGGAACTAACTCCCACACTTCTAGTTTCCTAAACTGTGAAAGCTCTTCCTGCATCGCTTCAACCCAGGAGTTATCCTTAAGTGCCATTTGCACATTTTTGGGCTCTACTTGCGATATGAAGCACGAATATAGACATATGTGATATGCCTTGGAGTCGTTTATCATCGACAACAACACAGTGTTGTTATTTACACTACTCCTAGTCCTCACACCCTCGTTAGGATTTCCTATGATGCTTTCTAATGGATGGTTTTTGTTAATCCTAGAGGTTTCTATTTCATCAACCCTTAGATTATCTCCTAAGTTAGATCCTATTTCACCTAATGGGGGAACAGGCTCAGCTTCTACAGTTTCCTCCTCACGGACGTTTTCCTCAGAGTTAGAACTTGATGCTTGAGTCTGATTCTCAGTGTTAGGTGCCTCTTGATCAGCAACTTCTGGAGATCCATCTACTGTCGCAGTAGGCTCGGATGTAGATTCGAACGTGGTCCTTGGAAAGATATGGCCATCGTCATTCAGGTGCAACGTCGCCATGTCTTTTTCGATTGTACCTGCAGTATCATCCAAAGAAATGTTAAATGACTCAATTAATTTATCATAGTCAAATAACCATTCCGGACCAGTTTGGGGTTCATGTGTATAACTTGTGACTTCAATATTATACACAATCTCCACAGTACCACTCGTTTTGTTAAAAACCCGTTTGTTTGGTGAGTTCGGCACATAACCTAGGAAGTATCCTTCGTCAGCCTTTTCACCAAACTTCGGTTGATGTTTTGTTCTTAAAATAGTGCATGGTACTCCAAACGGTTCGAATCCAGTTAAGTTAGGTGGCCGTTTATTCAAAATTTCATAGCATGTTTTGTTCAATGATTTGACTGTAAGGACTCTATTTAAAATATGGCACGCGGTATTCAGTGCCTCCCCCCAAAACATGGTAGGAAGCTTTGAATCCGAAAGCATAGTCCTTGCAGCTTCAATCAATGTTCTATTTTTACGTTCGGCCACCCCATTCTGTTGTGGTTCATATGGTGCACTGAATTGATGCATTATGCCCTTTGATAGGCAATATACACGAATTACAGAGTTTTTAAATTCAGTCCCATTATCACTACGAATATTTTTAACCCTTGTTCCGTAGGAGTTCTCCACTTGGTCTAAGAACCCGATGAGCTTTGCAGCCGTCTCGTCCTTCGTACCTAAAAAGAAAACCCATGAAAACCGTGAGTAGTCGTCAGTGATAACTAAGCAAAACCAACTACCTCCTATACTCCTTTTGTTGATAGGGCCGAAAAGGTCCATATGCAACAAATCGAATGTCGAGGATATCGAGTTCTGCTTCTTGGATTTGAGTGTCTTTTTATGCTGTTTGCCCTTCATGCACGGTAGACACTTGTCCTCGAACTGAAAACTTTTCAATGGCACACCCTGCACCAGTCCATTCTTTGTTATGTAATTCATCTTCCTAAGGTGCAGGTGAGCCATGCGTCTGTGCCACAGTACTGATTCCGTCTCTGAAGCTTTGGATAGTAGACAGATTGGCCCCATCGAAGTATCCGACTTGTTCATATCCAACATGTATAAGTCGTTCTTCCTTGGCGCCCGCATCAATACCCATTCTTCAGGAATGTTGAATCCCGGCTTTAGCACTAACGCCTCAGTGTCAGTAAATAACACCGAGTTCTTCTTATCACAGATTTGAGATACACTAATGAGATTATGAACTAGTTTATCAACGTGATAAACTTGATCCAAAGTAATCGTCCCATTAGTGACTTCTCCAGTACCCGTGATATTTCCACCCTTGTTACCAGCGAATGATACGAATCCCCTATTACCTCCCTTGAAGTCTGTGAGTAGACTTCTTTCCCCCGTCATGTGCCTGGAGCAACCACTGTCGACGAACCACTTGTTGTTTGGACCTGTAGTTATCTCCTGCACATGAAAGAAAAGAGGTTAGTTATCACGGGGAACCCAAGCCATCACTGACTTGGTAATACCATTCTCGTCCACATACGTGAACTCTTTCAAGTACCCATCTCGCCTTTCAGGTGACTTGGGCCTTTGAACTGAATTCTGTTGTGGTGCCGAGTGATTTAAGTTCACTCTTTGCTTTGGAGTAGGCATTTGTTGTTGTGGAGCTCTAGAATATTTCCTATTATATTGCATTTCAGACTGTGATCCCTGAGCTCTTACCGGTACATAATGTCTAACGGGAGTATGTGACCTAACTGGAGTGTGTAACCTGCTAGGTGTGGTGCTCCTATAGACTTGTTGAGGTGCTGACCTAGATTGATTATGAACACGATTCGGTGAATTCGTCCTAATCACTTCCTTTGGTCCAACCTTAACCGGTGTGTTTTTCACAACTTGTTTGGGTGCAGCCTGCACAGTTTTCTCGGTAGGTTGAGAACTACTGTTGCTTGCCACACTGGTTGAGGGCTTAACAGGTGTTGGGTTCACTGTCTTAGGGGTAACATCGGATTTCCTAAGCGGACAGTGAGAAGCAACATGCCCCTTCTCGTGACATCTAAAGCAAGATATCTTATCTATGGACTTTTTGTGTGTTCCCTTAGATCTAGATGTCTCACTAGTGTCTATATCCTTTGGTACATCTTCGGTGTCTGGCTCATCAATCTGATCAGCCCAAGCAATTTTCTGTTTTCCTGCAGGTGTTTCACTGGAGGAAGACACAAGCTTTACTTTCTTAACCTTGACGGTTGAGTCAGCCACCTTAGGTGTATTTTCAACTATAGGCTCTGGTGTTGGTTCAGGTAGGTCCTCTAAGTCTACTGACTTGTCAGTTTTCTCCTGAGGCTGAGGGACATAGTTTGCATTGAAAGGTGGAGGAGTTTCGTGAAATCCTAGACCTACGGGCTTCTTAGACTGTCTTTGAGCATCTAAGACTTTCCCTAGATTTAGGCTCGAATTCCTAAACTTCTCCAACTTGCTATTCGCCTCTGCTACCTTAACCTTTGTCTCTGCTAGCTCTATATCCTTGTCCTTAAGAATTTTTGTCAAGGCCTCTACGTGCTCATACATCAGCTCTATCCTAACACACTGCTCACTGAGTTTGTCTTTTAGAACTATTATGTCTTGAGCATCAGCCTTAAGCTTTTCTTTAAGGTCTTGTTTGATATCATTTAGGCTAGCATTTTCAATTTTTAAGTTCTCATTTTGAGCAGTTATGGATTTATGTGATTCTAAGACTAGATTTAACCTATCGTTAGAACTAACACATAAAGCACATAATTCACGAAAGAGAGAATAAGACAGACTAACCTTTGAGTTATCAGATTCCACGTTGGCCATCTGAGCAGCAAACTCCAGCACTGTCTGATCGTTCGCCTTCTCTATCCACATCGAACTACTGTCCCGTGTGGTCTGCTCGTCCCCATCACATCCAGTTTCTGTGATTTCAGCCATAAAGGCTCTAGCATGTGACTCAGGATGTGAACTCCAATCATACGTACCATCTAGCTGTCTATCTGAAGTGACATTTGATAGAAGACCCGCTAGATTGGCCTATCCAGATGATGAACTCGGAAGATATTGTTGTTGGGACTGATTTTGGTACTGTCCCTGATGCTGACTCTGTCCTTGGTAGGTCTCTACCTTCGGTCTCTGACACTCCCTGGCGAAGTGTCCCAATCCCTGACAGTTATAGCATTTCACCTTTGACTTATCAAATCCTATCCCTTTGTTGTTTATCTGCAGATTCCTTCCAGTTCGCTTAATGAATCTTTTAACCCTCTGGGTCACCATGGCCAGTTGCCACTTAAGATCCATTTCCTCTAAGTCATCAGGGTCGACCTGATCGTAATCCTCGTCCCATAGAGCAGGATCGTTAATCTTCCCTTGAACGCAATTTCCATATGCGGCAACAAAAGAAGCAAGTAGATTCAAATGCTCTTCCGCAGACTTTGCGCTCATTGGCATCTTTGAATAACTCTGTGATGGTGATGCCTGATGTACTTGAGGCTGCGGTTCTTCCGATCGTCCTAATCCTAAGAACGTGCGATTCAGTGAGTCTTCGGACTCTGCGGGTGACGATGTTTCTCCAGAGAAAAACGCTGTAGCAGACTTCGGTTCGGCTGCCGCTGAAGATTTTGACGTCTTTCCAAAATACATTGCTGGATTCTGGACTTGCTCATAATCAGTCTCAGTCTTCAGGAGCTCGAAGTGATATGCCCTCAACGTTCTGACTATATCGTCCAGAGATTGAGTGTAGTACTTGTCTTCATTCAGCTTTATCATTGCCACGTACATAGCCCATTTGGCTGGTAGGGCATCAAGAAGCTTATTGTTCTTGTCAGTATCGGTAAACTCAATCCCGTGGCTCTCAAGTTCTGTCAATAGATGATAGAACCGGGTGATGATGTCATCCAGTTGTTCATCCTTTAACGCCTTGAAGATAGCAAACTGTTGTTTTAACAGCTCTGTACGCTTTCTCCTAACCCTAGGATTTCCCTCACACCGTTTTTCTAGCGACTCCCAAAGTTCTTTTGATGTCCTCTGAGTCCTAAATGTGTGTAGAATATCCTGCGGTAATGCCATTCGGATTAGAGAAAAAGCTTTGTTTTCGGCTTCAAATAATTTCTTGTCATCCTCCTTCATCATTTGGTATGACAAGACCTTTTGACGGCCTTCAACTTCAGACACCGGTGGAATATACCCTTCGTCGATGCACACCCACATGCGCATGTCGTTGAAACGTACAAAATCAGTAAATCGGTCTTTCCACCAGTAATAGTCCTCGACCTTCATCCGCTTAGGCGGGGCGTTTGCCTTTCCAACCTCGTGGTCCATTTCTAAGAATTTCTGAAGATTTGACATCTTTTCAAAAGGAGTTGAATTTGAACTTAATTAATTTAATTCGAAACTGATTTAGACTAACTTTTTCGAATCTATGTAGATTCGAAACTAATTAAGGGTAAATCTTTTGGGATTAAATTCGATTAAGTGTTAAAATTCAATTAGATTCGAAATTATGTCAGATTCGAAAGTTCTCAGATTCGAAGGACCTTAGATTCGAAGGTCAGCAAACTCGAATTTCAGTAGAATCGAAACCCCAGATTCGAACCTAAACTAGACTCGAAATAACCTCGAAACTAAGCTAGACTCGAGATCCTATTCGAATGAAGCAACAGACTCGAAACAAGGTAGATTCGAAACCCTCTGAAACAGACTCGATAGGAGCGTATTTTGGTTAGACTCGAGACTAAAGTGAAACCCTAATAACCCCTATTAGATTCGAGCGCCGCAAACTCGAAAAACAGTGAATACTTTGATTTTTTTAACGATTTTCAGATTAAACCAGTATTTTTCTAACGAAAAATAATGGTTTCGATCAAAAACGAGAAAAACCACAAAGTATTTGCTGAATATTAATTTGCTAAGCTCAAAAA
>JAANYP010000975.1:0-16691 GCA_020465985.1 Centrapalus pauciflorus
CTCAACCAGTTCGAACGGTTAAAGGTCTGGCGACTTGTTGAGCGACCAAAGGACAAATCTATAATTGGCACGAAGTGGATCTTCAAGAACAAGAAAGATGAACACGGCGTCATTATTCGAAATAAAGCTCGTCTCGTGGCCAAAGGATACAGTCAACAAGAGGGAATTGATTATGATGAAACATTCGCACCAGTTGCACGCATTGAAGCTATAAGGATGTTTTTAGCTTTTCCCGCACATAAAAATTTTACAGTATATCAAATGGATGTCAAAACTGCGTTTTTAAACGGGGAGCTAACAGATGAAGTATATACATATCAGCCCGAAGGGTTTACTGATCCTTCGAAACCTGATCATGTATATATTTTGGATAAGTCACTGTATGGCCTTAAACAAGCACCTCGTGCTTGGTATGATGCACTTTCAACATATCTGTTGAAATGTGGATTTACAAAAGGTGCAGTTGACACAACCTTGTTTATAAAACGTCAGGGGTCAGATATTATAGTTATACAGATATATGTAGATGATATAATATTTGGGTCTACAAATCCAGAATTTTGTAAGAAATTTGCATTTTTAATGTCCCAAAAATTCGAAATGAGCATGATGGGTGAAATAAATTTTTTCTTAGGATTACAAGTAAAACAATTAACTGATGGTAGTTTTATCAATCAGTCGAAATACATACAAGACATGTTAAAGAAATTTAACATGGTCAATAGTACTCCTATGAAAACTCCCATGGCTCCAGATTCAAAATCAAAACTCGATGCAGACATCTCAGGGAAACCTGTAGATGTAACCCATTATCGAGGTATAATTGGGTCATTAATGTACTTAACAGCCAGTAGACCAGATATTATGTTTGCTACATGTGTCTATGCTAGATATCAGGCAAATCTAAAAGAATCACACTTAACAGCTGTAAAACGAATTTTAAGATATCTCAAAGGAACTCCAAATCTTGGTTTGTGGTATCCTAGGGAGTCTTCATTTCATCTGACTGCTTTTTCTGACGCTGATCACGCAGGTGATAAGATGGACAGAAAAAGTACGTCAGGAGCAGTACAATTCTTAGGTGACAAACCCGTATGTTGGTCATCCAAGAAACAACACTGTGTTTCATTGTCAACAGCTGAATCAGAATACGTGGCTGTATCTTCTTGCTGTTCACAAGTGTTGTGGATGAAAAGTCAACTACGTGACTACGGGTTTACACCAAAGAAGATTCCAATATACTGTGATTCTCAGAGTGCAATCGCTATTGCATCAAACCCGGTGCAACATTCTAAAACAAAACACATCGACATTCGGTATCATTTCATTAAAGATCATGTAGAAAATGGAAATATAGAATTATATTTTGTACCTACTGAATATCAACTAGCTGATTTGTTTACCAAAGCGTTAGATGAAAAACGATTTAATTTTTTGGTATACAAATTGGGTATGTTGAATCGTTAAGATTTAATAATTCAGTAGTTTCAAAATTTTAATTTTAAAATTTTAATTTTTTAAGTGATTTTTATCTGATGTTAAATTCAGGATTCATAAAAGGTTTACATACTTGAGAATTTAACGAGATCTGGAATGTCATGTGCAGGGGGAGCAGAAAAACATTTTATCTGATTTTGCATAAATCTGATAAAAATTATCTGTTATTTTGTAGGGGGAGCAGAGCTGCAAACTGAAATCATAAGTTGAGGGGGAGCAACTTTCAAAAAATTCAAGGGGGAGCAAACGCATTTTGTTAATAATTTTAATTTTTTTTTTGTTGTGTGTGTTTTTCATTTTTTTTATGATGTGTATGTGAAATTTTTTTTCTCAAGTATATTTTTTTTTAAGTTCATTTTAAAATTTTTTTTGAGCTGATGGATTTTTTTTTTTATTTTTTTTAGTCACAATTTTTTTTGAAAAATAGGTATGTGGGCTAATGTGGTTTAAAATAGAAGATGGGCCGAATGTTAATATTGAGAAAATTTAAACATGGGCCGGGTTGTTTAACATTGAAAAATTCAAATGGGCCGGCTCAATTTGACTATAAATTTGAATTTTCAAATTCAAATCATTTTTTTCGGAAAATCAACTTCATCTTCTCCAACAAGCTTTCTTAACTTTGAAGAAACCTCAAAAACCCACCAACCGACGGTTTTCTTTCATCAAAATTGTGAGTAAAAGTTTGTTTTTCTTTATTTTTTTTTCAGTTTGTTTGTGCATATTTTCAGAGTATTTGTTCAAATGTGAATATGTGTTCGTCTTTTTATTTTGAGTTCTTGGCCGTTAATGGTGAATCATCTGAATGATTCTTGAAACTGAAATTAAGTGTGTGTTGTTGTCCACAATGACAATATGACTATGAATCTGAAGTTTCATAAGTCATTTTCAATTCACACACACACAATCATCAATTTTTCAATCGAACAGTTTCGCATTTTTTATTTTTCTGAAATTTGAATTTTTAACAACTTTAAAGTTGTTTTTGTTCAAAGTTCAGTAAAACAAATGTGTTTAAAATTCATTTTCGAAGGGGGTTCAAGTGTTAAAACACTGAAAATGCTTCTTGAAATTATATTCCTCAAATTCAGTGTGTTTTAGACTTGTCGAAAAACATGAAAAGACATTTCTCGAATACAGCTTCATTCGAGTTTCTTTGACGTATCATTCGAGTTGATCAACAGCTTCATTCGTGTTTCTTGAAAGTGTTACTCGAGTTGATCAACAGTTACATTCGAGTTTTTAAAGAGTCATTCGAGTTGAGTGACAGTGTCATTCGAGTTGTGATGCATTGTCATTCGAGTTTTATCTAAGCATAATTCGAGTTGCATCATGACTCATTTGAGAAATATGTGGATGTAATACTTAGAAAATTTTTCAGAACATGTGTTTCAAGCATAATCGAGTTGAGACTCTGTGTTAATCGAGAAAATAACTTAGTCATTCGAGTTAGGTGTTGAATTTCATTTTCTATTCGAGTTTAATACATGTTACATTCAAGTTTCATGTATATAACATTCGAGTTTTGTTGTGACTTAATCGAGTTTCATGTTTCTTCATTCGAGAAACTTCAAGACTCATTCGAGTTGAATCAAACTTCATTCGAGTTTTTCAGAGTCTTATTCGAGTTTCCTAGACTCTTCATTCGAGTTTTATAGTGTATTATTCGAGTTTGTAGTCTCATCATTCGAGTTGTATATAGACTTGGTCGAGTTTTATGTACATATCATTCGAGTTGTATGTAGACTTAGTCGAGTTTTCTAGTCTCATCATTCGAGTTGGGTGTAGTCTTATTCGAGTTGTATCATGTGTCACCCGAGATTATTACAGTGTCATTCGAGAATTGTATAGGTTCATTCGAGATTCATCAGAAATTTTTTTTCCTAAGTATAGAATTTTAAAGTTTTCAGAAAAAAAAATGTCACATTTTTTAAGAAATTGTTACAAATTTGTGTTTTTCTAACATTGGTCTCTAAACGATTGACTTTGGAATTCTCTCAATAATTTTTCAATTATTGTCAGGAATCCCGATGCTTTAAACAGAAAATCACAAGTTATTGCAATTTCTGATAAAATGTTACAAGTTTTTCTACATTTTGAAGGTTGTACTTTGTGTACTTGGTAAATCTAACATGACTTTTATTTTTACAGGTATTCAAATGGCATCTCCTGTACAATCCCAAAATTCTAATTCCTCTGATGCTCAATCATCATCAAACCATACTCTCGTCTCTACCCCAGTCCGATCAACTTCTGTAGCCCGTTCCTCACAAACCCATATTATTCCTGATAACCAACTTGTAAAACCAAAACATTGCCTTCCGTTTCGTGACAATAATCATCGTCTTGATACCAAAGTCATCAAAGTAAGCCATCCTATCATAGTGGACATATTGAAAGGTCATCCACTAGGTTATCTATTACAATACAAACCGTCTATTCCTCAAGTGTACTTACAACAATTTTGGCACACTGTCAAATTTGTTCCCGCGGACGGAAATCACCACTTCAAAGTAACAATTGACCAGTTCAAAACGAAAATCACCCTAGCAAGACTGCGTCATAACTTGTTTCTTCCAAGACGTATAGATACTGTGAATTTCCCTGAGTTGGCAGATTTTGAAGACTTTGTTTCTGATGAAGAGCTGGTTCATGATTTAATCTGCCTAGGCTACTCAAAACCACTTCCGAAGAGCTCAAAGTTTCACAGAAATGGATTGAATGGCGAATGGTATACGTTATTTGGGATCATCAATAGGTGTATGACATCTAAGCATACAGGGATTGACAGATGCAGCATTCACTGCTTGAGAATCTTTCATGGGATAGCATTCAATAAACATTATGACTTTGCTCAGTGCATATGGGAGGATCTAAAGGAGGTTGTGCTTGCAAAAACAACAAATCGAGCAAGGAAATTTGTGCCACTTCAGAGATTTATACAGATCCTTATTCGAGGGATCTTAAGGGCAAATGAAAATATTCCAAAGCGAGCCAACTCTCAACGATGCCCAGACTATGTTATGATGAGTCTACATGAAGTGCCGGACTCTCCTAATGCAAATATCATGCCGATTCCTGAATATTTACTGAAGTATGCAGATCCTGAGAGTGAAAATGTGAGGTTATATAGAATAGATCATGCTCCCATAGAGACCCAAGAACCGGGTTCTCTTAGCCCAGGAGCTTTAAGGATAGCGGAACCTCAGCAAGGGGCTGAAGTTCAGGTTAGCCGTTCTGAGAGTGAGGGTGAAGGAAGTGTGAGGGGTGGTGAGGAAGAACAAGAGAAATCTGATTCTGAGAGAACTCTATCTGATATTCAAGAAGAAGAGGGAGAGGGTGATGATGATGATGATGGTGATGATGGTGGAGATCATCATGAAGGAGGGGGAATGATGATTGAGGTTGAGCACATCGCTGTAGAGAGTGTGAGGGTGCCCTTAAGCCCAGAAAGCCGGGAATTAACCACATCCACTGTTAGCTCTCCTATGAGAGTTAGCATTGAACAAGTCAGTATCCCACTGACGACTGCACACCCTCCTATCCACTCAATCTCCTCTCAACAGGAGATTGTTTCATTTGCTCACCGGGATGAAACACACAATCTATCCGAAAGTCAATTGGACTTGATGGATATTGAAACCAGTACACAGTTGCCCGTGTGTACGACTTCATTTGATTCACTGAGTCTAGATCCTATACACATTAGGACACTTGAGTCGACTTCATTCGTTGAAGTCAGTGTGGCCGAACTTCGTGTTCCCACCGGAACACCCTTAGTAATGGAAGCATTTGTTGCTCCGTCACTTGAAGAGGGTGGAAGTCCAGTCAGAGAAACGCAAATACCAACTCTGAGCACTGGCCACACAGAAGTTCTGTTTACCAGTTCAACTGTTGTGTCAACTGGAAGTCTTCGTGACCCAGTAGTGAGTTTATCCCCGTTTGTGACCGAATCAACTCTGTCAACAGCCTTGAATGCAGTTGTTTCTGGAGTCAACACGCATGTATCTAATCAACTGGCTGAGGTCATGGCTCAAATGTCTAACATTCAGAAGTTTTTGAAGGGAAAGGATGTTGCGGAGGAGTCGGTTAAAAGAGATGAATCAAAACAAGCAATAGAGGAGTTGAAGGAAGAGTTAAAAGATTTTGTTTTTGATCAATTTGACGAGATGAGAGAACGCATGATCAGTTTAGAGAATACAGTGGTAACGGCTTTAGGAAATTTGTCTGAAAGAGTAGCTGCAGTAGAAGAGACGTGTAAGGCTCAAGCTTCCTCATCCAAAAGGAAACATGATGAGCATGATGAGGACTCCGATGATGCTCCTCATGAGGGGGAGAAGAGGAGAAAGCTTGATGAACCAACGCCTGGGTTATTAATGATTACGTATCCAGAAAAGGAACCGGAAGTTCAAGAGAAAGAGGCTGGAGGCTCAAAAGATTCAGCTGGTGAACAAAGAGAGCTGGGATTGATTCTTCATGAAGATGTTCCAGTTCCTTTGAACATTCAGTCTGATATCTATCACTTTGTCGAATATATTGATTCAGATGAAGACAATCAAGAGAAAAATCAAGATTTAAGTATTCAAGGTATAGGAGAAGAGAGGGAGGAGTACATTGAAGTATCAGAAGATGATGATATAATTGCCTTAACTGATGTTGATTTCAGAGCTGAAAGAATTGAGGAGGAGGAAGGGTTAGTTGAAGAGATTTTGAAGGATACTGATTTGACACCAACGGTTGAAAAGCCTGAGGTGGTTATTCAAGTTAAAGAGGAATTTGAAGAGTTTCCAGTTGAGAGCAGTGTTGCACAAGAAAAGGTCATACTGAATGAGGTTGAGGTAATGGATAGATTCTTCAACGAGTATGTGCTTGCCGATGAGTCTAAGAAACAACATAGACTCAGATTTGAAGCTCAACAAGTGGTGCAGAGAGAAATTCAAGATATGTTGACTTTGTTGAATAAAGATGAGATAAGCAAGAAGAAGGTGAAAAAGCTAGAGCTTCCAGAGAATAGATCTGCTGAATTCATCAGAAAAAGGAATAAGATGCCTTATATTGAAGATATTTTGGAGAAAAGGATTTTTTGCAAGAAACAAGCTCCCTGTTCATTTCTCAAGTTATTCCGAGTTTTAGAGCCGAACATGCCCAATCTGGTCAACTATGCCAGTTTCTTAAGAAATAAGACTCAAGAGGTTGAGAAGGTGAAGAGTGAATTCAGGATAGTAGATCTGGTGATGATTGAAAAGGAAAGATTTGTTAAGATTTTTTATCCGAAGTTTACAGTTACCAGGTCCGATGGAAACACGTATGTATTCACTGAAGCCGACATGTTCAACATGCACTTGGTCGATATTGAAGATCTTTTTGACGAACTGTGCAGGAATAAAAGGAACGAACATTGTAGATTTGCGCTGAAGACATTGTTTCATTTTATGCATACCAAACTGGTATTAATGTCAGTGCAAGATTTACAGATTGGAGTTGAGAGAGGGATGAGGAAGATAAACATGACTGCGCCTCACAGAGATATTAAATTTGCTGGTGAGCTTAAAGAATTTCAAGTTATAATGGTGAAACATCCAGCTGTCATGTACAAAGATAGAAATAAAAGATTGAGAGCCATGAGAAGTGTTGAACTGAATAAGTTTTCTGACGGAACATTGATTAAAGTGTTGACTGGTCTGAAAGGCAAACTGGCAGCAGATCAGAAGAGGAAGACAAAGAAAGGTGCTCTGTCAGTTAACGATAGAAAACTCATGGTTGAATTTATCTCTAAGATTGAATGGAGGCTGTCAGATAGAAAAAGTGTTTGAAGATTTGAACAGAAGCTTGGATTGTCAACATGAAGACTTTGCTTCTTTCATCAAAGGGGGAGATTGTTGGAATATGTTTAGTTGATGAAAGATTAAAGTCTAGGGACTTAATATGTAATTTCCTTATAGTTTGTAATTGTATATAAATAGTCATGTTGACTTTCTAGAAAAAGAGATCTGTCAGATTTTGTACGAATTAACTTTTGAGAAGCAGCTGCACTGTACGAAGGATTTTACACTTCAACGTATTGTAATCATCAAGATCTTAAATCCAATCATTCGGTTAGTTTTGATTACATTGATTGATCTTATTAATCGTATTGTGTTGATTGAATTGGTAGAAACTGTATTTCTCAAATAGCTATCATGATCCACAGGGCAACACCCAACCATGGTGTGCACAGGTCACAGTCCAACCGATAATATGAATGTCAATCAAACTAGCATCAACAATATGTCTCAACCGGAAATTCAGGCATGTTAAATCTGAATATCTATAACTCACAGATTTGGGGTCTTTATCAAACAGATGTAAAATCTGCCACCTGAGTTATCTCAGGATTTTATATTTGTCAATCTGTTCTGTCAATTCAAGTCTTTGACCCGTTTTAAATCTTTTAACTCTTTTGTCTCTATGTTCAGAATTTCACTGAACCTGTCCAGAATTATCATGATAATATCATGTCAATTTCATCATCTTTTAGTCTTTAAAATCTTTATTAGGTTGTTTTTATATAATTTTTCCCTATCAATAACACTATAATATGATCAAGATCATCCAAAATATGTTATTTTTGCCAAGAACATAAATTTTACAAAAATTCCGATTTCTATTTAATTTTGAATGATCCAAGCCAGAAACTTAGTTTCTGCTATATCTAATAACTTAGATTTATCATAATTTACTAATATCTAAAACATGCAAACATTATTTTCACATTTATAATCCTATGTTTTCGGTTTTTCAACCAAACCGAACCAAACTCAAATATTGGGAAAACAAATGAATTTTACCTTGAATGTTCTTGATTAATGATGCTTGTAACTTCTTTTTGGCTTCAATTCATCAATTATTGCAACTATTATGAAATTTTCTTGATGAATTTTGATGTTAGCCGTAGGGTGTAGAGAGAGAGTAGAGAGAGAGAGAGAGTAATTGTGTTAATGATCTTAAATGATCATTTATTTGTGCTTATATATATATATATATATATATATATATATATATATATATATATATATATATATATATATATATATATTAATTTGGTCATATTTGCTATTTAACCCACTAAACTTTTGTATCTTATATCTCTTTTAATTTAATCATCTTTAATAATTCATAACATAACTATAATTTAATTAAATGATCTTGAACTTAATTAAATTACATAACTAATAATGTAAAAAATATTTACATTATTTGGATCAAATACGAAATTAAGTTTCAGATAAAAGCTGGGTTGTTACAGAATGGGCTCCACCACGCACAAACTTCGTCCCCGAAGTTAGCTATGTTCGAACAGACTTGGATATGTAGCTTTCATAACATCTCTCGATTCCCAAGACTGATGCGAACCTTTGTGGTGTTTCCATTGGACGAGCACCATCTGTATCTCTTTATTCCGAAGCTTTTTGGTCTTCGAGTCCAGAATACACTCCGGCTCTTCAACCACTCTAAGCTTCTCATCAATTTGCAAGTTAATGTGTGGTATCTGAACTTCTCTTTCATCGGCTAAGCTCTTTCTCAGATGGCTGACATGGAATACAAGATGTATTCCAGATAAGTCTGCTGGCAGTTCAAGACGATAAGATTGATTTCCTATCTTTTCAATAATCTTGAATGGGCCGATGAATCTCGGAGCTAGCTTACTTCTCTTTATGAATCTCACCACCTTCTTCATTGGGGATACTTTCAACATCACCCAATCGTTAACCGCAAAGCTTATTGATCTATGTCGACTATCATTATATGGCTTCTGCCTGCTTTGAGCTTCAAGTATGTTCCTTCTGACTAGCTGAATCTTCTCATGACTCAACTGTAGAAGGGCAGGACCCGCTATTGGTGATTCACCTGTTTCGCGCCAACAAGTGGGAGTTCTGCACTTTCTTCCGTACAAAGCTTCAAAAGGAGCCATCTTGATCGTTGAATGATAACTGTTGTTATACGAGAATTCGACCAGAGGCAAATGGTCATCCCAATTACCACCCAGATCAAGAACGCAGGCACGAAGCATATCTTCAAGAGTTAAAATAGTGCGCTCACTCTGGCCATCTGCACTTGGATGATAAGCTGTACTCATAGAGATCTGAGTACCCATCCCGTTTTGTAGTGCTTGCCAGAACCTCGATGTGAAACGACTATCACGGTCAGAGACGATAGACTTTGGCACACCGTGACGAGAAATAATTTCTGTGATGTACATCTGTGCCAATCTATCAAGAGAATAAGTTTCTTTCATCGGTATGAAATGTGCTGACTTTGTTAATCGATCCACGACTACCCAGATGGAGTCGTGTTGTCTCTTGGTTTTCGGAAGCTTCGTGATGAAATCCATTGTTATATGCTCCCACTTCCACTCAGGAATTAGCAGTGGTTGCATATCCCCGAAGGGTTTCTGGTGTTCTGCCTTAACCATCTGACAGATTCTGCAGCTTTCAACATAACGACCGATGTCTTTCTTCATTCCTGGCCACCAATAATCAGCTTTCAGATCAAAGTACATCTTTGAGCTGCCTGGATGAACAGATAACTTGGACTTATGAGCTTCGGATAGAAGAGTGTTGCGGATAGAACCATACTTAGGAATCCAGATTCAGTTTCCCTTGAGACAATGAAGTCCCAAATGATTCAGAGTTAGAAATTGTAGCTGCCCTTTAAGATTTTCAAAACAGAGATTCTCTTCTTTCAGTGCTTCAGCTTGAGCAACTCTGATGTCTTCAATAAGATCAGAAGAGAATATAATCGGAGTTAGGGCATAGCAACACTTTTCTGGATAAACTTTTCTACTCAAAGCATCCGCTACAACATTAGCTTTGCCGGGATGATATAGGATCTCACAATCATAGTCCTTGATAAGTTCTAAGGACCGTCGCTGTTTCATATTCAGATCCTTTTGAGTAAAAAGATGTTTGAGACTTTTAAGGTCGGTGTAAAGCTGACACCGAGTCCCATAGAGATAGTGACGCCAGATCTTCAGTGCAAAGGTAACGGCAGCCAACTCAAGATCATGAGTTGGTGCACTTTTCTCGTAATCCTTCAATTGCCTTGAAGCGTAGGCAATTACTTTTCCCCTTTGCATGAGAACACATCCTAAGCCAGTACCAGATGCGTCGCTGTAAACGACAAAATCATCATTGCCTTCTGGTAAGGCTAGGATCGGCGCTTGAATAAGCTTCTGTTTCAGAATGTCAAATGCCTCTTGCTGTTTATCGGTCCAAACGAAAGAAGTATTCTTTCGTGTTAACATTGTAAGTGGCACAGCAATCTTTGAGAAGTCCTTTATGAATCTCCGATAGTAACCGGCCAATCCAAGGAAACTTCTTATTTCGGAGGCATTGCGAGGCGTTTGCCATTTTTGAACGGCCTCGACTTTAGACGGATCAATGGAAATACCTTCGCCAGAAACAACATGTCCAAGGAATTGAATCTATAAAAGCAACAAAGTAGAGTTTCAAGTTTTGTTCAATCAAAGAACGCTTAAGGAATAGCTCAAGACAATGTAAAGTTGTACCTATCTGAGCCAGAATTCGCACTTAGAAAATTTTGCACAGAGTCTTTCTTTTCTCAATAACTCTAGCAATTGTCGTAGATGAATAGAATGATCAGCCTCCGTTTTGGAGTAAATCAGAATATCATCTATGAATACGATAACTGACTTATCCAGCATGGGTCTGCACACGCGATTCATGAGGTCCATGAACGCCGCTGGTGCATTTGTTAAGTCGAACGGCATCACGAGAAATTCGTAATGACCGCATCTTGTTCGGAAGGTTGTCTTTGGAACATCCCCATCTTTAACTTTCAACTGATGATACCCAGAACGAAGATCGATTTTCGAGAAGTAGCTGGCTCCTTGTAGCTGATCAAACAGATCATCGATCCTGGGCAGAGGATATTTAATTTTTATAGTAACTTTGTTCAACTCGCGATAATCGATGCACATACGGAAAGTTCCGTCTTTCTTTTTGACAAATAAGACAGGTGCACCCCACGGAGATGAACTCGGTCGGATAAATCCTTTTTCTAACAGCTCTTGCAACTGTTTTGACATTTCTTGCATTTCTGCAGGTGCAAGTCTGTAAGGAGCTTTTGCAATGGGAGCCGCACCAGGAACTAAATCAATGTCGAATTCGACTTGACGTTCTGGTGGTACTCCATAAATATCATCGGGAAAGACGTCTGGAAACTCACAGACGATAGGAATGCCATCTAAGGTTTTCTTTTCAGAGTTTGATTCAGAAGAGACGTAACACAGATAAGATTCGTGACCCTTAGACAAACATTTGTGAGCTTTCTCTACAGAAATAAAGCAGTGAGCACCTTTTCTTTTCTCTCCTTTGATCTCTAATACTCGGCCGTCTGAGGACTTGATTCTGATGATCTGACGGTTGCATACAATCGTTGCTTCGTTGTTTATTAACCAATCCATGCCGATAATAACGTCAAACTCCTTTAGCGGAATCGGTATAAGATCGAGGTTAAATACGATATTATTTATGAGCAAAGTGCAGTTTCGGTAGACAGAATCAGCCATAACATAATTGTTACTGGCTGTCTCGATATCAAGTATAACAGGAAGCTTTGACGGGGATTTAGATAGTCTCGATGAAAAAGAAGTCGATATAAAGGAACGACTAGCGCCAGAATCAAATAGTACGCGAGCAGGTATCGTATTTAACAGAAACGTACCGGTAACTACGTCAGGTGTTTCTCTTGCTTCTTCGGCTGTTATTTGAAAAGCTCGAGTCCTTGCGGTCGGAGTAGCAGCTGAACTCTTCATCGTAGATCCTCCCGCTGACGACTGTGACTGTCCTCGTTGCCCGCTTCGACACTGATACATAAAGTGTCCTCTTTTCTGGCATTTTGCACATCCACGTCCCTGCTGTGGGCATTCCTCGCTGCTGTGACCAATTCTATTGCAAGCAAAACATGTGACGTCATCTGGGTTACATAGCCCCATATGTGACTTTCTGCATCTCCTGCAGAATCGTGGCTCGTTTGTCAGTGAATACGCTTGGGCTTTCGGTTGGGATTGCTGAGATTGCTGGGACTGGGATTTGTTTGGCCTGAAGAATCTGCCAAATCGCTGTTTCTTCGGAAGAGATGGACATGTCGGATTCGTTGATGGGGCGTAAAGTTGATCGCCATACTCTAAATACCCACGCTCGATCTGTCTAGCTGCTTCTACCATTTCCAAGTAACTTTTGTATTTGATCGCGCTCATCGGATGTCGATATCTAGGGTTGAGTCCTACGCGAAATCTATTCATCTTTCTCTCCTCGGTAGCTACTTGATACGAGGAGTAGCCACACAGTCGAGAAAATTTGTGCTCGTATTCATCAACAATCTTTGTTCCCTGGGTCAGCTGCATTAGTTGAACCTTCATCTTATCTTGTTGATTAATAGGACAGTATTTTGCATTGAACATATCAAGAAACTGGTTCCACTCTAAAGTTTGAATAATTTCTTCGCCATAGATACTTCTCTGGGTCTTCCACCATGCACGAGCAGCTCCAACAAATAACGCAGACGCATAGCTCACTTTCTTTGAATCTAAACAGTCAGAGATTCTAAAGATCTCTTCGGTATGACTGATCCAATCCATCGCCTGAATTGGATTCACTGTACCCTCAAAGTTCAGGGCACCGCTGGCTTTAAAATCTTTAAACTTGCAGCCTTTTGGCTGAGCAATTTGAGTTTCGGGATTTGAGTTATCAGAATCAGATTCATTAGTCTGGACTTGCTTTTCTTTTATTTTATTCTTTTTATATTCTCGTCTTTTAGCTTCGGCCTCATCCCTGGCCTGAAACTGTTCTTGCATTGTCTTATTTTGTTGTTCAGAATGTTGGGCTAAAAGGTGTTGCATCATTTCAAACATCTGTTGAGAGGTCATGTTGTTGGGAATATCACCTGATCCTGACATCTTTTCTGAAATTAAAATCATTTAATTATCAGTTTATAGACTTAGATCTATGTACCCTTTTTCCCATCCTAACAGTCTGTACATCCTATCTTAGTTCAAACCACCTAAATGATTGATACATATGTATTGCTTCAGTTTGAGACCAAGTATACTCAAGTAATACTTGATTCACTCAAACTATGGGCTCTGATACCATCCTGTGAAGACCACCCCTTACGGGGTAGTCCTCAGAGTCTAGGTCCCTTATCATGCAATACAATATCAATCAAACTAAGATAGAGTAATTAATTGCGGAATTATAAATTACATGTACATACAGATTAGGATTTAAGTTAAATGCAGATTACATATTTCAAATTAAAGTTATTAAAGGGTACCATCTAATCTAATCATTACATCATAGAATAATATCAAATCTACCCAAAACCACAACATTTGCTGTCTTCCAATCAGTACCGAAAGGTTTTGCTGTGTAGTGGTCTATGGAAACTTCTATCTTGATATTTATAAGACCTATGAACTAGGTCCAGCAGGTGACTTTCCTTTATCTTTTTCTGTAAAATGTCAAGTAGCAACTGTAAGCAAAGCTTAGTGAGTAAATAGATTTTCAAATTAACATGCACGGTCAAGCGGATCATCAGTCTAGCGTGATATGTCTTGGCTGCCGCTACAGCCCTCATGATTGAGACATAGAAGTCATAGAGTCGGATGATGTTCAGGCCACACTCACGCTTAAATCGTGGGGATCAGCCACATACTGGGCTAGCTACCAGTAAGTCAATATGGCGGAACATCGGAGGTCGTTACCAAGTTCATTAGAACTGGTGAAATAGCCAAGTCTAGAACAATAGACCAATAGGGCTAATCGAGCTGAATCAATATCTCAAGTTAAATGCAGATGATGAAACATATGTATTCAATGTCATGATAGCAGTAATCTTAAAGCAATATCTGAAATGAACAGTAAAAGCAATATCATATGAAATGATAAGTCAAATAGCTATCATGATCCACAGGGCAACACCCAACCATGGTGTGCACAGGTCACAATCCAGCCGATAATATGAATGTCAATCAAACTAGCATCAACAATATGTCTCAACCGGAAATTCAGGCATGTTAAATCTGAATATCTATAACTCACAGATCTGGGGTCTTTATCAAACAGATGTAAAATCTGCCACCTGAGTTATCTCAGGATTTCATCTTTGTCAATCTGTTCTGTCAATTCAAGTCTTTGACCCGCTTTAAATCTTTTAACTCTTTTGTCTCTATATTCAAATTTCACTGAACCTGTCCAGAATTATCATGATAATATCATGTCAATTTCATCATCTTTTAGTCTTTAAAATCTTTATTAGGTTGTTTTTATATAATTTTTCCCTATCAATAACACTATAATATGATAAAGATCATCCAAAATATGTTATTTTTGCCAAGAACACATATTTTACAAAAATTCCGATTTCTATTTAATTTTGAATTATCCAAGCCACAAACTTAGTTTCTGCTATATCTAATAACTTAGATTTATCATAATTTACTAATATCTAAAACATGCAAACATTATTTTCACATTTATAATCCTATGTTTTCGGTTTTTCAACCAAACCGAACCAAACTCAAATATTGGGAAAAGAAATGAATTTTACCTTGAATGTTCTTGATTAATGATGCTTGTAACTTCTTTTTGGCTTCAATTCATCAATTATTGCAACTATTATGAAATTTTCTTGATGAATTTTGATGTTAGTCGTAGGGTGTAGAGAGAGAGTAGAGAGAGAGTAATTGTGTTAATGATCTTAAATGATCATTTATTTGTGTTTATATATATTAATTTGGTCATATTTGCTATTTAACCCACTAAACTTTTGTATCTTATATCTCTTTTAATTTAATCATCTTTAATAATTCATAACATAACTATAATTTAATTAAATAATCTTGAACTTAATTAAATTACATAACTAATAATGTAAATAATATTTACATTATTTGGATCAAATATGAAATTAAGTTTCAGATAAAAGCTGGGTTGTTACATTTACCTTGTATCCTTTGCTTTTAACTTGTTGCTTGATGTTTATTTGTTGATTCCTAGATTCGATTTCATGATTTTCTTTGCAATCCTTGTGATGATATAGGATGAAGAACCAAGAATTGCATAGAGAGAATGCAGAGGCTTTTTAGTTTGATTTGTTAGAAATGAGCTTTAATCTCATTTTTGGGTATTTTATGTTTTGAAAGTTTCATTTTTCTCAATTTAACCCCTTAGACTTATATTTATTCCATTTCTTTAAACTTGATCTTTATAATATTCGTTAACATATATTTAACTTAATTATGACTTTTATTAATTAAATAAAGAAAATACTAAGCTAATAGATGTAATCAAAATTACATTTAATTAACTTTAAAATACTAAGCTTTTTCCTCTTTGGCTTTTATTACCAGTACATATACTGATTTTTCAATATCATACTGCTTATTAGCTGACTTATGTGATGACATAAGTAAATTTTAGGATTTTTGCTTATCGCATATACTTTTTAGCATTGACTCACGCTTCGAGATTCAATATAGCTTTCAATTTAATTCAAATATCAATTTAGTTATTAAGACAGGTTATATCTCTTTCTTTTGATCTTAAACCAGTTGTGGCTTTTTGAATCTCACATCTGTATTATTGAACAATTTCATTCATTGATGATGTTATTATCATCAATCGCTTAGCAGACTTTTGGATTGCGCTGACTGTTATCAGGACTTAAGATGACTTTTCATTTGTAATCCCTGAGTCCAAGGTTACTTCATCTGTTTCTGCCAAGACTTCTATTGACAAGACAATGGAATAAGAATTCCATATGTATATGCGTATAGACTTTTAATTGACTTTCAGTGGTCATTCCGACCAATCGCTCAATTCTTATAAGGATCTTTCTTTATTTCTTGTTTAACTTTAGCTTTGTGTCTCTGACTTCTTTGATTTTCAATCGAATTTGCCATTGGGTGCTTAACAATCAGGTTCATAGACAATCTTTTCATTTAATTTTATTGGATCAGAAACTTCCACTTCTGCCTTATTAAGAGACACACTGTAATCACTCCGATTACTAGGATTTTCGAAGAAGCTTGTGTTTAGGATTCAGTTTTGGGTTTCCTTAAAGCTTTTGAATCATACATGATTCAAACACTGATACCTATATTGCTTATAGGTAGAATTTTCTGATTTTAA
>JAANYP010000975.1:16885-218829 GCA_020465985.1 Centrapalus pauciflorus
GGTTGTTACATTTACCTTGTATCCTTTGCTTTTAACTTGTTGCTTGATGTTTATTTGTTGATTCCTAGATTCGATTTCATGATTTTCTTTGCAATCCTTGTGATGATATAGGATGAAGAACCAAGAATTGCATAGAGAGAATGCAGAGGCTTTTTAGTTTGATTTGTTAGAAATGAGCTTTAATCTCATTTTTGGGTATTTTATGTTTTGAAAGTTTCATTTTTCTCAATTTAACCCCTTAGACTTATATTTATTCCATTTCTTTAAACTTGATCTTTATAATATTCGTTAACATATATTTAACTTAATTATGACTTTTATTAATTAAATAAAGAAAATACTAAGCTAATAGATGTAATCAAAATTACATTTAATTAACTTTAAAATACTAAGCTTTTTCCTCTTTGGCTTTTATTACCAGTACATATACTGATTTTTCAATATCATACTGCTTATTAGCTGACTTATGTGATGACATAAGTAAATTTTAGGATTTTTGCTTATCGCATATACTTTTTAGCATTGACTCACGCTTCGAGATTCAATATAGCTTTCAATTTAATTCAAATATCAATTTAGTTATTAAGACAGGTTATATCTCTTTCTTTTGATCTTAAACCAGTTGTGGCTTTTTGAATCTCACATCTGTATTATTGAACAATTTCATTCATTGATGATGTTATTATCATCAATCGCTTAGCAGACTTTTGGATTGCGCTGACTGTTATCAGGACTTAAGATGACTTTTCATTTGTAATCCCTGAGTCCAAGGTTACTTCATCTGTTTCTGCCAAGACTTCTATTGACAAGACAATGGAATAAGAATTCCATATGTATATGCGTATAGACTTTTAATTGACTTTCAGTGGTCATTCCGACCAATCGCTCAATTCTTATAAGGATCTTTCTTTATTTCTTGTTTAACTTTAGCTTTGTGTCTCTGACTTCTTTGATTTTCAATCGAATTTGCCATTGGGTGCTTAACAATCAGGTTCATAGACAATCTTTTCATTTAATTTTATTGGATCAGAAACTTCCACTTCTGCCTTATTAAGAGACACACTGTAATCACTCCGATTACTAGGATTTTCGAAGAAGCTTGTGTTTAGGATTCAGTTTTGGGTTTCCTTAAAGCTTTTGAATCATACATGATTCAAACACTGATACCTATATTGCTTATAGGTAGAATTTTCTGATTTTAAAGAGGCATTTTAGTCATACCTTCAACAAATACAGCCTATATGTCGTCTGCTTATGCACTTTCGATGACAAAGCTGTACAGTGGAACTCATGACTTGTTTTGAAATCACAAGTCGATTTAAATCAAGAATAGAAAATCTTTATCCTGATCTTCTTAGCGATCCTACTTTTTAAAATGTTTCTATGGAATCAGAATGAGGTCGAGATTGAAGACTGTGTTATTAACGAGCAATACATGGTTGTAAAATTAGGTTATTGGTAGCTATTTGAATACCAAGAATAGCGTGAAGCTAGGCAATTAACTTGATTAATTGAGATGAAAGTGCTATAGAGATGAATGAACAGTTTGTAGTAGAATCAAATGATACAAGACATGGATTTAATTTAGTACACATAGTCATGACCGGATCTAGCATTTCCTCTGTTTCCTCGGCTGTGATATGATAAGCACGGGCTCTAGCTGATGGAGTTGCAGCAGTGCTCTTCATTGTTGAACCTCCGACATATGACTGGGATTGACTGTTGATTTCATGGGGCATTGATGATTAAAGTGTCCCGATTTTCCTCATGTGGAACAACCAAGACCTTTCATTGGGCATTCCTCGCTACTATGACCGATTTTACTGCAAACATAACATATCACATCAATTGGATTACATAACCCGGTATGTGATTTCTTACACCTTTTGCACACTCGTTGTTCTGATTGAATCGCGTAAGACTTGGCCTTTTGAGGAGAGCTATACTGATCAGTCTGTTGAGACTGGGTCTTTCCTGTCTTGAAGAATCTGCTAAATCGTTGCTTCTTGGGTGGAGAAGGACACGTAAGATTGATATGAGTTGCGCTTAGTTGTTCACCATACTCCAGGTGTTCGCTTTCAATTTTTCTGGCTGCTTCCACCATCTCCAAGTACGTCTTGTATTTGTTACCACTCATCGGCTGACGATACTTTGGGTTTAATCCTCTACGAAAACGATTCATTTTTCTTTCTTCTGTGGCTAATTGATAAGATGAATAGCCACACATTCGTGAGAACTTGTGCTCGTATTCATCGACCGTCTTGTCGCCTTGAGTCAATTGCATCAATTGAACTTCCATTCTATCTTGCAGATCCGCGGGATAGTACTTAGCGTTGAACATGTCGAGGAATTGCTCCCATTCAAGTGTTTGGATGACGTCCTCTCTGTAGATACTCCTCTGTGTCTTCCACCAAGCGCGGGAAGCTCTGACAAACAGAGCAGTAGCATACTTGACTCTTTGTGTATCTAAACACCTAAAGATATTGAAAATCTCTTCTGTGTGACAAATCCAGTCCAATGCCTGGATAGGGTCTACAGTACCCTCAAATGTCAAGGCACCGCTTGACTTGAAATCTTTGAATCGGCAGCCTTTTGGCTGTTCATTTTGGACATTTTCATTGGAGTTATCAGAATGAGAATCATCATTATGGGTTTGCTTGTTCTTTCTTTTGTTCTTTTTATCAGCCTTACGTTTTGCTTCAGCCTCAACACGAGCCTGAAACTGTTCTTGGATTACCTTGACTTGTTGTTCATTTTGTTGTGCTAACAGTTGTTGTATCATCTCAAACAATTGCTGAGGAGTGACATTATCAGGAATTCCTCCTTGTCCAGACATCCTTACTGAAAAATAAAATTCAAGTGACTTTCAGTTTAACAGACTTAGTGACTATGTACCCTTTCCCATCCTAACAGTCTGTACATCCTATATCAGTTCAAGCCACCTAGCATGAATGACACTTTATGTATTGCTTAAGTTTGAGACCAAGTATTACTTTCATTTCCTTTTCTAAATATTTGACTTTATAACAAAGTTCAGATTTAGCTGAACCTGTTAATTGTATGACAAATCAATTTACATAAGCTTTTATGACATTACATAATGCATTTGTGTATTTCTGATGAATTCTTTGACTTTCTAAAGCTTATGTATAGACATATTCATTTATTCACTTATCATGTCATTTCAGACTTTGTTGAATTCTCGATTAAACTTATAATTTAGCCTTGACATGATTTTTAATGACTTTATGGGGTTTTATAAATTTCAGGAACATGCGTGTCCTTACGAGATCATTATTTGACTTTACTTGCATTTTAAACTCAAATGAATGCACGAATTGACATTTTATGCATAATTGATAACTAATCACTTTACATAAGTGATTTATGTGACTTATAACATGTTTATTTAATTTTAACTTATATATGATCTTGACAATTACATATTGGACATTATGACATAATTATGCTTTCAAATGTATTTTATAATCCAATTCTCGTATTCATGTATTTAATCCTTAATGTCTTTATATGATGATCATCTAAGTGTTATGATCATAAACATTAATTTATATATATAAATTGATCTTAAATATGTATTTCGAAATCTAATCATACATGATCACACACTTCTAATTGTTGCAATCACTTGGGTTTTATAAGTCTTAATGTAGAAATATATTGCTCACTTTGTTGTTATTAAAACATTACTCATAGGCATGTTTTAATCTTTTCTTTAATTTGACAAATATATAAATATATATGTGTGTATATATACACATCACATACTTAATTATTTCTTGTTTCCAGTGGTTCACTCACACACACACACAGATATATATATATATATATATATATATATATGCATACATTCATGTTTTAAATCCACAAAACACATACATGAGTGTTGCTTTTGTATTCTGTTTGGACAAATACATCAACACACACCCATATTCTTATCTTTAATTTCTTATATATATATATATATATATATATATATATTATATATATATATATATATATATATATATATATATATATACATATAGATTGAGGTTCTATGGGGCACCATATGCATCGGGAACCAAATGGGAACCAAAAATGCATTGCTTGTTTACAAAGGGTGCATTAAGGGCATTTTGAGAATGCTTAATAATATATTGTTAAATTATAAGATTTAATTTAATGTTTATCATTTGTTTAGGAAACTAAATAAAATGATCAACCACCTTTCCATAAATTCATCCCCTTTTCTCTCTCTTTCCCTTTCTCTTTCATGACTAGCCTCTCTCCATCTCTCTTTCTCTCAACCAGTTTTCACAAGACAACCACTACTATACCGCCAGACCCAACACCACCATCGCTGTCCACCATCGGTATGCAACTCTGCACCATACCTGTGCATCGATGTTGACGAGAATTTGCTTGTGTCTGTTGATCATGGTTTTTGAGTATCAGTATTTTCACAAACAGTTCATTCTACGATTCTGTATCATGCTTATGGCTAGTCAAAGAATTCTAAGATTCTTTATTAATGTTGGTGGTTATTGCTTCCAAGAAATAGTTGGAGCATATGGTATTGGTTGTTTCAAACATGATGCACAACAGCAATGCATCACGACAATGATGAACACATTGAAGACGTTGATGAACACGTTTAAATTTCAGAGATGCATCACGAAGATAACACATTTAAATGTCGAAATGCATCACGATTTTGGTGATGCATAATGATGGAACAAACACGAGGATGAATATGGTCGAAATGCATCATGTTTGAAATTGAATTGGATGAAGATGCATCGTGTTTGAAGACGAATCCAATAAATTGGATGAAGATGCATCATGTTTGTTTAGATTCTGATAGAATATTTTCTGAATTCAAGCATCTTCTGATTTTGCCCTTCCGCATGCGAGAAGGTATGCACCCGTGCAGCCATTTTCAAGTTAATTACCCTTTTGCCACTACAATCTGAACCATTAAAATTCAAGATCTAACGGTGCATACAGGTTCTCAAAGTACACAATGCATACAGGTGCCCCATAGAACCTGACCCTATATATATATATATATATATATATATATATATATATATATATATATATATATATATATATATATATATATATATATATATATAATGTATATATAATTATTGATGTTTCTATTCTCCAGACACACACCCACATCATAGCCACGATCCATAATCCAACAACTACTCAACCACCACCATAATTGTCCTCAATCAATACCAATAGCAGATCAAGAAGTGGTCTAATGACTTTAAATTCGAGCTTGCAGATCCTAAGGACTTGGTTCGGTTGGACATTTTCCTTTGATTAAACCTGTAAAAAGATTCAACAACAACTGTAAGCGGTGCTTAGTGAGATTATAGATTTAACAGTTAACATGCCATGAAAATTTTAAGCGGAACTTGACTTTCACTTTTGACTTTAAGCTCTGACTTTGACTTTAAGCGCAGTTTTGTCATGACTGCCGCTATCAGCCAGACATTGTGAGACATAGTCATTAAGATCGGATGGTGTTTAATCCCACGCACACGATTTTAATTGTGGGGATCAGCCACATACTGGGCTACCTACCTGTAAGAAAACGTGTGCAAACATCATAGTGGACTTAATCATAGACTGACATGGACTTTCTCAGACTTGAATTATGTGAAAGCATATGAAAGCATTGATATCAAGGCAAATGACTGAAGGCATTCAAAGTAACGAATCAAGATAGCAACAATAATATATCCAACACTAATTCAGGTTGAAAAGACAAGTTTGCATGATGATATATTAAAAGCTATCATGATCCACAGGGCGTCACCGTACCAAGGTGTGCACAGGTCACATTCTAGCTGAGCATATAAGACTTTCAAATAAAGCTAGAACAACAATATGTCTCACAGGAAGACATGTATACAGTTATATCTATAACTCACTGGTACCGGTTTTATTGCATGACTGCTGACTTTGACTTTTGCAAGCGGATTTATATCCACCACCTGAGTTATCTCAGGATTTGACTTTAGCTTTACTTTACTAGCTTTAGCTCTGACTTTGACTTTAACTTGCTTCTCTGACTTTTGCTTGGCTTTATTGACTTGACTAGACTTTTCTGGCTTGGCTTTACTGAATTTAGCTTTATAACATAGTTCAGATTTTGATGAACCTGTTAATTGCATTACAATTCAGTTTTCATAAACTTATATGTCATTACACAATATAATTGGGTATTTCTGTTAAATTCTCGGACTTTCTGTAACTTATGTATAGACTTATTTATTTATTGGCTAAACATATCATCTCAGACTTTGTTGTATCACAATTAAGCTTATGACTTGACTTGACACGATTTAAATGACTTTATGAACGTTCATGTTTTTTTTCATGGACATGTGTGACCTTAATTTGGTCTTTCTTTGGCTTTCAATTTGACTTTAAAACCCATATGAACGTATATGATGACATAATATGCATAAACATGCCATATTTACTTAATTTGCTTTTATGTCTCACAACACGCTTTAAATGTCATGGCATCATAATGTATGAATTATCATAAAGAACATCAGTATATATTTATATGAATTATATAACTTAATTCATATATACATTTGCTTAGTTATGTATTTATATTAAGATGACTTGGTTCCAAAATTATAAGCTAAGTGTTTATGAACTAAAAGCGATTTTAATCGACTTAAAAACACTTATATTCATCAATTACATGTCTATGCTTTGATTTCCATTATTTGATCACACATATACACATGTTTATGTTCCCAATTTAGTTCAATATTTACATGTTGATGTATGTTGTTTATATAATAAAGGTTGCTATTTCTATCTTTGTTTTATTCACTCTGCACACCACCATGCATGCATAAAAAGGGTTTTGAATTCTGTTTTCAAGATTATATTGCAACAGTATAAAATAGGAATGGGCTGCACATACATCACACTGCACACACTTAATGCTTCTAAAAGAAACAAAAATGAAAAGGGAAGAAAGTTACTTTATACTTTCCTGTATATTGTTCTATATATTGTTTCTGCACATGTGTGTGTGTGTATACATATATATATATATATATATATATATATATATATATATATATATATATATATATGTATGTATGTATATATTAAATTCTTATTTTGAGTTTCTAATCCACTGCACACACACACTTTTTCAATCTGTTTATATATATATATATATATATATATATATATATATATATATATATATATATATATATATATATATATATATACATATTTTTCTTTTATATATACATATTTTGCTTTTGCTTTCCTGTCACATATGCACCCACACCATGCATGCATATGCTATTCTTGTGAAAGAAAGGAAATGAGCTATCCATGTTTCTGCATATATATACACACAGCACACACATATATATAAATTAAAAGGTGATAGGTTGCTTCACTGCACACACACACTTTTGTTTCTGTTTCTATATTATACATGCTGCACACACAGTGCACACATTTACGTATATATCTATATATATATACACACTGCATATACATCACATGCATATATCCAAAACAAAAATTAAAAGGAATGCTGTTGGACTGTTGCTGTCTCTGGAAGTTTGTTGCCATCTTCTGGGTTTCGGTATTATGGAGTTACCGAAACCATGGTCTCGGTAGCGAGCATGTTTCGGTATTCCTATAGGATTAGGCACTTCTTGGTAGTTTTTAGAAATTAGTTTCAGCATCTACATATGTTTCGGTAGGTGCTTATCAGGTGGTTTCGGTATTAGGATTACAGAAACGTTGATGGTTTCGGTATAATTCAGTATGGCTAATGTGGTTTCGATGGATTAGGACTAAGCAGGTCTCGGTAGGTTTCAGCTTTTAACATATTTTGGTAGGCATGCAAGTTGGGTCTCGGTAGGTTGCAAAAACACACAACACACACTGCACATATTTTTGTTTGGTTTCGGACAAATCCAACAGCAGCAAAGCAAAAAGGGAATTAAGGAAATTTTAGTTTCAGAACCTAAAGTTTAACATATAATTTAAGGTTATAAATTGAAACTGATTTTGAGTTCCTATATTCCACAGAACCGTGAACTTCATACACAGATGCAACCATAAAAATGATAGATTTACCTTTTATCCTTTGCTTTTAACTTGTTGCGTGATGTTTATTTGTGGATTACTTGATTCGATTTCTTGATTTTCTTTCCAATCCTTGTGATGATATAGGATGAAGAACCGAGAATTGCAAAGAGAGAGTGCAAAGGGTTTTTAGTTTGATTTGTTAGAAATGGGCATTAATCTCATTTTTGGGTATTTTATGTTTTGAAAGTTTCATTTTTCTCAACTTAACCCCTTAGACTTATTTTTATTCCATTTCTTTAAACTTGATCTTTATAATATTCCTTAACATATATTTAACTTAATTATGACTTTTATTAATTAAATAAAGAAAATACTTAGCTAATAGATGTAATCAAAATTACATTTAACATATTAATCAACTTTAAACTTGTTAATTAATGCTAATTATGTTTATTATTGCTAATTGTCGTTAATTAAAGTTCGGGTTGTTACATAATGGGCTCCATCTGTATGTTATAGCTTTTTCCTCTTTGGCTTTTATAACCAGTATATTACCTGATTTTTCAATATCATACAGCTTATTAGCTGACTTATGTGATGACATAAGTAAATTTTAGGATTTCTACTTATCGCTTATACTTTTCTGTATTGACTCACGCTTCGAGATTCAATATAGCTTTCAATTTAAATCAGATATCAATTTAGTTATTTAGACAGGTTATATCTCTTTCTTTTGATCTTAAACCAGTTGTGGCTTTTTCAATCTCACATTTGTGTTATTGAACAATTTCATTCATTGATGATGTATTTATCATCAATCGCTTAGCAGACTTTTGGATTGCGCTGACTGTTATCAGGACTTAAGATGACTTTTCATTTGTAATCCCTGAGTCCAAGGTTACTTTATCTGTTTCAACCAAGACTTTTATTGACAAGACAATGGAATAAGAATTCCATATGTATATGCGTATAGACTTTTAATTAACTTTCATTGGTCATTCCGACCAATCGCTCAATTCTTATAAGGATCTTTCTTTATTTCTTGTTTAACTTTAGCTTTGTGTCTCTGACTTCTTTGATTTTCAATCGAATTTGACATTAGGTGCTTGACAATCAGGTTCGTAGACCATCTTTTCATTTAATTTTATTGGATCAGAAACTTCCACTTCTGCCTCATTAAAAGACACACTATAATCACTCCGATTACTAGGATTTATGAAGAAGCTTGTGTTTAGGATTCAGTTTTGGGTTTCCTTAAAGCTTTTGAATCATACATGATTCAAACACTGATACCTATATTGCTTATAGGTAGAATTTTCTGATTTGAAAGATGCATTTTAGTCATACCTTCAACTGATATAGCCTATATGTCATCCGCATATGCACTATCGATGACAAAGCTGTACAGTTGAACTCATGACTTGTTTTGAAATCACAAGTCGATTTAAATCAAGAATAGAAAATCTATCTACCGATCTCCTTAGCGATCCTATTTTTAAAATGTTTCTATGGAATCAGAATGAGGTCGAGATTGAAGACTGTGTTATTAGCGAGCAATACATGGTTGTGAAATTAGGTTATTGGCAGCTGTTTCAATACCAATGTTGGTACATCCGGTGTGACGACAGCAGTCTTGTTTTGTTATTGATATCATGATTGTTTGTATGTTTGAACTTGGTGTAATGTATTACAAGAAGTTCAAACATAAAGTTCAAAGATAAAATCAAACATAAGTTTAATAGTTGAAGTTCGAATTTGAGGTAAATTCGAATTTGTCTTTGAGGTAGATTCGAATTTGTCAAGAGGACAAATTCGAATAGGCCTTGGGCCTGATTCGAATTTGTCCTAGACAAACTCGAATCTGTCAGTATAATTAAGGGTTAACTCGAATAATTATGAGACTTTTGCAGAATTTCGGAGAGCAATTAGGCAAAGGCGATCTCGAGTTTACTAGTAATCAGAGAGTGTTTTCGGAGAGAATCATCGTGTAGGTACGTTCGTCGTCGTTCGTATAACATATTGGTAGTCTCCGTGTTCCGTGTGCGTGATCTTACCGTCAAGACGCTAACGAGGATTCCGCACTAGTTGGACGGTGTCGCGTCTAGATAGATCCGTGAGTTGAAGACCTTACAAGTGGTATCAGAGCCATTGGGGTGTTCTTCGTGTTCATAAGTTACATCCTAGGTTTCTTGACGTTTTTGGACGGTTAATATCACGAATTTTGGAGGTTTTTCGAGCTTATCAAATAGGATTTCGGGAAATACTTTGTTATAGTTCAAGTTTTTGACCAAAATCAATATTTTTACTTGTAAAAATATTGGTTCAATCTTAAAAACTCGAAGTATTAGCCGTTTTTCGAATTTGCGGCGCTCGAGTTTGTTAAGGAGATATTAGGGTTTTCTAAAATTTCGAGTTTGACCAAAATACGCTCCTTTCGAGTTTCCTTAAAGTTTGCTTCGAATTTGGCCAATTCGAATTTGCTTGGATTTCGATTTTACACTAAGATCGAATTTGGACATTCGAGTTTCGTTGGGTTTTCGAATTTAATTGGGGTTTCGAATTTAGTGGACCTTCGAATTTAGTTTCGACTTTGTCATTAATTTCGAACATAGTTGGATTTCAAACTTAATTTCGAATTTAATTCCAAACCAGTTTAAAATTAATTAAATTCGAATTTATTCAAATTCGAAAGAATTACTTTAAATTAATTTCGAATTAAATTAATTAAGTTTGAATTTAAAAATATTTGAAACAATGACAAGTCTACAGAGGTTTATGGAAATGGATTACGAGGTTGGAAAGGCGAATTCACTACCGAAGTTAATGAAAATTGAGGATTATTACTGGTGGAAGGATAGGTTTGCCGACTTCGCAAGATTTAATGATATGCGAATGTGGATCTGTATCGACGAGGGATACATTCCACCTACTGCAGAGGTTGAAGGTCATCAACGAGTCTTAACATATTCAAAGATGAAAGATGAAGATAAGAAAGTTTATGAAGCCGAAAATCGTGCATTCACTATCATTAGAATGGCGTTACCTTAGGAGATCTTGCAAACCTTCTGTAATCAGAAGACATCAAAAGAGTTGTGGGAGGCGTTAGAGAAGCGGTGTGAAGGTAACCCGAGAGTCAGAAAGAATCGAATGGAAATGCTCAAGCAGCAGTTTGCAATCTTCAAAGCCTTGAAGAACGAAAAGCTGGATGAGACTATTACACGATTCAATCAGTTGCTAACTGAGTTAGACAGCCACGACGTGGAGTATAGTGAAACGGAGAAGATTAACTAGATTCTGGATGCTTTACCGGCCAAATGGGAGATGTATGTGGCCTTAATAAAGCATGATGAAGACAATTTCTATACTCTGACTCTAGAGTATGTTGTAGGAACGCTGATCACTTTGAGTTGCTGAAGAAGGAAACAGATTATAACCAAGTTCAAGATCCTGCAATGTACTTTGGGAAATCAAAACCTTCAGTGGCAGCTGAATTGAACACAGCTACAGCTTTCTTTTCAGGAGAAACATCGACACCGGTTGAATCAGAAGACTCAGTGAGTAGAGCTTTCTTAGGGTTCTCTAGACCGGATGATCAGCCACAGACATCTACTTCAGGATCATCGTCTCAGGGATACACGAAAATGCCAATGAGTGCTAAAACTGCAGAGGAGCAACTGAAGCTTCTAGCATCGTTTGTAGCCGCTTACGGGAATTGTATTCAAGGGAAAATCATTGATCCAGCTCTATGGGAAGAAGATTATGATCAGGTGGATCCGGATGATTTGGAACAAATGTACCTACAATGGCAATTGGCTATGGTCACACAGAGATTGAAGAGGTTCATGAAAAGAACGGGAAGAAATCTAAGTATGACCAATGTAGGATTCGATAAGTCAAAAGTTAGGTGTTATAACTGTCAGGGGTTGGGACACTTTGCGAGAGAGTGTCAAAGACCTAAGATGGATAATTTTCAAAACTCAGGACGTCAGTATTCAACCAGTTCAGGGAATCAGAGATCAGGGAATCAAGGTTCAGTGGCTGGTTTACTTACTAATGTGGGGTCTAACAGACAGTTAGATGGCACATATGATTGGATTACACATCCAGAGACTAATGCTAGAGCCTTCATGGCTGAAGTAACAGAGACTAGAAGTACAGGAGCAGAAGAGGAAAAGAAAGAGGATACGCAGCAGTCTGATTCAGATCCTTTGGTACCGGAAATTACTAAGGACCTGACTACTTTAGAGTTTGTAGCTCAGATGACCAACATCAAATCTGATCGGAAAAAGGTAATTCTAAACTTTTCTACTTTTCATGATTTATGTGTTTTATGTACTACGTTAAATGATAACTTGAACCTAGTGCTAGAAACTCATTCATCTTTGACTGCTCAAATTCAATCCTTAAAATCAGATAATGCTAATATTTTAGACATTAAGGAAGATCTTCAGGTCAAACTGAGAAATGATGCTCAAGATTTAATAGTTCTGAATGAAAAATTGATTGAACAAAGTGTCAGGAATGAACTAATTTATCAGTATGTAGAGTCACTGACCAAAGAGATCTCTCTTAGAGATATGGAATTAGTTGAGTCTAGGGATGAGGTTGTTGAGGCAAATAGCAACCATGTACCTACTCCTCAGGATGAGACCAATGATATGGTTAAATCAGAGGTAGTCAAGGTAACTGAGTTTTTTAAAGTATCTTCAATTACTCCTCAGGTTGGGCAAACGGTACAGAGTGTTCAGTCTAGCTGTAAGCCAAAACTAGAAGAGGAACATACTGTAAGTAATGATAACAGAGGGGAGTTAAACCAAGCTATTGATACAAACAACCAGGACATTAGTAAGACACCTAGGTCAAAGAGTGCCTATAAGAAATCTATTGACAAGATGTCTTGCTTTAAGTGTCATGAAAAAGGACATGTTGCTTCAGGTTGTCCCTACAAAAAGTCAATGCCTTCACTAAACATAGGGAAACAAGAGCAGCAAACTTTAAAAACAATGCCTAGTGATAAGAACTGGAGTAGTTCTCAAATTTCTGAGAAGAACTCAAGTGTGATGTCATGTCTAGGTAGTCGACAACCACCGGTGTCTATCAGACAAAAAGAAGGACTTAGGAATAATTCACCGAATAGATTCCCTAGTCAATCAATGTCTGGCCCCCATTCCGTCATTAGGAATAACTCACTTAAGACGAGTCACACTATAGTTAGGTACAATTCTCCTAATAGACTTAAGACACCAGGTAGAGCCCAGAACTATCAAACTGAGATGTACTACAACAGAAATTATTCAAGGGCTGAACCACAAAGACCAATCCAAAGGTCAAGATTGGATGTTAATCATTCAACTCCACAACAGGCTCGCAATCAAAAACCCAAGTCACCTGAAAGGAGAGATGAGTATTTGAAAGAGTTCAAGTTTGTGGATGAGGATGGTATTACCAAGTTAGTTATGGCTTGGGTTCCCCGTGATAACTGACTTTTCTTGTTTAGTGTGCAGGAGTTAACTATAGGTCGTAATAACCAATGGTTTATGGATAGTGGTTGCTCTCGACACAGGACAGGGATATAAAGGACGAAACAGCAGGCAGGCTGATTGGGTCCTTAGACCAACTAGAGAAGTCTTACTAGTAAAGGGTAAATTGAAGTAATTGAGATAACAATGCTGATTTATTCAATAAAGCTTTTGATATGTCACGCTTTGAATTGTTAGTTCAGCTAATCGATATGCGTAATCCAGAGTAACTTGACCTTAGTCTATTTTCTTTCTTTTTATGGTAAGTTAGCAGTTAAGTAGAATTTCTTTTCTTTTATAATAAGTTTAGTAGCTAGATAGAATTTCTTTCCTTTTATAGTAAGTTAGTAGGTTATTTTATTTTCTTACTTTTATTTATGAAAAACAAAAAAAAGAGAGAAAACCATAAAAAGTTAAAAAAAACTAAACAAAACAAAAAAAGAGAATATCAGAAAATGAGTTAAGTCTTAGATACAAAGGTTCAAAGTGACGAAAATTAGCACACTCATTACAATCTCTAAGTGTTAACCTTTCACACATAATGCACCTAAAATTCTATGTGTTATACATTATCTAGTTTGATATGTTGGTAGGCATAATACATATAGGGAGTCTCAAGGCTATTAAAATATTCAAAAAAAAAGTCAGACGTGTCACTAACTTGAATGTATGACCAATTGGTCTTAATTTTTTATGTTAGAGACATACAAACATTGATTCTAAATGAGGTATGCAATCTTTCTGGGGATTTATAGCAACATCAGATACATCTTAAAGAAATGGAAAGAATAGAAAAAAACATACTGAGTTAAGAGTCAAAACAAGTAACTCTGTTGTACGTAAGTACAGACCTGTTGCCTTTGGTTTGACTCGAGTTAGCAAGATAAGTCGCTTTGTTGTACGTCGGTACAGACCTGTCACCGCTGTCTTGCTAGCTTTAAAAATAAACTTTAAGACAATCTAAGACACTTTGTTGTATGTAAATACAGACATGTGTCCGACGTTTGCCTTTTAAAGAAAGTTTGCAATACCAAAAAGTTATAATCATTGTGTGTACGCCTTGATCATAAAAGTATGTCTAAGTATGAGTCACGTCGGGTAATTTCTTGATAAATAAAACGGCCAAGGGATATTCCAATGTGAAACATGTTTAAAGGGAAAATAATACCAACAATCGTCTAGAAATGTGTGTCACGACAAACAATAAAAGGAATAAAAAATTCCTAAGTGTGAAAGTAAGATACTGAAAGTGCATATTTGACACCGCTATCTGATTGAACCTTTCTTTAACTTTCTCGCCAAAAATATTCTGTTAAGTGTTAAGTATAGGATTTCAATTTTATTTTAGTTTATTTTATTTTATTTTTTAGGAAAAAGGTCAAAAGTTACTAGGATGCATTTTTGGTTGAATAAACGAATATTGCGTGAAAATCTGTTGCTTAGTGTGAATTTTTCTGCAAAGTTTATGAGAGTCGAAAAGGTTGAATTTTTATTCTAGTATTTTCAAAATTCTCACTTAAGTGTTTGTGCATGTTTAGCGACAATAACGACTGTTTCTCTCGAACTAAATTCTAGCTTTTGGTTTACGTTCTAAACCATCAAAGAATGTATGTAAGGAGAGTTTCATTGCTTCTTTTATCGTTGAATTATGTTTTTTAATGTCCTACTAACATTTTATGACTAGTTTCATGTGTTGATTAAGTCTATACAGTGTTAGAATTAGAGTCTTTACAGAATTACAGATTCTTCAACTGACAAATGTGATTCGTGAACTTCATGCCAACTTGGATCAGACAGAGTCTGAAGCAGAAGCAGCAGATTGCAAATCTGGAGGCTATATTGGCAAGTTGTTGAAAGATCGTCCATCTCAGGGGGAGAAATTTTAGAGAAATCGAAGAAGATGGCCCGAATTGTGAGCTGGCAGAACTTTCAAGACAACGAGTTGCTCAGCTCGCTGATCCTCAGGGGGAGTCGATATTCATAAGCCGCTGACAAGGGAAAAGACAAGGATTCAGATACAACTAAAGTAACTGAAGATATGGTCTGATCGGAGCATTGTCAGAGTGGTTGAAGATCAGAATGGGATTGATCTAGAGATGCAGAAGTCTGCTCTAAATGATGAATCAGATTCTGAAGTGTGAAGTGATTGATTTAGCTTGGAAGGACCTTATGAATCTGCTAGGAAGACGATTCTTTGCTGAGGGGTTTGCAAAAACTATCAGAAGGGAGGGTCGTTCTGCAAGATTTGAGAGGTTAATCTAAGAGTTGGTAGAAGCGCTGTGATTAAAATAAGCTTATATCCTCTGTCTGGTAGGAAATGGACTAAGTCAGTCTTCAAACCGGTGAGGACAGCGAATCTGGAGAGGAAGTCATGGATATCAAAGAAGAAAAGGTAAGTTCGGTATTCATAGAGTAATGAATATGAACTAGAAGCTATCGTCAAGGGGGAGCTGTCTAGTTTCGGTATTCATAGTCTCTGAATCTGATAGTCTATTAGGATCAATGAACAACAACTAGAAAGTATCGTCAAGGGGGAATCTGTTGGTACATCCGGTGTGACGACAGCAGTCTAGTTTTGTTATTGATATCATGATTGTTTGTATGTTTGAACTTGGTGTAACGTATTACAAGAAGTTCAAACATAAAGTTCAAAGATAAAATCAAACGTAAGTTTGATAGATCAAGTTCAAATTTGAGGTAAATTCGAATTTGTCTTTGAGATAGATTCGAATTTGTCAAGTGGACAAATTCGAATAGGCCTTGGGCCTGATTCGAATTTGTCCTAGACAAACTCGAATCTGTCAGTATAATTAAGGATTAACTCGAATAATTATGAGACTTTTGCATAATTCCAGAGAGCAATTAGGCAAAGGCGATCTCGAGTTTACTAGTAATCAGAGAGTGTTTTCGGAGAGAATCATCGTGTAGGTACGTTCGTTGTCTTTCGTATAACATATTGGTAGTCTCCGTGTTCCGTGTGCGTGATCTTACCGTCAAGCCGCTAACGAGAATTCCGCACTCGTTGGACGGTGTCGTGTCTAGATAGATCCGTGAGTTCAAGACCTTACAACCAAGAATAGCATGAAGCTAGGCAATTAACTTGATTAATTGACGTGAAAGTTCTATAGAGATGAATGAACAGTTTGTAGTAGAATCAAACGATACAAGACATGGATTCAATTTAGCACACATACTCATGACCGCATCTGGCATTTCCTCTGTTTCCTCGGCTGTGATATGATAAGCACGGGCTCTAGCTGATGGAGTTGCAGCAGTGCTCTTCATTGTTGAACCTCCGACATATGACTAGGATTGACTGTTGATTCTCATGGGGCATTGATGATTAAAGTGTCCCGGTTTTCCACATGTGGAACAACCAAGAATTTTGGTTGGCCATTCCTTGCTACTATGTTCGATTTTGCTGCAAACATAACATATCACATCAATTGGATTACATAACCCGGTATGTGATTTCCTACACCTTTTGCACACTCGTTGTTCTGATTGAATCGCTTAAGACTTGCCCTTCTGAGGAGAGCTATACTGATCAGTCTATTGAGACTGGCTCTTTCCTGTCTTGATGAATTTGCTAAATCATTGCTTCTTGGGTGGAGAAGGACACATAAGATTGATCTGAGTTGCGCTTAGTTGTTCAACATACTCCAGGTTTTCGCTTTCAATTTGTCTGGCTGCTTCCACCATCTCCAAGTACGTCTTGTATTTGTTACCACTCATCGGCTGACGATACTTTGGGTTTAATGCTCTATGAAAATGATTCATTTTTCTTTAATCTGTGGCGACTTGATAAGATGAATAGCCACACAGTCGTGAGAACTCGTGCTCGTATTCATCGACTGTCTTGTCGCCTTGAGTCAATTGCATCATTTGAACTTCCATTCTATCTTGCTGATCCGTGGGATAGTACTTAGCGTTGAACATGTCGAGGAATTACTCCCATTCAAGTGTTTGGATGACGTCCTCTCCGTAGATACTCCTCTGTGTCTTCAACCATGCGCGGGCAGCTCTGACAAACAAAGCAGTAGCATACTTGACTCTTTGTGAATCTAAACACGCAGAGTTATTGAAAATCTCTTATGTGTGACAAATCCAGTCAAATGGCTGGATAGGGTCTACAGTACCCTCAAATGTTAAGGCACCACTTGACTTAAAATCTTTGAATCGGCACCCTTTTGGCTGTTCATTTTGGACATTTTCATTGGAGTTATCAGAATCAGAATTATCATTATGGGTTTGCTTGTCCTTTCTTTTGTTCTTTTTATCAGCCTTACGTTTTGCTTCAACCTCATCACGAGCCTGTTCTTGGATTAGCTTGACTTGTTGTTCATTTTGTTGTGCTAACAGTTATTGTATCATCTCAAACAATTGCTGAGGAGTGACATTATCAGGAATTCCTCCTTGTCCAGACATCCTTACAGAAAAATAAAAATTCAAGTGACTTTTAGTTTAACATACTTAGTGACTATGGACCCTTAACCATCCTAACAGTCTGTACGTCCTATCTCAATTCTAGCCACCTAGCATGATTGACACTTTATGTATTGCCAAAATAAAGTGAGTATAAAAGAATGCCAAAATAAACTAACATCAACAATATGTCTCAACGGGAATTTAGCATGTAAAACTGATATCTATAACTCACTGGTTCTGTATTTGGTCTGAGCTGTTGTCTTATCAAACAAATTTCTCCACCACCTGAGTTATCTCAGGATTTAAGTCTTTAATCGTTGTCTTTCTAGACTCTGGCTTTGCTTTACAATTCTTTGACCCACTTTCAGTACTTTAACTTTTATTACTTTGTTCAGAATTATCTGAAACTGTCCAGAATTTTATCATTTGCAAGAACATTAGCTTTATACTTTAATTGATCTAATTCTGATTACTCATAAACATTTATGTCCTTTTTCACGGACATGTGTGACTTTTTTCATGTTTATATCATAGTATTTTTTATTTAAATATAAACACTAAAGATTTATTGATTTTAAACTTTATAAATCATAATTGTGTTTTGACATCAAATTATATAAATGGTCACACATATATACGTTCATACACTTTTAATTTGATGCAATTCTATATATTCCAAATGCATTGATTTCTATTTATTTGACAATTATATATATATATATATATATATATATATATATATATATATATATATGCATGCAAGATTGGTGTGTGTACATATATATATGTGTGTGTGTGTGTATATATATATATATATATATATATATATATATATATATAGTGTGGGTGTTTTTGCAAGTGTGTGTGTGTGTGTGTGTGTGTGTATATATATATATATATATATATATATATATATATATATATATATATATATATATATATATATATATATATATCTTAGTTTTCAAAATTCTCATTTTGAGCAATAAACTTTTTGTTTATTTCTTTCCTTTAACAATTGAACTTTATATTTTAACATAATATATAATTTAACTTTAAAATATATATATTTCTTTTTAAATAAATTATCTAAACGGTTAAATTTTAAATCTTATTCTTGTCAAGTATGTTGCTATAGTTATAATAATTAATTTAATTAAATAATTTCATTACTTAATTAACTTAGAATACAAATAATGTAATTAAAATTACTTTATTATGTTAAATACAGAAATTAAAAGTTCAGTTATGCTAGGTGGCTTGAACTGAGATAGGATGTACAGACTGTTAGGATGGGAAAGGGTACATAGTCAGTCACTAAGTCTGTTAAACTGAAAGTCACTTGAATTTTTATTTTTTAGTAAGGATGTCTGGACAAGGAGGAATTCATGATAATGTCACTCCTCAACAATTGTTTAAGATGATACAACAACTGTTGGCATAACAAAATGAACAACAAGCCAAACCTAATGTCAAATCCTGAGATAATTCAGGTGGTGGATATAAATCCGCTTGCGAAAGTCAAAGTCAGCAGCCATGCAATAAAACCAGTAACAGTGAGTTATAGATATAACTGTATACATGCTTGTCTTCCTGTGAGACATATTATTGTTCTAGCTTTATTTGAAAGTCTTATATGCTCAGCTAGAATGTGACCCAGTGCACACCTTGGTACGGTGATGCCCTGTGGATCATGATAGCTTTTAATATATGATCATGCACACTTGTCTTTACAGCCTGAATTAGTCTTGGATATATTATTGTTGCTATCTTGATTCATTACTTTGAATGCTTTCAGTCATTTGCCTTGATATCAATGCTTTCATATGCTTTCACATAATTCAAGTTTGAGAAAGTCCATGTCAGTCTATGATTAAGTCTACTCTGATGTTTGCCCACGTTGTCTTACTGGTAGCTAGCCCAGTATGTGGCTGATCCCCACAATTAAAAGCGTGTGAGTGGGATTGTACATCAGCTGATCTTAAGTCCTATGTCTCACAATGTCTGGCTGATAGCGGCAATCATGTCAAAACCGCGCTTAAAGTCAAAGTCAGAGCTTAAAGTCAAAAGTCAAAGTCAAGTCTCCGCTTAAATTTGTCATGGCATGTTAACTGTTAAATCTATAATCTCACTAAGCACCGCTTACAGTTGTTGTTGAATCTTTTTACACGTTTAATCAAAGGAAAATGTCCAGCCGAACCAAGTCCTTAGGATCTCATCAACCTTGCACCGTTTACATCAACTTTTTACCCATGCTTGTGCAAACTTGCACACAACCTCCATATCCCATATCATTCATGATTACAAGACCACCTCCTTCATCTATAAATAGAGGACCTCTAATTCATTCATTTCCACACTTGCAAGCCAAAAATTTTCTTCTTTTCTCCCTCTCAAAACCGGCCCCAAGAGCACCGACACACAACACTTAAAAATCTTCTTTTGTTCTTCAAGAATTCAAGGAAGTTTTGGTGTAATCTTTCAAGAGTTTCAACTCCCACTTGTTTTCATCTTCTTAATATCCCAAAGTAAGTAAATACTAACTTATTTCATCTTATATTTATGTTTATATAAGTCTTGCATAATATATATAATCACCAACAACAACAAGTTTCATAAAAACTCAAGTTTATAAATCTCTAGTTTTTGTTTTTAAGATGTTTTCTTTAAATGTGTTTATAGATATATAAACACATCATATAAGTATAAATATTATGATAAAAAGTGATATATATTTGTTTTATAACTTTTATGCAAGTAGTCTTTGAATAAACAACAAGAATCACAAGTTATTTCAAGTTTATAAACTACGGATATTCGGCAGAAAATTTACAACGAATTTGAAAAATCATAACTAATTCATAACTTAACGAAATGAGTTGATTCTTGTTGCAAAAGTTAGATATAAATCAGGAAGTTTTCATAATTTATTTTGGAGTTTAAGACCCCCATAAAGTATTTGGGAAACCGAAAGTTTGACAGCTCAAAAATGGCCAACATAGGGTTTTCAACAAGCTTTTTCCCCAACCTAAACATCTCGAAAAATGGCCATTCTTGACTTTAAAAATTCTTTGGATATAGTAGCTTAATGTCCAAGAAAACCAAAGCCTAAAACGTTTTGGAGCTGGGTCAAAAACAGCCTCAAAGTAGGCCGAAAAACCTTCGAAAAAGCTGGAAAATTATATATATGTATAAACTTGACATTTTAAGTGGGTTTTATTTATAAACTTGTAATGTTGGGTGATTTAAGACATAAAAATCTATAAATATACATATTATCATATATTAGAGATATTAAGTCCCTATGATCATTTAGGACTCGATTAAACACATCCGGCTTCATCGCCCATCAAACAACGCAAATTTGCATTTTTCGCTCGTATTTGCCATCGCACTCTCGATGAGTCTTCATAGCCCCTATTTTCACAATGTTATATTTTGGGGTTGAAATACATGCTACGTTTTCATATGGACACGGAAACAACTTCATTTCTATTATGTATTACACATGTGGTTCCATCAGCCCTCAAATCATGAACCGTTAATTGCATTTATTTGTAAGCGCGAATATATTGTGGATAGATCTATCGGTAGTCATGTCCCCCATACAGGTTAGTTCAGCTCGGCTAACAGCGGGTGCATATATATTTAACACACGGTATTACGTATGGGAATACTGCATAGGGCAAATTCATTTAATTAAGCTTCGTTTGCATGATGGTTTATATGTAATACATAACATGAAATTTATGATTTTGTAAATTCAAACTTAACTGTTGTTGTCCATACAAGTCAGATTTACGTGTAAACCAATGAGCTCACCAACAATTTTGTTGACGTATTTTAGCGTGTATTTTCAGGAAATTAAGGCAAGTGTGCCACATCAGAAGTATTTTTCAACCATCCGCACTTAAGGAGTCGCAAGCATTTCAAAACGACCGGAGATTTAGTTGCATTATTTTGATTACTTTAATTATGTATTTAAATCTCTGTACCGTGCGAACTACTTTTCCTCATATCAGACTATGTAAAACATTCCTATATTTTAAAATTTTATCGATGTATTTTTGAAAACGTCCATATAGTGGTCGTTCGTTATGATTATGGTTATGCTTCCGCGACGTCACGCTTCGATGCCAACCGGGGTAACGAGGTGTGACAGATTGGTATCAGAGCCATAGTTATAGTGAACTAGGTTGCATTAGTACCCTAGACTATAACTGCACTTAAGCTTTATTGATTTTGAAAATATTTTGTAACTAACTAAAAGAATATGAATGGACCTTGATAGCAGAAAACATGTCAAACCACACCATCACCTTGATAGCACGGTCTACAAGGCACGATCTCTAAGTGCGGTTACTTAACCAGGACATTGGAGAGTTGACAGCCCGTTTAGAGCGGGAGGAGTTACAGAACTCTAACTTGTACTTGGCTAACCAGCACGCCCTCGCCATCCAGCAGGACGGCCTAGATGAGCTTCGGCAGCGATTAGCCGAGAGCTAGGCTCGTAATGAGGAGCTGACTCAGCGCCTCAACACTTTGGAAAAGGGAGAGACCCCCGATCACACCCGCACCTAGTACCCCTTATCTATCTTTGTAATGTTAAGAAACTATTATGTAATAGGGTAGGACTAAAAATTTTCCCCGCCCCAATGTAAGAAAGTTATGAATGATTAATGAAAATTGCAAGTTATTTATGAATCTGTGTTTGATGATTATAACACTGTGCCATAAGAAAATTTTAAATCTTTAAGACTCAACTTCTTACACTATGCTCTTTTCTTTAAACTTTAAGATAATGCCGCAAAGAAAAGCCATGAACGCAGCAGAAATCGAGAAATTAGTCGCACAAAGAGTGGCCGCCGCCATAGCCACTTATGAGACCAACCGAAATAGTTATGCCAACGGAGATGGTGGTGCTAGCCGCACCACGGGAGGTACTGAAACCAACTCAAAAGGTTGCGGGATTAAGGGGTTCTTGAGTTGCAAGCCCCGATACTTTAACGGGACTGAGGGAGCCATCGGATTGGTACGATGGTTCGAGAAATTGGAGTCTGTTTTCCATGTTAGCGGATGTATTGAAGGAGACAAGGTGAAGTTCACCACCCACACTCTACAGGATAGCGCACTGAGATGGTGGAATTCCTACGTCCAGTTTGTAGGAATCGACGAAGCCTATCAACTCGCCTGGTCCATATTGAAGCAAATGATGACGGACGAGTACTGTCCGAGAAACGAGCTCCAGAAAATGGAATCGGAGTTCTGGAATCTAGCAATGAAGGGGGCTTACATTACAGGGTATTGTAACCGATTCCACGAGCTGAGCATTCTGTGCCCACAGATGGTGACCCCCGAATACAAGAAGATTGAGAGCTACATCCGGGGACTCGCCCCTCAAATCCAAGGCAGTGTCACTGCCTCCAACTCAACCATCGTTCAGGACGCCATCAGAATGGCCAACAACCTTATGGACCAAGTGTCATGGAGAAACGAGGCCAGAGCAGGGGAGAAGAGAAAATGGGAGGACAAGTCTGGAAAGAATTCTGGCTCACAATCCAAGAAGCCTGAAACCATCAAGGCTTACGTAGCAGGAGTCGAGACAAGGAAAAGCTACACAGGTACAAAGCCTTTCTGCACCCAATGCACCTACCATCACAAAAAAGGTCCCTGCCCAACCCCTTGTGGAAAGTGTAAGCGTCTTGGTCATTTGACCAAAGACTGTAAATTTGGTACCCCGGGTAACAACGGTGGCAACCAGAGGAGCTGCTATGAGTGTGGAGCTGCCGGGCACTTCAAGAGGGAGTGCCCAAGGTTGAAAAATGGTAGAGGAGCTCAGGGGAGAGCTTTTGTATTGGGAGCAGGTGACGCCCGTCAGGATCCCCATGTGGTATCAGGTACATTTCTTTTAAATGACATTTACGCTTACGTACTCTTTGATACTTGGGCTGATATGAGCTTTATATCTGCTAAGTTTAGTAAGCAATTGAGTGCCACTCCTTTTCCCTTAGACAACTCTTATACTATAGAGCTAGACGACGACACAATAATAAAGGCAAATAATATTATTAAGGAATGCACACTCAAGCTGGTAGATCATCCCTTTAAGATACACTTGATGCCTATAGAACTCGGAAGCTTTGATGTGGTTGTTGGTATGGATTGGTTGTCACACAATCATGCCGAGATTTTGTGTGGTAAGAAAGTGGTACGGATACCACTCCGCAAGAAGAAGGTTCTAACAGTCCAAGGGGAAAGAAAGAACCGTCAGCTGAATGTCATATCCGGCCTAAGGACATTAAAGTGCCTTAGAAAAGGTTGCCATGCAGTATTAGTCCAGATTGCAGAAAAAGAGTCGAAGGAGAAACGACTCGAGGATATTCCAGTGGTTTGTAATTATCCAAAGGTCTTTCCGGAAGATTTTCCTGGGCTTCCGCCAACTAGGCAAGTGGAGTTCCAAATCGACTTGGTGCCTGGAGCTGCACCGGTCGCAAGAACCCCATACAGACTCTCTCCTTCTGAAATGCAAGAGCTATCTAATCAACTACAAGAGTTGATGGATAAGGGATTCATTCAACCAAGTTCCTCACCTTGGCGAGCTCCGGTCTTATTTGTGAAAAGGAAAGACGGATCCTTCAGAATGTGCATTGACTACCGAGAGCTAAATAAGTTAACGGTAAAGAACCGCTACCCCCTTCCCAGAATTGACGACCTATTTGACCAACTGCAGGGATCTATCATTTACTCTAAGATTGACCTGCGCTCCGGGTATCATCAAGTCAAGGTTCAGGAAGAAGATACTCTAAAGACGGCCTTCAGAACGCGTTATGGACATTACGAATTTCAAGTGATGCCATTTGGGTTAACCAACGCACCAGTTGTATGCATGGATCTCATGAATCGTGTGTGTAAACCATATCTGGACAAATTCGTGATAGTATTCATAGACGACATTCTCATCTACTCCCGAAGCCAAGAAGAACACAAACAACACCTCAAGCTGATCTTGGAGTTTTTAGAGAAGGAACAGTTATACGCCAAATTTTCAAAGTGTGAACTTTGGTTGCGAGAAGTTAAATTCCTTGGGCATGTGATCAACAGCCAGGGAATCCAATTTGACCCATCAAAAATCGAGGCCATAAAGAACTGGGCAACACCTAGAACTCCCACAGAATTCCGCCAATTTCTAGGACTTGCCGGTTATTACAGGCGATTTATTGAAAATTTCTCAAAGATAGCGGGTTCCCTAACAGAGCTGACTCGGAAAGATGTGAAGTATAGCTGGGGTGAAGATCAGGAAAAGGCGTTTCAACAGTTAAAACAAAGATTGTGTAGTGCACCAATTCTGTCCTTACCTGAAGGGATAGAAAATTTTGTGGTCTACTGTGATGCCTCACACAATGGATTAGGTTGTGTGCTCATGCAAAAGGATAAAGTCATCGCTTACGCATCATGGCAACTCAAAATCCACGAGGTGAACTATGCGACTCATGACTTGGAGCTCGGAGCAGTGGTGTTTGCTCTTAAAATATGGAGGCACTACCTTTACGGTATGAAGTGCACGGTGTTTACAGATCACAAGAGCCTTCAACATATTCTAAACCTGAAGGAATTAAACATGAGGCAGCGACGCTGGGTTGAGCTGCTTAGCGATTATGTTTGTGAGATCCGATACCATCCGGGTAAGGAAAATGTTGTAGTTGATGCCTTAAGCCGGAAGGAACGAGTTAAACCTTTGAGAGTCCAAGCTTTGGTCATGACTATACAGTCAAACCTAAACTCTCAAGTCTGCGAGGCACAAGAAGAAGCAGTCAAGGAGGGTAATCTACTGGATGAAGCCTTGAGAGGAATGGATAAGCAGTTTGAAATCAAGTCAGATGGATGTCGTACTTCATGGACATAATTTGGCTACAAAAATTCGAAGGATTGAGAAAGCTGGTCATGGACGAAGGGCATAAAACAAGAGATGCTATTCACCCAGGGTCAGATAAGATGTATCACGACTTGAAAGGAATGTACTGGTGGCCAAACATGAAGGCTGACATTGCTACATATGTTAGCAAGTGCTTAACGTGTTTGAAAGTTAAGGCTGAACACCAGAACCTATCAGGATTGTTGGTTCAACCAGAAATACCCCAGTGGAAGTGGGAGAATATCACCATGGACTTCATCACCAAGTTGCCAAAGACTTCTGGAGGTTATGACACCATTTGGGTGACTGTGGATCGACTTACAAAGACCACACACTTCTTGCCAAATCAAGGAGACTGATAAGATGGATAAGTTAACACGAATCTATCTTAAAGAAGTCGTCTCAAGGCATGGAGTACCTGTATCAATTATATCAGATAGGGACAGCCGGTTCACATCAAGATTTTGGCAATCATTGCAAGACGCATTGGGTGTACGCCTAGATATGAGCACAGCCTATCACCCACAGACGGATGGTCAGAGTGAAAGGACGATTCAGACCTTGGAAGACATGCTAAGGGCATGTGTTATCGACTTTTGCAAAAGTTGGGACATGCACCTGCCATTAGTTGAGTTTTCCTATAACAATAGCTATCACTCGAGTATTAAGACTGCTCCGTTCGAGGCACTCTATGGGCGAAAGTGTCGATCACCACTTTGTTGGGCTGAGGTAGGAGATAGCCAGATTACTGGACCCGAGATCATCCAGGATACTACAGAAAAGATAGCCCAGATTCGGAACCGATTACAGATCGCGCGAGATCGACAGAAAAGCTATGCAGATGGTCGACGGAAGGATTTGGAATTTCAGGAGGGAGATCAAGTAATGCTGAAAGCCTCGCCTTGGAAAGGCGTAATCCGTTTTGGGAAACGAGGAAAACTCAATCCTCGTTATATCGGACCATTCAAGATCACCAAAAGAATTGGTCCGGTAGCCTACCGACTCGATCTGCCCCCAGAGCTTAGTAATGTTCATAATACCTTCCATGTATCCAACCTTAAGAATTGTCTGGCTGATGAAACACTCGTCATACCCATGGACGAGCTAGAGTTAGACGATAAGTTGAACTTCGTTGAAAAACCCGTGGAAATAATGGACCGAGAAGTCAAGAAACTAAAGCACAACCGGATCCCGATAATAAAAGTCAGATGGAACTCTAAGCGAGGTCCTGAGTTTACGTGGGAATGCGAAGATCAGTTCCGGGAAAAATACCCTCATCTGTTCTCAAATACTCAAGCAGTGGAGAACACGAGCTAATTTCGGGACGGAATTCTCTTAACAGGGGGAGACTGTAACATCCGACTTTAAACCAGGTTAGCAACTACGATCTAGTTAGTATTTAATAGCCAATTATAACCTAATCAGTGGTCATTAGAAATTAATCAAAGTGATTAACAAGGTTCATGAAGAAATTCAACTAAATTAGAATCAAGTTCATCGGTGCGATGAATCGGGAAATCAATTAATCCGATCGATTTACGATATGAGGGATTAATTCAACTAAGTACATAATTAAATTATAATTAGTGACACTAATCATACACTAATACAATTACTTAACATTAATTATGCAAGACTAAAACAATTCATTAAAACAATGCATCCAAAAGTATTTATGAATTTACAAGAAAAAGGAAATACAAGAATACATTCTATTATGGACACAGAAACAACTTCATTTCTATTATGTATTACACATGTGGTTCCTTCAGCCCTTAAATCATGAACCGTTATTTGCATTTATTTGTATGCACGAATATATTGTGGATAGATCTATCAGGAGTCATGTCCGCCATTCGGTTTAGTTCAACTCGGCTAACAGCGGGTGCATATATATATTTAACACACGGTATTACGTATGGGAATACTGCACGGGGCAAATTCGTTTAATTAAGCTTCGGTTGCATGATGGTTTATATGTAATGCATAACATGAAATTTATGATTTTATAAATTCAAACTTAACTGTTGTTGTCAATAAAAGTCAGATTTACGTGTAAACCTATGAGCTCACCAACAATTTTGTTGACGTATATTAGCATGTATTTTCAGGAAATTAAGGCAAGTGTGCCACATTAGAAGTATTTTTCAACCTTCCGCACTTAAGGAGTCGCATGCATTTTCAAAGCGAACAGAGATTTAGTTGCATTAATTTGATTACTTGAATTATATATTTAAATATCTGTACCGTGCGAACTATTTTTCCTCATATCGAACTATGTAAAACATTCCTATATTTTAAAGTTTTATCGATGTATTTTTGATAACGTCCATATAGTGGTTGTTCGTTATGATTATGGTTATGCTTCCGCGACGTCACGCTTTGATGCCAACCGGGGTAACGGGGTGTGACCGTAAGTAGTTCTTAAAATACCAAGATTTATATACACAATTTAGTTTATCAAGGAAGATGCAAATAAATCTCCGAGTTTGAAAATGATGCGACTCCAAAATGAACGGAAGCCTTGGAATGCTTCCGATAAATGCGCATGCCTTAATCACCTGAAAATACAGGCTAAAATACGTCAACAAATTGTTGGTGAGCTCATAGGTTTATGCGAAAAGACTAGTTGTATGGACATTATCAGATGAGTTGAATTTATAAAGCATAAATTCCGTGTATGTATTACATAAACCATCATGCAACCGAAGCTTAATTAAATGAGTTTGTCCTGTGCAGTATTCCCATACGTAATACCGTGTGTTAAATATATATGCATCCCGCCGTTAGCCGATTAAGACTAACTCGAATGGGGGAAATGACTCCCGATAGATCTATCCAAAATATATTCGCGCTTGCAAATAAATGGAATTCACGGTTCATGATTTTAGGGTTGATGGATCCACACATGTAATACATATAAGAAGATTCAACCGCGACGTCACGCTTTGATGCCAACCGGGGTAACGGGGTGTGACCGTAAGTAGTTCTTAAAATACCAAGATTTATATACACAATTTAGTTTATCAAGGAAGATGCAAATAAATCTCCGAGTTTGAAAACAGTTTTGATGTCCATATGAAAACAGAGCATGTATTTCCACCCCAATAGATAGTGAAAATAGGGGCTATGAAGATTCAACCGCATGTTGATGGCAAAATGATCGTAAAAACGACGATTTTCGTTGTTGATGAGTGATGACACCGGACGCGTTTAACCGAGTCCAAAATGATATAAGGGATTTAATAACTCCCATATATGATGATATGTATGTATAAATGTTGTTATGTTTTACATCACTCAACATTACAAGTTTATAAATAAAACCCACTTAAAACGTCAAGTTTATATATATATATAATTTTCCAGCTTTTTGAAGGTTTTCCGGCCTACTTTGAGACTGTTTTTGACCAAGCTTCAAAACGATTTAGGCTTTGGTTTTCTTAAACATTAAACTACTATATACAAAAAAATTATAAAGTCAAGAAAGACCATTTTTCGAGATGTTTAGGTTAGGGAAAAAGCTCATTAAAAACCCCATGTTGGCTATTTTTGAGCTGTCAAACTTCCGGGTTCCCAAATAATATCTGGAGGTTCTAAACTCCATATTAAATTATGAAAACCTCCAGATCCTTATTTAAGACATTGATCTAACTTTTGAGCCAAGAATCAACTCATTTCGTTAAGTTATGAATTAGTTATGATTTTTCAAAGTCGACGCAACATTTATGCCGAAATTCCGTATTTTATAAACTTCAAACAACTTGTGATTCTTGTTGTTTATTCAATAACTACTTGTATAAAAGGTTATAAAACACATTTATATAACTTGTTTTCATAATATTTACACTTACATGATGTTTTTATATATTTATAAACACATTTGAAGAAAACAACTTAAAAACAAAACTAGAGACTTATAAACTTGAGTTTTTAGGAAACTTGTTGTTGTTGGTGATTATATATATTATAAAAGACTTATATAAACATAAACATAAGATGTAATAAGTTAGTATTTACTTACTTTGATGTTTTAGGAGAATAAAAATGAGTAGAAGTTGAGTTCTTGAACTTTGTTGCACAAAAAATGCTTGAAATATTGCAAGAACACAAAGTTGCAAATTTTGGTGTTCTTGCACCTTTGTGGCCGGATTCAAAGAGAGGAGAGAAAGAGAGTTTTTTTTTGTTTAGATGGTGTGAATAAAATGAATGGAAAAGGTCTCTATTTATAGTGAAAATTGTCCATTAAATGGAGGTTGTGTGTGGATTTGGTTGAAGTGAAAGAGTAAGATGAAGAAGATATGATTTAGATGGATTATGGAGGTTGTAATAAAAAATTTAAGTCAAACTCTATATGTACTAGTCTAGGTGCCGGATTTTGTGAGATATTTTGGTGTATTTTTTTTTTGTATAAATGTATTTCAAAATGTATTCTTGTATTTCCCTTTTTATATGAATTCATAAATACTTATGAATGCATTAGTTTAATGAATTGTTTTAGTCTTGCATAATTAATGTTAAATAAGTGTATTAGTGTATGATTAGTATCACTAATCATAGTTTAATTATGTACTTAGTTGGATTAATCTATCATATCGTAAATCGATCGGATTAATTGATTTGTCGATTCATCGCTCTGATGAAGTTGATTCCAATTGAGTTGTATTTCCTTATGAACATTGTTAATCACCTTGATTAATTGCTAATGACCCTTGATTAGGTTATAAATTGCTAATAAACACTGATTAGGTCATAGTTGCTAACCTGGTTTAGTGTCGGATGTTACAATCTCCCCCTGTTAAGGGAATTTCGTCCCGAAAGTTTATCTTGTTTCCTCAGAGGTCTTGTTACTTAGGATTAGGTGAGGCTATCTTTGGTTAAACTGGACTTTGCATGCCTATGTAAATTCTGGTCCATGTCTAGAATTCCATCTAACCTTGAGGATGGGTATACGACTGTGCTTCAATCCTTTGTCCTCACGGTCCATGGTTTCTACCAACTCTCTGATGAAGTGGAGTTTATCAGTTAGCTGAATCTCTTTCAAGGGGGTAACAAGTGTTTCATCTAACAACACTTCTTCAGATTCGATACGTTGGAGGTATTGTGCACGCTGCTAAGCTCTGGTGGTAGCTCTAAATGATAAGCTATTAGTCCAATTCTTTTAAAGACCTTGCATTGTCCAATGTAAGAAGGATTCAGTTATCCTTGTTTTCCCCAAATCGTAGCACGCCCTTCCATGGCGAGACTTTCATCAGTACTCGTTCTCCTAATTAGAACTCAAGGGATTTTCTCCCTACATCTGCATAACTTTCTAAAAATCGCGAGCAACTTTTATTCAGTTTCGTATCAAAACTGTCCTTACGGTAGTTTCGTTAATGATCTTAGGGCCAGTGATTTGGCTATCTCCTACTTCTTCCCAACAAATCGGCGATCGACACTTTTGCCCATAGAGGGCCTCAAACGGAGCAGCTTTAATACTCGAGTGGTAGCTATTGTAGTACGATAATTCCACCAAGGCAACTGAGTATCCATCACACAGGCTCTTAATGTATGTTCTAGGGTTTGGATCGTTCTATTATTCTGACCATCGGTCTGAGGGTGATATGTGGTACTCATGTCCAAGTTTTTATCCATGGCTTGCTGTAATAATTGCCAAAAACATAGATGTAGATCTGCTCTCCGTATCTGAAATGATTTTAATAGGCACTCCGTGTCTTGAGACGACTACCTTGAGGTACGTTTGGACTAGCTTATTCATCCTGTTGTTCTTCTTGATTGGTAGGAACACACAGATTTTTTTAGGCGGTCGACTATTACTCAAATGGTTTCTGATGTTTTGTCTTAACTTTGGAGCATGTTAGGAATTTGCTGACATATGTGGCAATGTCATCATTCATGTTAGGCCACCCGTATAGCTCATTGAGGTCATGATACATTTTATCGGATCCGGGGTGAACGGCATATCTTGATTTGTGTCATTCATCCATAGCCAGTTTTCTTATTCCACCAGACAGAGTAATCAGATTCTATTAATGAAATATCGATTTTTTTTATTAGCCCTTATCCCAAACTATTTATCAATTCCGTGAAGGGCTTCATTTGTCGTATTTTCCTCCTTAACAACTTCTACTTCTGCATCATGAACTAAGGGAGGAAGGTTTGGTTGAATGGTTATAACTAGGGCTTGTACTCTTAACGGCTTAGCTCGTTCCTTTCGGCTCTGAGCGTCTTTAACCACATTAGTTTTCCTCAGGTGATAACAATTTTTCACAGTTGCAATCACTTATTAGCTTCATCCAATGGCACTACTTCATATCCGACTCTTTCTGGTTCAAGATGTGTTGGAGGCTTTTATGGTCTGTGAATACAGTACACTTCGTATCGTACAACTAATGTCTCCAAGTCTTAAGGACAAAGACTACTGCTCCTAGCTCTATATCATGCGTTGTGTAATTCACTTCGTGAACCTTAAGTTGTCGTGAACCATAAGCTATGATCTTATCTTCCTACATCAGCACACATCCCAACCCATAGTGTGAGGTGTTACAGTAAGCTACAAATTTCTCGCTTCCCTCGGGTAAGGAAAAAATAGGCGCGCTGCACAGTTGTGCTTTAATAACTGAAATGATGTCCTGATCCTCGCCCCAATCATACTTAATGTCCTTTTAGGTAAGTTTTGTTAGAGCTCCGGTGATCTTTTTGAAATTTTTGATAATTGCTTATAATAAGTGGCAAGTCTTAAGGATTGTCGTATCTTTATGGGGGTTCTAGGGGTTAACCAATTCCTGATAGCCTTGATCTTTGCAGGGTCGACTTGGATTCCTTTACTATTGATCACGTGACCGAGGGATTTCACCTCTCTTAGCCAAAAGTCAAACTTAGAAAGCTTGTCATACAGTTGTTCTTTCTCCAACAACTCCAGAATTAGTCTTAAATGTTGCTCGTGCTCCTCCTTGTATCGTGAGTAGATTAAGATGTCATTCATGAGGACAATCACGAATTTGTCTAAATAACATTTGCACACCCGATTCATTAGGTCCAAAAATACTGTTGGGGCATTGGTTAATCCAAACGGCATAAATAGGAATTTATGATGACCGTAACGGAATCTGAAGGCTGTCTTTGGAATATCTTTCTTGCGAACTCTAACCTAATGATAACCAGACCTTAGGTCTATCTTTGTTAGAATATATTTTAATTGATGGAAAATCAAAGTATAGGGATTGTTTTGTATTTCTTCTATAGTTGTGAAATATGTATATAAATAGTAGGTTTGATTTTCAATAGTAGAGATTCTCTGACATTTCCTTTTTGTACGGAAAAACGGTTACTGACTTGGGTCATTCTCTCATCATCTGTAATCGATATTCTCAGGAATTAAATCATTCAGTTAGTTTTTGATTACTGAATTGTTATGGTTCTTGAATTGTTATTTGATTGATATGAAACTGTAAATCACAATTGGTATCAGAGCTTTAGGGGTGATTATTTTGATTCTGAGATTGAATTTTTTTTCGATATTGCTCACTGTTCTTGAGAATTTTCTTTCGAAAAACCCTAAAATCACTAAGGATTTTTAATCTGTTGATCATTGACAGTGAAAATTGGATCGAAGGTAAAGGATCAATAGACGAATCAATTGATTATAAACTTGAATTGATGCACAAAACACAGAAAAAGATCTAGGCATTTTTGTCAAATTTTGAAAAATACAAAGTCGACTACTGTTCAATTGAAAAAGTTCATTCTAGATCTATATTTGGACAAAAGTGTTTCACAAAAAGTGTTTGTAATCAAAATCCTCACCTACGATTGCAATTTAAGTGAAAATGGGCAAATTTTCAGATTTAATTTGAATTTCAGACTTGAAAAATCTGAAAATATTAAGAAACTCGAAATACACATATCCTTTGTGTCATTCGAGTTGAATACTTGTGAAAGTCGAGTTGACAATAGTGTCAATCGAGTTGACAACCTCTGTCAATCGAGTTGACAACCTCAGTCAATCGAGTTGGATATAAAGTTCATTCGAGTTTATTAAAAGTTTGAATTTTATTCGAGTTTCAAAGAAGACAAATTCGAGTTTCATTTTAAGCAAATTCGAGTTTCATTTTAAACAAATTCGAGTTTCACTTTAAACCCATTCGAGTTTCAATCCAAACTCACTCGAGTTTCATTCCAAACTCACTCGATTTTCACACCAAACTCATTCGAGTTTCACATCAAACTCATTCGAGTTTCATTCTAAACTCATTCGAGTTTCATACTTAGATCATTCGAGCTTCATACTTAGATCATTCGAGTTTCATACTTAGATCATTCGAGTTTCATACTTTGATCATTCGAGTTTCATACTTAGATCATTCGAGCTTCATACTTAGATCATTCGAGTTTCATACTTAGATCATTCGAGTTTCATACTTTGATCATTCGAGTTTCATACTTGGATCATTCGAGTTTCATACTTTGATCATTCGAGTTTCATACTTAGATCATTCGAGTTTCATACTTACATCATTTGAGTTTCATACACACATTATTCAAGATTGTTGCAATACATCAACATCAAGTCTAATCAGTGTCTGATTCAAGTTGATTATTGCTACTAACAAGTTACTGTGTTGTAGATTTCAGTACTAATCTGTATTTCCAAGTTTGATCAAATTTTCAATCTCAATCAAAGTTCATCATATCTTGGACAGTTTCCCATATATCAGTCAATATGTCAAAGGATGCTCTAGCAATGGGATCAGAAACCAAACCCCCAATTCTATACAGGGGTGAATATGTTCAATGGAGGGAGAGGTTTCTTGAATTCATCAGCTTTCATGATCTATCAGAAGAGATGCTGAAATCATTAACAGAAGGACCAGCCACATTTATGGAAACAATACCTGGAGTACCAACCGGTAATCCCCCGATACCACCAAGGACAGTCGAGGTCACCAACCTGACTGAAGCTCAAAAGAAGAGAAAATTAGGGGATAAAACTGCTAGGAAATTACTTCTGGTATCCATCCCCAATGAAATTTACACATGCCTCACAAACACCAAAACTGCCAAGTCAATATGGGATGAAGTGTGTAAACTGATGCGGGGATCTGACAGAGCTGCCACAAACAGGGCTAGAAACAGCCTAATGACGTTTGAAAATTTCAGAGCCCGTGAAGGAGAACTACTGGAAAACACTTACCTAAGGTTTGTGACTTTGGTAAGTGAAATGAAACGAAATGGAGTGACAAAGTCCAACCTGGACATCAATGTCAAGTTTCTAAACGTTCTGAACCCTGAATGGGAGAAATATGCAATGATTATCCAGCAAACAAAGGATATTGAAGAAATGGATTTTCATATGATATTTGAAAACCTCAACAACTACCAAGAAGTTGTGTTGAGGAAATTATCAGGAAAGAAGAAAGCCGAGAAAGAAACTGCTGATCCACTGGCACTACTGGCAGAGAAAAAGTACAAATATAAAATTAAAAAGGAGAAAATGGCAGTAGTCAGCAGTACATCTTCCGAATCAGAATCCTCCGATTCATCTGCAGATTCAGAGATCGAAGAAATGAAAAAGCAGATGGCACTGCTAACAAAAGCCTTTCAAAAGAAGTTCTACAGAAAGCCAACTAACAATAGAATGTGATACAAAACAGGCTCAAGGAAAATTGAGAAGAAGGACAAATATGAAAAATCTGGAGAGAGCAGTGGAAGAAAGACTGACAAATATGAAAAATCAGACAAGTCAGCAAAGGAAGATTCAGAACAGAAATGTTACAACTGTGGAAAACCAGGTCATTATGCCCGAGAATGTAGACTCCCAGTAGTCAAAAACTCAGACTACTATACAAGAAAAGCTCTCTTAGCCAAAGAAAAAGAGTCGGGAAAAGCTCTTATGGCGGAGGATGACCATTGGTTACAGTTATCTAAATATGAAGATATTCTGGATGAAGATGCTCACATTTGCCTCAAATCAGAGATATTCAATGAGTCAGAACTGAGTGAATCAGCCATGTTAGCTGAGGATGAAGTATGGGTTGGTTTAACTGATGAAGAGGATGCAAAAAGACAAGAATCTGAGGAGGAGGAGACAGAAGAAGTTGCATGGATGGCAACCGGCAAAACTGAGGCTGAAAATGATGAAGATTCAGAGTCAGATAGATCAGATGATTCAGATAAGCCGGAGGTACATTCTAATTCTGACTCTGATATTGATGAATCATGTGTACTAGAAGAAAAACTAACTCATATGGCCTTTATGCTTAAAAAGTTTGAAAAATCTTTAAAGGCGGAAAAGAAAAATGCTCATTCTTTGGAAAACAAACTTCGAAATGAACATAACTTAGTTTTAGATTTTTCCAAAGATAAAGCATTAGCCTTACGAGCAGTTTCAGATTTACAAGATAAGGAAAAAGAACTACAAAGCAAAATCCTTAATCTTAATCAGAATATATCTGACTTACAAGAAAGACTGAGAATTGCAGAATTAGAAGCTTCCAATTTTTCTGTAAAATATCATGCTATTTTTGAAGAACAAACTAAACTCTATGAAAAAATAAAGAAAATGGAAGATGAATTTATCAAAAGAGGGCAAACAGATCAAACCATTTATTTAAAGCAACCAAAAGACACAGAATTTTATAATTCTAAATCTGGAATTGGTTGGGAAAATCCAAAGTGTCTGACAAAAGCAATATCTAGTTCACCAACACTATATGATGTCAGATACATGAACTTAGGATTAAAAATGGCATTTATGAAAGCCTCTGATGAAGTAGAATCTAGTGAAGAAATAAAAAGATTACGATCAGATAAAATGCAAAATTCTGGTGATTATACCAGAATAAATGAAACAAGTAATATTCCTGATATTAAAGAAGAGTACATTCAAACATATTCTGAAAAGGATTTGTCTGAATCACCTACTCAATCTCAAAAGTTATATCTACCATATTCAATTCTAGAAAAGATAAATTCTGATCTAGAATTGAAAGTTAAAAATTTTGAGATAGAGAATGGAACTCTCAAGGCTGAACTAAAAACTATGGAACAAAAGTTACATAATCAGCCTAAAACCATAAAATTGTCTGATCCACAATCCTCAACTTCTCTAGATTCTATAAATTCAGAAAAGGAATTTGATCTGTATATGCACTCTGACTTTAATTCATTAGAGCAAATGTTTGGTAAAATTGATGAATTTGTCATACCTCTGCATAACAAACAATCAGATGATAATAAAGAACCTGTTAAAATTCTGCAAAGAATTTCTACAGATTCATTAAAATAATCTGAAAATTCACCATTATTACAACAAAAGAAGGAGAAAACAAAAGTTATAGTTAATACTCCTAACTTTGAAAAAGGTGAATCATCTTCATCAGCGGACTCCATTGCACTTAAAGTCCAATCTTCAAAAGGTATGAGAAATTTACAGAAGAAACAAGTATCTAAATCTACTAATTTTCATACTTCTTTTATGTCAGATATCATTGTGAACGGTTCGAGAAAACAAGTTTGGAGAAAGCAGAAAAGAGAGCAGAAAAACAAGAATATAAAACAAGAGTGGCGCGTGAAGAACAAAATTGTTACAGATAGAAATAGCAACATTGAACATTCTGTCTGTAATAATAAATTTGTTAATAATTCTTGTATAAAGTTTTCAAGAACGGACTTAATTGCTTTAAATTCTCGTGCTTGTAAGCCTTCAATTGTTAAATCCAATAAGCTCGTCTGGCAACCGAAGAAAAAGGACCCATTTTATGAACAGAAAAAGGTTCCACAGAAAAGAATTTCAAAAACAATTCCACCACGAATTGTACAAAAGTGGATACCTAAAAGAACAGTTCAAAAGTGGGTACCTAAAACAACATCAAATGATAAGCTAAAAGCCATATCTGTTAGGAAAACAAATAAGACTTTGCATGAATTACCTAAAACAAAAGTACCCAACTACAAGTGGGTACCTCATGTGCTACTTCGTCTTATAGGTAAAATATGTCTGGTATCTTGACTCCGGATGTTCCAAGCATATGACCGGACAAAGAGACACACTCACGGACTTTGTAGAAAAGTTCTGTGGGACGGTCAGATTTGGAAATGATCAGTTTTGTCCGATCAGAGGATACGAAAGTCTCAAATACGACAAGATTACCATTCAAAAGGTTTTCTATGTTGATGGTCTTGGACACAATTTGTTTAGTATTGGACAGTTGTGTGATAAAGGTTTAGAAGTCAATTTCAAAGCCAATCGGTGCAGCATCAGATCTGGAGAAGGAAAGGAAATTTTAGCAGGAACCAGGAAAACCAATTTGTACTCCATTGACTTAGCCTCGATTAATCTGAAGAAAGATGTCTGCTTACTGTCAAAAGCTACATCTAAAACAGCATGGCTATGGCATCGTCGCCTTTCACATCTGAACTTCAATGAATTAACCAACCTAGCGAAAGGGGGTTAGTTAAAGGGCTGCCAACTCTCAAATTCCAAAAGAAGCAGTTGTGTGCAGCATGTGAAAAAGGAAAAATGACAAGAGCTTCACACAAATCCAAAACTGAACACTCATCCACTAGAGCACTTGAATTACTTCATATGGATTTGTGTGGACCAATGAGAGTACAAATCATTAATAAGAAACGATATGTATTGGTGATAGTTGATGACTATTCACGATACACATGGGTTTTCTTCCTGAGGTCCAAATCGGATGCAACCGAAACTATCATAGACTTCATCCGGAGAATACAAGTGAAGTTGCAACTCACAATTCAATCAATCCGCTCAGATAACGGAACAGAATTTAAGAACAAATCGCTTGACTCATTTTTGAATTTTATAGGAATAACACATCAGTTTTCAGCTGCTCGAACTCCACAACAAAACGGTGTCGTTGAAAGAAGAAATCGGACACTAGTGGAATCAGCTAGGACGATGTTGGCATATTCAAATTTACCGTTATTCTTATGGGCAGAAGCAGTTGCAACAGCTTGTTTCACACAGAATCGTTCAATCATAAATAAGAGATTCGGAAAGACTCCTTATGAATTGATTAATAAACGAATACCTAATATTAAATTTTTCCATGTCTTTGGTTGCAGATGCTTTATTCTAAACGACAAAGATAATCTTGGAAAGTTTAATGAAAAGGCAGATGAAGGAATATTCATCGGATATTCAAAGGAATCGGTAGCTTTCCGTGTGTACAACAAGAGAACCAAGACACTCAACGAGAGCGTGAACGTTAAATTCTGATGAAGGAGTGGTAATGGCTTCTGAACACACCAGTTCAGGACCCGATCCTCAAATGCAGACTTCATTGGAGTCATCTGAACAAAATGTTGAACACTCAGAATTACATAAGTTGTTTGAGAATTTTTATTAAGACTATTTTGAAAAGCCCAAAACTAATGTTCTAAATTTGGTGCCTGACAGGATTACTGAAGATCCAGTCGTAGTCTCTGATCTTTCTCAACAACAAGGTTCAGAAGAAACTGGAGAAGCTTCAACAACAAATGTGCAGTCGACAACTGAGATTGTACAACCAATTGAACCTCCAAATCCTTCTGAAACCCCTATAACTTCTGAACATTCAAAAGCTCCTACCTCAGATGTCCCACCTACTACATCTGAAGTAACTCCCCAACCAACATATCTAGATCGTAATCCCAATCAAGATCAAATAGAACCGTTTCCACATACTTTTAAGTGGACAAGAAATCACCCAATAGAAAACATTATTGGTGATCCATCCGCGTCAGTCCAAACCAGAAGGGCCACCATAAATGAATGTCTATTTACAAAATTTCTAAGTAAAATAGAGCCCAAGAATGTAAAAGAAGCACTTCTGGACGCTGATTGGATTGTGGCGATGCAAGAAGAACTGAACCAGTTCGAACGGTTAAAGGTCTGGAGACTTGTTGAGCGCCCAAAAGACAAATCCATTATAGGCACGAAATGGATCTTTAAAAACAAGAAAGACGAACATGGAGTAATAATTCGGAATAAAGCTTGTCTCGTTGCCAAAGGATACAGCCAACAAGAAGGGATTGACTACGATGAAACGTTTGCACCAGTTGCACGAATTGAAGCTATTAGAATGTTTTTAGCTTTTGCCGCTCATAAAAACATTACAGTTTATCAAATGGATGTTAAAACTGCGTTTTTAAACGGGGAACTAACAGATGAAGTATATACATATTAGCCCGAAGGTTTTACTGATCCTTCGAAACCTGATCATGTATATATTTTAGATAAGTCACTGTATGGCCTTAACCAAGCACCGCGTGCTTGGTATGATGCACTTTCAACATATCTGTTGAAATGTGGATTCAACAAAGGTACAGTTGACACAACCCTGTTTATAAAACGTCAGGGGCCGGATATCGTAGTTATACAAATATATGTAGATGACATAATATTTGGGTCTACAATCCGGAATTTTGTAAGAAATTCGCATTTTTAATGTCCTAAAAATTCGAAATGAGCATGATGGGAGAAATAAATATTTTCTTAGGATTACAAGTAAAACAATTAGCTGATGGTATTTTTATCAATCAGTCAAAATATATACAAGACATGTTAAAGAAATTTAACATGGTCAACAGTACTCCTATGAAAACTCCCATGGCTTCGGATTCAAAGTCAAAACTCGATGAGGACATTTCGGGGAAACCTGTAGATGTAACTCACTATCGAGGTATAATTGGGTCATTAATGTACTTAACAGCTAGTAGACCGGATATTATGTTTGGTACATGTGTCTACGCAAGATATCAGGCAAATCCTAAAGAATCACATTTAACAGCTGCTAAATGAATTTTAAGATATCTCAAAGGAGCTCCAAATCTTGGTTTGTGGTATCCTAGAGAATCTTCATTTAATCTAACTGCTTTTTCTGACGCTGATCACGCAAGTGATAAGATGGACAGAAAAAGTACGTCTGGAGCAGTACAGTTCTTAGGTGACAAACCCGTATGCTGGTCATCCAAGAAACAACATTGCGTCTCATTGTCTACAGATGAAGCAGAGTACGTTGCTGTATCTTCTTGCTGTTCTCAGGTGTTGTGGATGAAGAGCCAACTACGCGATTACGGGTTTACACCAAAGAAAATACCAATCTACTGTGATTCTCAAAGCGCAATAGCTATTGCATCAAATCCGGTGCAACATTCAAAAACAAAACACATTGACATTTGGTACCATTCTATAAAAGATCATGTAGAAAATGGAAATATAGAATTATATTTTGTGTCTACTGAATATCAACTAGCTGATTTGTTTACCAAAGCGTTAGATGAAAAACGGTTTAATTTTTTGGTATACAAATTAGGTATGTTGAATCGTTAAGATTTAATAATTCAGTAGTTTCAATTTATAATTTTAAATTTTCATCTTTTATTGATTTAGTCTGATGTTAAATTCTTGAATCTTAAAAAGTTAATATTCTTTGGAATTTAACAAGATCTGGATTGTCATGTGCAGGGGGGGAAGAATATAAATTTATCTGATTGTGAATAAATCTGATACATTTTATATGTTACTTTGTAGGGGGAGCTGAGCTGAGAAAAATGATATACATTTGAGGGGGAGCAGCATTCAGAAATTAAAGGGGGAGAATTTTATTTTTTTGTTTAGTTTATTTTTTTATTTTTTTTCTTTATTTTCTCTGTTTTGAATTGTTGTTTGTTGTTATTTTTTGTATGGTTAAATGTTGTTTGATTTTTTTCTTTTCTTTCTTTATTTTTCAGAAATTTTGTTTTGTTTTTGTTGTTTTAGTTTGATAAAAAAATTTTAAGATAGTGGTTATCGAAATTAAATGGATCTAATAATAAAGAGATTTGGGCTGGTTAATTTTTTTTTTTCAAACCACGGGCCGGGTCAAACAAGGGCCGGGTTAAAAGGTTTCTATAAATTTGAATTTCAAATTTCAAAAATACTTTTTCAGAAACCGACTTCATATCTTCTTCTCCAACAAGTTTCTTCAACATAAAAAAATCTTAAACCCACATATCTTCGAAAGAATCAAGAAATATTTCATTATATTGTGAGTATTTTTTTTGTTTTATGTGTTTCGTTCAGTTGTTTTTACATCAATAAGTAAACTGCTGTGTTCATCATTTTATATTTTTGTTCGAAGTGTTCGTATGAGTGTTAATGGTGTTTTTGATTTTTTGTTCATCAAACTGAAATTAAATGAGTGGAATGATTCGTTGTATGAATGTGAACATGAATATGAAATTTCATGGTTCAAAACAATCCACACAAACAGATTTGTTGATTTTGGTATTCAATAGTTTCGAGTTCATAGTTTGTCTGAAATTAGAATTTTAAACAACTTAAATGTTGTTTTTATTCGATGTTCAGTAAAACAAAAGTGTTCAAAATGGTTTTTCGAGTGGGATAATAGAGTTTAATCAATAAAAAGGTCCCTGAAATCAAATTCGAAAAAATTCAGTGTATATTGGACTTGTAATAAAAACACAAGGAAATTCTCGATTAAAGGGTTTGTTCGAGAAACCCAAAGAGTTAATCGAGTTGACTCAAAAGACATTTAAGAAAGTTCAAGAGTCAATCGAGTTGAGTACTATGATACTCGAGAAAGACCAAGGGTCATTCGAGTTGAGTACAATGTTAATCGAGAACCATCAAGAATAAATCGAGTTGAATGAAAAGTTATTCGAGAAACTTTATATGTGATTCGAGTTGCTTCATAGACTTCCTCGAGTTGGGTCACGTATTATTCGAGACCAATAAAGAGTCATTCGAGAGTGTTGTACTTTCATTCGAGTTTCAAAGGAAATTTTTTTCTAAGTGTTGAAGTTTTAATGTTTTAAGAAAAATGTCACATTTTTTCAAGAAATTATTATAAATTTGTAATTTTCTAACATTGGTCTCTAAACGATTGACTCTGGAGTCCTGTCAATTATAGTTTATTATTGTCTGGAATCCCGATGCTTTAAACAGAAAATCACAAGTTTTTATAATTTCTGATGAAATGTTACAATTTTTCTACATTTGAAGAATTGTCATTTGTTTACCTGTTCTGACTAACATTATTTTTATTTGTTTACAGGTGTTCAAATGGCATCTCCAGTGCAGTCTCAGAATTCCAATTCGTCTGATTCCAATTCATCATCCAATCATACACTCGTATCCACACCTGTTCGTTCGACTTCTGTTGCCCGTCCCTCACCTTCAACTATCATCCCAGATAATCAATTAATCAAACCCAAACATTGCCTACCCTTCAGAGACAATAACCATCGTTTGGATACCAAGGTTATTAAAGTCAGTCATCCTATAATAGTTGAGATTCTCAAAGGCCATCCGTTAGGGTATCTTCTTCAATATAAACCATCTATCCCACAGGTCTACCTACAACAATTTTGGCACACAGTCAAATTTGTTCCTGCTGATGGCAATCACCACTTCAAAGTAACCATAGACCAATTCAAAACCAAAATCACTCTTGCCAGACTTCGTCACAACCTATTTCTTCCAAGACGTATAGATACAGTTAACTTTCCGGAGTTGGCTGATTTTTAGGATTTTGTTTCAGATGAGGAACTTGTTCATGACTTGATATGTCTGGGCTACTCAAAGCCACTACCAAAAGAGCTCCAAATTTCACAGAAATGGTTTGAATGGGGAATGGTACACGCTATTTGGAAATATCAATAGGTGTATGACTTCTAAGCACACAGGCATCGATAGATGTAGCATTCATTGTTTACGGATCTTTCATGTAATCGCTTTTAACAAGCATTATGATTATGCTCAGTGCATCTGGGAGGACTTAAAAGAGATTGTTCTTGCCAAAACAACAAATAGAGCAAGAAAGTTTGTTCCGCTCCAGAGGTTCATACAAATTCTAATCCGAGGAATTCTACGAGCGAATGAGAATATTCCAAAGCGAACAAATTCACAGCGATGCCCTGATTATGTGATGATGAGCTTACACGAAGTGCCAGATTCTCCAAATGCAAATATCATGCTGATCCCGGAGTCGTTGTTAAAATATGCAGATCAAGAGAGTGAGCATGTGAGATTATATAGGATAGATCATGCTCCAATAGAGACCCAGGAACCGGGATCTCTTACCCAAGGAGCCTTAGGACAAGAGGAACCTCAGCACGGGGCTGAAGTTCAGGGTGATCAACCTGTGAGTGAGAGAGATGACGTTGTAAGGGGTGGTGAGGAAGAGGTTCAAAAATCTGATTCTGAGAGAACGTTATCGGATATTCAAGAAGAAGAAGGTGAAGGTGATGATAATGATGATGATGATGATGATGGTGCTGATGGTGGTGATCATCATGAGGGAGGAAGTGTGATGATAGATATAGTAAGTATTGCTGAAGAGAGTGTGAGGGATATCTTAAAGCTAGAAAGCCGGGATATAACCACATCTGCTGTTAGCTCTCCTATGAGAGTTAGCATTGAAGAAGTCAGTATCCCACTTACGACTGCACACCCAACCATCCACTCAGTCTCCTCTCAACAGGAGATTGTTTCAGTTGAGCACCGGGATGAACCATATAGTCTATCCGAGAGTCATTTGGACTTGATGGATATTGAAATAAGTACACAGCTGCCCGAGTGTACGACATCAATTCAATCACTAAGTGTAGATCCTATACAGCTTAGGACACTAGATTCAACTTCATCTGTTGAAGTCAGTGTGGTTGAACTTCGTGTTCCCACTGGAACATCCTCAGCAACGGAAGCATTTGTTGCTCCGTCGCTTGAAGAGGGTGGAAGTCCAGTCAGAGCGACTACATTGCCAACTCTGAGTACTGGCCACACAGACGTGCTTTTCACAAGTTCGACTGTCGTGTCAACTGGAAGTCTACGTGACCCAGTGGTGAATCTATCCCCTTTCGTTACTGAATCTACGTTACATCAAGCGTTGAATGCAGCTGTTGCCGGGGTGAATACACATGTATCTACTCAGTTGTCTAAAGTGATGGCACAGATGACAAACATCCACAAGTTTTTAAAGGGAAAGTCTGTTGCCGAAGAATCGATGAAGCAATCTGAGTCTAATCAAGCTATCAATGAATTTAAGGAAGAATTGAAAGATTTTGTGTTTGAACAATTTGATTAAATGAGAGAGCGCATGATAAGTTTAGAAAGCACAGTGATAACTGCATTGGGCAATTTATCAGAAAGGGTTGCAGCAGTTGAAGAAACCTGTAAGGCTCAAGCTTCCTCATCCAAAAAGAAACATGATGAGCATGATCAGGACTCCGATGATGCTCCTCATGAGGGGGAGAAGAGGAGAAAGCTTGATTAACCTACACCTGGGGTTTTGATGATTACGTACCCAGAGAAAGGAGAGAAGCCGGGGCACAAAAGAAACGGCTGGTGAACAAAGTGAGCTGGGATTGATTCTTTATGAAGATGTTCCAGTTCCTTTGAACATTCAGTCTGATATTTACAATTTTCAAGAATATAATGATTCTGATGATGATGTTCAAGTTAAGGAACATGAATTAAGAATTCAAGATGTAGAAGAAGAGAGAGAGGAATACATTGAAGTTTCTGAAGATGATGACGTAATCACATTAACTGATGTTGATTTTCGAGCAGAAAGGATTGAAGAGGAGGAAGGATTAGTTCAGGAGATCTTGAAAGATACTGTATCGACACCAACGGTTGAAAAGCCTGAGGTGGTTATTCAAGTTAAGGAAGAAGTGGAAGAGTTTGCAGTGGAAAACTTGGTTGTTCAAGAAAAAGTTGTATTGAATGAGGTTGAGGTGATGGAAAGATTCTTCAATGAATATGTGCTTGTAGATGAGTCTAAGAAACAACATAGACTTAGATTTGAAGCACAACAAGTTGTTCAAAGGGAAATTCAAGACATGCTGACTCTGTTGAATAAAGACGAGATTAGCAAGAAGAAAGTAAAGAAGCTTAAGCTTCCAGAGAATCGATCAGCAGAGTTTATTAGGAAAAGAAACAAGATGCCGTATATCGAAGATATTCTGGAAAAACGGATTTTTTGCAAGAAACAAGTACCGTGTTCTTTTCTCAAGTTATTTAGAGTTTTAGAGCCAAACATGCCAAATCTGGTCAACTATGCCAGCTTTCTGAGGAATAAGACTCAAGAAGTTGAGAAAGTTAAGAGTGAGTTCAGAATAGTTGATCTGGTGAAAATAGAAAAGGAAAGATTTGTTAAGATTTTCTATCCGCAGTTCACTGTTACTAGAGCTGATGGAAACTCTTATACTTTTACTGAAGCGGATATGTTTAATATGCACCTGGTCGACATTGAAGATCTATTTGATGAATTGTGCAGAAACAAAAGAAATGAACACTGCAGATTTGCACTTAAGACACTTTTTCACTTCATGCATACCAAATTGGTATTGATGTCAGTGCAAGATCTGCAGATAGGTGTTGAACGTGGTATGAGGAAGATAAACATGACAGCTCCTCAAAGAGATATCAAGTTTGCAGGTGAATTGAAAGAATTCCAAGTGGTCATGGTAAAGCATCCAACAGTTATGTACAGAGATAGAAATAAGAAGCTAAGGGCTATGAGAAATGTAGAACTGAACAAATTTTCAGATGGGACTCTGAACAAAGTTTTGAGTGGTTTAAAGGGAAAGCTTGCAGCTGATAAAAAGAGAAAAACGAAGAAAGGGCTCTATCTGTGAATGACCGAAGACTCATGGTTGAATTCATCTCAAAGATTGAATGGAGGCTCTCGGATCGTAAAAGCATTAGAAGATTTGAACAAAAGATTGGATTGTCAATTTAAAGACTTTGCTCTTTCCATCAAAGGGGGAGAATGTTAGAATATATTTTAATTGATGGAAAATCAAAGTACAGGGGTTGTTTTGTATTTCTTCTATAGTTGTGAAATATGTATATGAATAGTAGGTTTGATTTTCAATAGCAGAGATTCTCTGACATTTCCTTTTTGTACGGAAAAAACGGTTACTGACTTGGGTCATTCTCTCATCATCTGTAATCGATATTCTCAGGAATTAAATCATTCGGTTAGTTTTTGATTACTGAATTGTTATTGTTCTTGAATTGTTATTTGATTGATATGAAACTGTAAATCACAATCTTCGAATAGAAGGTTAGTTCTTGGAGTTTGGTCAAACAAAGTCATTGATCCTTGTGAGCGGGTATTGGTTCTTTTAATTTTATTTAGCTCTCGGTAATTGATGCACATCCCGAAAGTTCCATCCTTCTCCTTTATGAACAAAACTGGAGATCCTCCAAACCGAGGAACTCGGTTTGATAAACCCTATATCTAAGAGCTCCTACAGTTGGTTGGATGATTCTTACACTGCTGATGAGGCTAATCGGCAGGGTGCTCGAGCCACTGGTGCAACACCTGATACTAAGCTGATTTTTGAATTTGAATTGCCTTGATGTTGGGAGTTCAGGTAAGTGTTTTGGAAAAACTTTGGGGTAACCATAAATAATAAGAATATTTTCGAGCCGCTTTTTCTTTGACTCCCTCTCTTTCAACACTTCAGGGTCCTAATGCTGGAGATGATGCTTACTTTGGTATTTCCTGCTTTGCCTTGGACAGTGAGGACCTTCTTATTGGCTAAAGGTATATGAATTGTCTTCTTGTTGCACACTATTTCCGCACGATTTTTCGATAGTCAACCCTGTTGGGTTTCCTATACCCTTGCTAGGTTAAATTAAAACTTTGCAAAAAATTAAATAACCTAACTATGCAAGAATATAAAACCTTAAGGATCTAACCAAATAAGCTAAGCAACTAATTATTAAAATAAAGAGATGAATAAGAAAAACTAACCTTGAGAAAATTCGCAATTTTCTCCACGAAGAACGATTGCACGAACAGCCTCTGAATCGACCAACAAGCATCTAAAGCAAGATCGCCTCTAGTTGTTCACACCCAATGAACAAAAGAAAAGATAATTATAACTTTTCTAAGCTCAGATCTGAGAGTCCCAAAACTGGTATCCCTTGTGATCGTTAGAGAACTTAGAATTGAATGAGCAAGGAATGAAGCAGGCAGGGCTGCCTATTTATAGGTTTTAGAAACCTACAAATTTTTTATCCCAAATCCATGTGGGATGGATTGGTGGCCGGCCCCCCCTATTAGGGTTTAGGGGGTGCCCTGTTGACTATCAACTAATTGCAGTTTAGCCCCTGTACTTCCTCTATTAATTCTATTAGCTTCCGGTTAATTTATTTACTATTAATAAATTAACAAACTAACCCATTAATCAAATATAATCAATCATTTAGTTTCTAATTAATTTATTAAACATAATAAATTAACAAACTAATTAACATTATATATTTAAGTTAATCATCTTCACTTTACAATTCATTGCATGCACCCAAAAAGGATCCAGCCTGATAACAATATGTTTACAAATAATTGTGACTTGGACACTAATTCCAACAGTCTCCCACTTGGACAAGTTGGCAACTATTTGTCTAAACACATTTTATTACCAGCCTTCCTAGCTACTCGATACAGCTGCCGAACTCTGAATCATATCAGAGCTAATCCTTTAGATAAGGGATCAACTATTCATTCGTTCTCTGATATCGTATGAAACTAAGACATGGATTATAATCAATCTTTTTCAAAATTATGTTTCTGATTTCCGATTAATATTACTATATGAGACTTATTAATTGAACACTTCAATTTTGTCTCGGTCGCGCCCGACACTCTAGAGTCGACGTTTAATCATCAGAGGGCCCATAGATATCGCTTTTCCATATAGGCAATAGGAACGAATAAACTTCGCATACACAGCGCTAGCTAACTAATAACATCGTAACTAGATACATCCGTTATAACTGGCAGTTATGCACAGCGTTTGAATGCACTAAGGTATGACGGACTAGAAAACCGCAACTTCAATGTATCTCCGTCTGAAGAATAGAGGATAGTATCATCTTGGAAATACTTATGATTTGATCCATGAAGTATCTTTCCAAGTGCGAGTGCCCTATACTTAAATCTCCATTAAGTACCCATGAATGTTGCAGCAATCTCTATGCTATGTCAAACTCTTGAGAGTCTACTAACATTTTATGACAATCTTTATTCAATACTAACTCCCGGTAGTACGAACGACTGAGGTATTTGAATAAAATTAATTACTCTGGAAGTTGATTCTAAACATGCAAAAGGAAACAGAACGATAAATTAATAGAAGATGGCAGCACTTTGCAAATAAATAAATCTCCATTATTTAATCAGCAAATCCATTACAATTTGAAATCATTGTTACAATGTTTCAAATTCAAAACTAACTACTAAACTTTACATTATCTCGTAATCCTATGCTAACAGCATGACTACAGTGTTTCGGTTGAGAAAATGGCTTTGTGAACGGATCAGCTGGATTCTCCTCTGATCGCACTCTTTTCACAATCACATGTCCTTCTTCAACCATGCTACGAACAAAGTGGTACTTCCGATCAATATGCTTGGACTTTCCATGATCCTTGGGTTCTTTAGTCAACGAAACAGCACTTTCATTGTCGCAGAATATTTCGATGGGTTCTTGAACCGTTGGGACAACTCCAAGATCTCCAATGAAAATTTTCAACCAGATGGCTTTCTTTGAGGCTTCTGAGGCCGCAATATATTCTGACTCGCAGGTAGAGTCTGCCACGGTTTCCTGCTTCGAACTCTTCCACGTCACGGCTCCCCCGTTCAATAAGAACACCCAACCAGATTGTGACCGACAGTCATCTCTATCCGTTTGGAAACTCGCATCGCAATAACCGGTTACTTTGAGTTCATTCTGTCCACCGTAAACCAAGAACCTGTCTTTAGTAGTTCTTAAATACTTAAGAATATTCTTGACCGCCGTCCAATGACCTTCACCAGGGTCTTGCTGATGTCGACTCACCATGCTTAAATCAAATGAGACATCAGGCCTCGTACATGTCATGGCATACATTATAGATCCTATGGCCGAAGCATATGGGACTCGACTCATTCTGTCTCGTTCCTCCTGTGTCTTCGGGCTCATGTCTTTACTAATCTTTATGCCATGAGCAAAGGGAAGGTTCCCCTTCTTAGACTTCTCCATACTGAACCTTTTCAGTATTTTGTCCAAGTACGTATCCTGGCTTAGTCCTATTAGACGTCTCGTTCTATCTCTATAAATCTTTATACCCAGAATAGAAGTTGCATCTCCTAGATCCTTCATAGCGAAACATCTTCCCCATGATTAGGTTCAGCTCCCCATGCTTCAAGCTTCTACTTTCCCTTAGTCCCTGCAATACAGAGAAAATGTGAGTACCACATCCTGTATCAAGAACCCATGAATTAGAGATAGAAGTGTTATGGAGTTCAATCATGAACATACCTGAGGTGCTGGCCTTTTCGACTTTGCCGTCTTTAAGGTCCTTCAGATATGATGGGTAGCTTAGCTTCCAGTGCCCCTTGCCATTGCAGTAAAAGCATACTGCTTCCTTCGGATCTTTAGTAGGCACAATACCGGACTCTGTTCTCCCTTGAAACCCTTTCTTGGACTTTCCTTTTGGGGCCTTCCAGGATGACTTCCGTTTCTTTGAGGCCTTGCCGACAGTAAGCACAGGGGCCACAGGGGTCTCATCTTTCTTGATGCCCTGTTCAGTTGTTCGGAGCAGATTATGCAATTCCATAATTGACGTCTCCTTCTGATTCATGTTCATCTGATAGGAGAGTATGAACTGATTATAGATGGTGGGCAGTCCAGAAAGAATGATATTGGTGGAGAACTCAGAGTCAAACACCATATTGAGAGCCTCCAGCCGGTCGAAGTACCCCTTCATCTCAAGGACAAAAGTGCAGATAGATGTTCCAGGTTTTGGTTTGCAGGCCATGAGGGATCTTACCACATCAAGGCGCTCTTTGCTCGCCTTAGCCTCAAACATCTCTCGCATTTGCTGATTCATCTCAAAGGCCCATGTATTCTCGAAGGCTTTAGCAAGCTCAGGAACCATGGATGACGCCATGATGCAGGACACTTTGTTTGCATCATCGTAATGTTTCTGGTGTGCGTCCATTTCCTCCTGGGTGGGATTCTCATTCAGTGTGGGAATTTGTTCATCGAGAACATACCCCTTGTTCTCGTACCTCAGCGTAAACCTGAGGTTTCTCATCCAGTCCACATAGTTCGGACCGGATAGTTTTTCCCTACCCAGAACGGAAAGGAGTGAGAAGTTGGATGCAGGGTTGGGAGCAGGAGTGGGAGTACCAGTAGCAGTAGATATCTGTGAGACAAAGTTTTAGTTAGTATGAAGTATTCCTTAAACAATTTACCCAATTTGAAGTAAGGCTAGGATCCATATTTTCGATTCGTTTAATGAAAAGGGTCGCCGTAATCACGCCACGAATTTATTTTAGGTGGACAAACTCTTGTCGATTTCAATCTCTATGAAATTCCTAGATCTTTTGAGATTCATTGAATCTTATCAATGGCATGTTAATCTCGGTTATGCTCAACTACTATCCGTGACTGGGTTGCCGAGGATCACGGACAAGATGGTGAATCTAACCATGCAAAACTGCGTAAGACCCGGCACGGATCAGTCCGGGAATCGCGAATCCTACATCACCTCCTAATATGTCTCTCATTAGTGTGCCGGTCAATACACACGCTCCACTAACAGTGCATATAGGAGATGTGCATTTTTCATGGATTTGCATACTAATTCACTTTTGATATATCTAAAACGGGATTTTTGTTTTAGTACTTTAGATTATACTTTTAATCTGGACACCATCCTATCAAAAGTCCTCGGTAGCTCCATTGAACGCACAGCGAAGCGGAGGAGGTAGGTCAGCGCGAAGCTGTTAAAAACCTACTCCTTTAGGGAAGCAGAAAGACCTGCCTTATACCTCGTTTATAGTTTGTTCACTATGGGTGAGCCGATTATCAATTGACTGACGATGTAATTAGATTTAAATGATATATATATATATATATATATATATATATATATATATATATATATATAGGGGTGGGTTCAATGGAGAACCGACATGCACCGAAGAACCTCGAAGAAGCAATGAGAGCCGTCCATGCATCATAAGGGCCGGCTGATGCATCTGAATCACAATCAATGGGCAATTTCGGAATACCATATTATTTGAATTTGGTATGCCCTTTTAATTATGGATATTCATTAAAACTAGAATAACCCTTAATTCTCTCCAAAACTTCCGGATTTTGTTCCCTAATATACAAGATAAATTTTTTTTTATTTTTATCATTTGAATTATTTTATTTCATCCATCTATGTTAAATCCTTCAAGCAAGTTGCGGTCGAGTTTCATGCACCACTGCTGTTCATCATCCCAATAATCATAGAACGAACATGGATGCATCAGAACTGCAGCATCATATATATATAAGTGTTAATCCAAACAAGACACGATGCATACACAACTGCAACATCATATATATAAGTGTTAAGTGCATCAGAAATACAGTATCCAAACATCACAGAATTCAAATGAGGAACATGGGAACTGGTGCATCAGAACTAGAAATTTAAATTAGGGTGCATCAAAACCTTGCACACACCAAGTATCCAACATCTAGTGGGTCGATTAAAGTTGTATCCAAACAACACCAAACACATAACTACTTCATCATAAACATTGTATCCAAACACCCAAAAAACCATAAACCTTGTTTCCAATCAACCCAAAACACACATAAACAAACACAAATAACACAACTAATGCAATCAATTTTGTTCTAAAAAGAACTAAAAACAATCAAACAAAACCATTAATCATGCATATTATACAAATTTGTTTGCTTTCTGCCCCCAAAATCAATAAACTTAGGGTTTATGTTTCATGCATCATTACAATGACGCATTGTAAAATAGGATATACAAAACTCAAAAAAAAAAAAATACACATGCATACCTCCGGTTTAGTTTTGACCTTCTTCTTTGCCGTTGAAGTTTTTTTTACCCATGACCACAAACCCTAACTTGGAGAATAACTAGCTACCCGGTGAAGTTCAAAATTTTGGAAAGAAAATCTTGTGCGAAATCTCCTCAACAATGATGCAAAAAAAACGGAGGAATCTTGCAACCGTGTGTAAATGAGGCCGTCGGTTAAGGAGGAAAAAGAAGACAGCCGGAGCACTATTACTATTATGCCCCTCCGCCAATTCGTTGCATAAATAAAGTGTTGCACCCAAAGTTCGAGATAATTACAATCTTGCCACCGCCTGTTTTTTTAAAATGCATCAGATCCGATGGCTATCGTTGCTTCTTCGAGGTTCTTCGGTGCATGTCGGTTCTCCATTGAACTCACTCCTATATATATATAATCAATATTACATATATAAATTTCATTTAAATCTTAGGGGTTTAATTTTAAACTTTTAAAATTAAAGGGTCTATTTCAAACATTTTAAAATTCAGGGTATATTTTAAACAATTTAAAATATTAGGGTTTAAATTAATACTTATATATATATATATATATGTATATATATATATATATATATATGTATATATATATATATATGTATATATATATATATGTATATATATATATATATATATATATATATATATATATATATATATATATATATATATATATATATATATCGGTTTCAGTATTTAAATAAAATAAGAAACATTTAATTATTAAATATATATATTAAATCCGAAACCTATATATATATACCATATAAATCCTCAAAATTTAAACCTAGGATAATACAAGTTTATCCTAATAAATTATGATATTCTAAAACCTTTAGGATAAGCACTTAATTTAAATTAAGGTAAATTCTAGATAAATAGGATTTAGGATAAACCTAGAAAATCAAGCTTATCTCTAAGGCATGATTATCTAAAACCCCAAAAATCAAACCCTTAATTAAATTAATAAAATCCTAAATTAATAAAATAATAATTTATTTAATATTTTAGATTTATCCATTTAAAACCTTTTTAAAAATCCGAAAATTTGAAGATAAATATGAAAAACAATTTTCTAAATTTAGACAATTAATTTAATATTTAAAAACTATTTTAAAAATTAAATAATTATCAAAAACTGAATTTTACTCCAAAAATTTAGAAAAATTAATTTTTCGGTTTTATTTAATATTTAAAAATTAATTTTAAGTTTAAACAAGTTAATTTAAAATTAAAAACACCATTAAAATTATATCAAAACTCCGAAAATTAATCAAAACAAATTTCGAAATTTAAGAACAAGATTATCATCTCAAAATTAGTGCAAAGCTCGTTAGGTTAACCGCTCTGATACCACTGTTGGGTTTCCTATACCCTTGTTAGGTTAAATTAAAACTTTGCGGAAAATTAAATAACCTAACTATGCAAGAATATAAAACCTTAAGGATCTAACTAAACAAGCTAAGCAACTAATTATTAAAATAAAGAGATGAATAAGAAAAACTAACCTTGAGAAAATTCGCAATTTTCTCCACGAAGAACGATTGCACGAACAGCCTCTGAATCGACCAACAAGCGTCTAAAGCAAGATCACCTCTAGCTGTTCACACCCAATGAACAAAAGAAAAGATAACTATAACTTTTCTAAGCTCAGATCTCAGAGTCCCAAAACTGGTATCCCTTGTGATCGTTAGAGAACTTAGAATTGAATGAGCAATGAATGAAGCAGGCAGGGGCTGCCTATTTATAGGTTTTAGAAACCTACAAATTTTTGGTCCCAAATCCATGTGGGGTGGATTGGTGGCCGGCCCCCCTATTAGGGTTTAGGGGGTGCCCTGTTGACTATCAACTAATTGCAGTTTAGCCCCTATACTTCCTCAATTAATTCTATTAGCTTCCGGTTAATTTATTAACTATTAATAAATTAACAAACTAACCCATTAATCAAATATAATCAATTATTTAGTTTCTAATTAATTTATTAAACATAATAAATTAACAAACTAATTAACATCATATATTTAAGTTAATCATCTTCTCTTTACAATTCATTGCATGCACCCAAAAAGGAACCAGCCTGATAACAATATGTTTACAAATAATTGTGACTTGGACACTAATTCCAACAAACCCATGCCTATGACCACGACAAAACTTCCCAGTTTGACGGGCCTCTAGTCTGTTTCAAAGAGTTGGCCTACTAATTCTAAGGAGCATCCTCGACTTATATTATTCGTCTTAAGCGACTTACTGTCATCAACCTTAATAGCATAAGTGGCACTTAATGGTGTAAGAATGGAATTTATCTGCTTACTAAACTTAGTGGACATAAAGCCCCTATCAGCACCAGTATCACATAGTAGAAATGCATAAGCGGTATCTAATGGGTAAGAGGATAAGTCTATGGGTTTGAAATTTCTTAGGCAGATTGTCGTACTACATGTCTTCATGCACATAGTTATAGATAAAACTTAGTTCTTCATTAAAATGCTTGATACCTAATCTTTGTACATGATATGGTCGGGATTTTCTGATAAATTTTTAAGACTTACATACCCTAAGATATATCAGATAGTAAAACATAGAGAAATACTATAAAATGGTAAGAGGGTACTAAGTATGAGATGCCTCCTCGTACTTCAGAGCGTTAAGTTGTTAGGTAAGTTCTGCACTGCGGGCTTTAGGCGCTTTCACAATTTGTCGATTCCGTCTTGTTGAATCGCCTGGGTATTCTGGTTGGCCCAAGGTTTATTGGTGGTTTGTATCGCCTCCTGCTTAATCCTTGCAAAGATCTCACCGACCTCTTGGTGGAGTTTGTCGAAATTGGAGGTCGTGTCTGGCGGTCCTTGCCACCAACAAAGGCATCGTTTGTTACATAGGTTTCTGGGTAAGTGTCGGCACTTGAGAGGAAGATGGTGTTCCGACTTCAAACTGTCTTTGGATCCCTTCCTCGTTTCTCCACTCTTGGAGAGTATGAGGAATCCATCCCCACTGTCTTATGGTTGCCTGTCGCTACTGTGGTGGGCTTGGCTGATGGGAAGGTACCGGGATATACTCCCGTTGTGCCAGTTACACCCTTCTCCTAGGGGTGAACTTCTTCAGTGGTCCATTGGGATGGTTTCTGAATAGGGTGTAGGATGGAATATGTGGTGATGATGGTGGAGCAAATTGTGCTGCGGGGCCACAGTTGCCCTCCTCTTGTTCTGACGGGTCCTCCACTTCGTCATTGATTCGGTCTGGGTGGGTGTCTGAGCCAAAGTACATCTTAGTGTCACCTTGGCTTCCTTGTTCCATGGGTGAGAGTTCATCCTCAGAGTCAAAGAGGATAATAACCGTATTGTTTGACATGTTTCTGTCATTAGGGTCCATACATATGTTCACAGTTCTGGAAGAAGGTTTAGTTTTTGTAACAGTTATAGTCTAGGTACTAATGCAACCTATGTTCACTATGGCTCTGATACCAATCTGTCACACCCCGTTACCTCGGTTGGCAACGAAGCGTGACGTCGCGGAAGCGTAACCATAATCATAACGAACGACCACTATATAGACATTTTCAAAAAAATACATTGATTTAACTTCAAATATAAATATTGCTTTACGTAACCAAAATACAGCGTAAGTAGTTCTTAAAATACCAAGATTTATATACACAATTTTGTTTATCAAGGAAGATGCAAATAAATCTCCGAGTTTGAAAATGATGCGACTCCAAAATGAACGGAAGCCTTGGAATGCTTCCGATAAATGCGCATGCCTTAAGCACCTGAAAATACATGCTAAAATACATCAACAAATTGTTGGTGAGCTCATAGGTTTATGCGAAAAGACCAGTTGTATGGACATTATCAGGTGACTTAAACTAGTTACAATGAATACACTCACTAAGAATCACTCACTGTGTTTACAAGACTCAGAGGAACAGCTTGAATAAGAACAGCTTAGACACAAAGCATTGTTTTATCCAAGCAGACTTGCATGCATGAAAGACACACTTGAATGCACGTTCACTCTTGGTTTCAGCACTTAGCTTTTTGGCTTGATCTTTCAATCCTTGGAAGTTTCTTTTTATACTCACTCAGAGGATCTAAAAGAAGCTTCTTCATTGGACGAAATGAAAAAGGGAAAGTCTTGTTGAAAAGACAACATAAACTTTTCTGCACATTCTGAAAAGCAGACTTGTCTTCATGTGGGCAGAACTTTTCTCTTTTCACTTTGTCTACTGTTGCATTGGCTTTAACTAAATAAGGAATGTCAACTTTTCGTCTTTCTTCCCTTTTTAAGGCCTATTTTGATATAAAAAAAGGTCTGTCACCCTTTTTCATATATCCTTTTGTCTTCATGTAACAGAACAGCGTGGGCAGGCTGTGCAGTTCTGATTTCCACTTTGTCTTCGACTTTGTAAACTGATCTTTTAGACAAAAACAATACATGAGGACTTGGAAACATATTCCAACGAGTGTTTAGCATGTTCAGAAAGAACAGGCTCTGTTCACAAAGAACTAAACACTTGTAACTGCCCAAGCTGCTTACTAGAGTAGAGCAGCGTAGACAGTTTATGTCCAGCCTGTTCAGCAGACTGAACAGCTTGGACAAACTGTCTTTGTTGCAACAAATGCCACACATAGAACAGCTTTGGCTGATATTGCAAATCACTTAAAAGGTTTCAATAAGGCATAAACAGGCCTTAAATTATATCTTTCAAGTGCATCAACAGGTTTGATTAAGAATCTCCCCCTCAGATGCAGAATAGGTTTGACTGAGGCCTTTTTGAGCCTAACAATCTCCCTCTATTTGCAATAACCAGTCTAAGCTGGCCTTATAAAAAAATCACTATATATTTTTACAGTAATTTGCTGAAATAAAGTTACAACATCAAAGTAAAGTAAAAGATCAGTTTATATATATATACTGATTCTTGATTACATAAAACAACACATGTTTTTACAAAAGTACAACTGATGTACTGATGTATATTACAACTAGTGTAAAAGAAAAATTACAACTTATGTAACTAATGTACAGCAGATTTGGACTGTTTGTGTTGGGAGCAACTAATGGTAAGCCTGTCCAACTAATGAACAACTTCCATTCTTCACCTACCCAAATGGTAGATGGACTTCAAGATGGTGGTGGTGGCATTCCTTCTCCAAACATTTTCTCCAGGTGCTCTCTATTTTCATCCAATTCTTCAATTTCAACTCTGAGAAACATAAAATTTGGATGATTGAGCTCTCCTCTTTCATGGAATCCTCTAAGCTGATCCCAAATAGCTGCTCTCCACTTGACAGATTGCCTAAAATAGTTTGACAGTCTGAATGCTACAAGCTGTTTGAGGCCTACTTTGTGAAGATCAGATGCTCTTTGAAAGCATTTCTTCTGTGTCAGGGGATCCACAAAAAATACCCCCAGCTCAGGCTCTTCAATCAGCTTGCCCTCTTCAAATTCTACTCCCTTAGGCAGACTGTGATTTACTCCTTTGATTTCTACAGCAATGTCACCCTGTTCAATCATAATGAGGAGTTCCTCCAGCTCAGTAGCGTTCCTTGTCCTCCTGGCCTTTATTTTGGGTTGTGTCACATAGACACCCTCACTGACTTCTTTTGAGATCAGGCCAAGATCCTTCACTCTATCCATTAGCTTTTTAACATATGCCCTGATTGTCTTAGCCATTTCTGACTTAGATTCACTCAGTGCAACTGCCAGCTCAATCCATTCCCTGTACCCCATCTGTGCAACATCAGTGTAGTCATACGTTTCTAGTTAAGGGCTTGTTGCACCCATTCTCGTTATTTTCAACTTCCACTGACTGCCTTTTCTTGATATGGGAACAACTTTGACAATTGCTTCCTGGGCAAGCCTTTTATCAGCAACATCCTGAAATTTTCTTCTTGCCAGGTTGTCAAAGTGGAACTGAGCTCTTGCAGAAGGCACTTGAGTTTTGGTCACTGAGACCAGAGCACCCTTTTCTTTTTCTTCTTCCTTCTCTCCTGCTGATCCCTTAGCAGCTTCCATTAATTTCTTTTGCACTTCCAGAGAGAACATTTTGATTTTCTTTGCCTCTTGAAGTGCAAGAGACTTAGCAGCTTTGGCAGATTCTTCTTCTTTCCTTAGAACTTCCAGGGCTTGAAGTTGTTCTTCTCTGAACTCAAAATATTTGTGCATGGGAAGACCCATTTCTTTAGCCCTAGCTTTGTGAAATTTAATCTCTGCTGCTTTCTGCTGTTGGGGATCAACTTCTGCTTTTTCTTTTCCTTTAGCTGCTATAGTGACAGCAGCTTCAGGACTATCCTCCTCCTCCTCCTCTTCTTCTTCTTCTAGAATCAGATGCCTCCTTTTGCTACTTCGCCTGCCCTCAGGAATGAATTCCTCCCTCTTAGACTGAGCAGGGTTTGGAGATTCAGCCTGAGTAGGCTGAGCAGTTTGGAAAGCACCTTCCATTGTACCTGTTGAAGATACTCCTGCTGGTTGACCAGTGGGTATAGTAGGCACTGATTTCTCCTTAGGAGAAGAAGTTTTCTCCCCCTTAGACTTAGTCTTCGAGGCAGATGACTTCTCCCCCTTTGAAGGAGATATACCAGCATCTTCAACACCTGGTCTGCCCGAAGACAGAAAGTCAGCAGGCTTGCCAGCAGTTTTGGCAGCAGGCTTGGGGCCAACAAGGCTATGCACTAAGAAAGCCAGGTTGTCCTTCACCTCTACAAGCTGGGAAAGACAGGTTTGAAGAGAAGATGATTGGGTATCAGCAAGGGAGGTCAGCTTGACAATGTTTATCCTATCAGAAGCTGTGAACAGCAAACTTTGAAGCTGTGCAAGATGTAGTTCAAGAGAATCTTGCACATCAGCAAGGTTTGATGACACAGAATTGGATAGGGAGCCAATGAGTGTGTTCAAGCTGACCAGAGTGGCAGGAAGAATAGAATTACAAGAAGTAAGGATAGATGACAGCTGTTGAGATATAGCTGCCATTGAGGACACAGAGTCCTGCTGGAGTGAGAGAATAGAGGAAAGGGATGTAGAGACACTTTGCAGCTGTGTAGTGAGTGCAAGCAGCTGTGGAGAGTTATCAGGTTGTGGAGTGGCTGGGAAGGAATCTTTGAACAGATCAAAGAATCCCTTAAGCTGTTCATAGAGGTTTCTAGAGAACCACCTTTGTTGGTCAGCAGGGAAAGCTGATCCTTCAAAGGCAGGTCTTTAGGAGAGGGAGGTGTATGGGTGGACTGTTTAGATTGGGTTGATGGAGATGAAGATGAGGAGGCTGGTGTATGAGGGTGTGATGGAGAGGGAAGAGGAACATTTGAGAGAAGCTCCATAGCGTGGGTAAAAGTAATGTGGCCCAGCTTGGAGGGGTCAAAGGGTCCCTCAGCAGTGGCTGTAGCTGCATCATCAGGAGAAGGGGTTGATGTTGGGGGCCTTTCAGATGCTGCTTGTGTTGCAACACCTTCATTAAGGCCAGTGGTTGTTCCCTTTGCAGTGCCTTGGTGTAAAAGCACCTCATCATGGGGAGATGGGATATGCATTTCAACATCAGCAGTGGTAAATTCTGCTGATGGAATTTGCACAGAAGGGGCAGCCTCACCAAAGGGATGGTATGTTCCCTGAGGTTCATCAGCTTGTGTTGTTGGTCCCTCAGCAGCTGTTTGGTGTTGAACAGATGTATCATAGGGAACAGAAGATTGAGGCTGATCTGCTGGGTAGACTCTGGTTGGAGTGAAGCAGGCTCCAATTGTGCTGATCCTTCTCCCAAAATAGGAGAGGCAGCAGGGGTGGCTTCTCTTACAACTGAACCCTGTTGAGAGGGTTGGGTGTTTTTCTTTTTGGCGAGCGATTTGCGATGGTATTGGATGGATGAAGTGGGTGATTGTCGAGAGGTGATGGGTTCTGTTTGGACAGGGTGTGAGAATGGGGCAGGAACAGTTGGGTAGAACTGTTCCATGGTCTCAGGTGCCACAGAGGCACCAGCCACAAAGGCTTCAGGTTCAACAGATGAACCAGGGTGAGGAGCCTGCTCCTCCTCAGCCACAGAGGCTGAAGGTGCAGACTCAGACTGAGCTGTTTTGGCCTTCTTGGGGACAGGCCCAGCTTTAGTGGTTGCCAGGGTCCTTTTAACAGGCTTGGACCTGGCTTTGGATTTTCCCTTGGGAGCACCTTTGGGAGAAACCCTCACATCAGAAGGTCCTTCCACTAACCCTAGTAACCTCCTCATTGGAGTAGATAGAGGAGGCTCATTGGGTAGAACTGGTGTATAGAAAACTCAATTCCCTATGACAGGGAATGCAGCAGTCTTAAGTAAAGGCTGAGAGTGATATAGATGCTCACCACAATGATGCTTTAAAATGAGGCTCAGAAACCTTGGATACCGAACAGCAGCTGGACGGGTTTCTTGTTGTACCAGGCCCCTCAAATTAAGAAAAATCCATTTGGCCATGTCAATTGTTGTCCCATCCACCAGCTGTAGAGCAATGGGAACTTCATCACGGCTCAGTTGGTCAAAGGAACCAACCTTACTTCCAAAGCACATTACCACCGAGGCAAAAAGAAAGCTGTAGGTCGGAGACAGATCCTTCCTAAACAATGTTGCTCCTATTTTGGGTTCTGCCACACCACAGAAACGGAGCAGGTTGCCCATTTGATCATCTTCAGGTTGGGGCTTGTCATATGATGCAGCAGTTGGCAGATAAAGAATCCTCCTGAGAAGATCAATCGTTATCTCAATGGTCTGAGTCCCATTGAGAATAGTGCCCTTAATGACTTTGGTGTCCGGGTTGTAGGCACAAGTGTACCAAAACCCGTACACCATCTCCTGGTACAGGACACCAGGAGTGGCAGTCATAGCATAGTTCAACGGATGAACTTGAAGAAACTCCACATCTGTTCATAACCCTTCCCCACATAGTTTTTGGGAATGGTTAGGTTGGCAATGTAGTTAGTGGGTTTGATGGTCAGCATTGTGGTAACTGATGAGTGTTTAACAACATCATCACCAACGAACACTGGAAGAAAGGGATTATTTCTTTGAGCCATTTGTGAAGGTTTGGGTATTTTGAGAAGCAGAAGACACTTAGTCGATTTAGGGTTCTTGAAGATTTCTGGAAATAGTGAGGAAGACGAAGATGAAACAGTCAAGGGTATTTATTGGATTTGAATGTGAGTGAGTATGAGAGAGAAACATTTGGGCGGTTGATTTGAAAAAGTCGTTAACTATAAATGGAACGGTTGTCCTTGTCAGACCGTTTGTCAGACCACTTGAGCCCTTTTTAATCACTAACACACGTAACCCACATTATCCGCAGTAATTAAGTTAAATAAAAACAGAAATTAAGTAACTTGATTGTGAAGAAAGGTAATTAAAAACTGTTGGTCTAAGCTGTTGGTCAAAACTGTGATGAGCAGGGTCAACACAAGCTGTTCATTCTTCAGGCTATTCACTCTTCAAACTGTGCCTTCAACCTGTTCTCTTAATATAAGAACAGGTTGTGTTCAATAGTTGAACAGGTTACAAGACAGTGTCTTGTAAAGCAACGTGAAGGAGTGAGCAGGGTGGAGAATGGACCAGCTGAGCAGGCTGGACGTATAAACTGTTATTGTTCAGCCTGTTGTATGCTCAAGCTGTTCAGGTTTTTCAGAAAAATGGCTAAGTACAGAACATACATAGCCTGTTCTGTCTAAGCTGCTCTGAGAGAACTTGAGCAGTGTGAGACATACAAAGTCTTAGACCTTTGAGGACACTTAGTCACTCTTGTTTAACATGCCCAGCTTACTGACAAGGTAATTAAACCTGGTTTCATCAAGAGGTTTCGTGAAAATGTCTGCAAGCTGTTCATCAGTGGAAATAAAGCTTACCTCCAGGTTACCTTTCTGAATATGATCCCTGATGAAGTGATGTCTGACCTCAATATCCTTTGTTCTTGAATGAAATACTGGATTGTTGGAAATGGCTATGGCACTTGTGTTATCACACAGAATAGGAATTTTCCTATACACAAGTCCATAGTCTTCAAGCTGATGCTGCATCCACAGAATCTGCCCACAGCAGCTTCCAGCCGCAATGTATTCAGCTTCAGCAGTAGAAGTAGACACTGAGTTCTGCTTCTTGCTACACCAACTTATCAACTTACCACCAAGGAGTTGACATCCACCTGTAGTGCTTTTCCTATCTAGCCTGCAGCCTGCAAAGTCAGAATCTGAATAACCTGTTAGTTCAAGGCATGAGTCTTTGGGATACCAAAGACCCAAACCTGGTGTACCCTTCAGGTATCTAAAGATTCGTTTAACAGCAGCTAGATGAGATTCCTTTGGATCATCTTGGAACCTAGCACACAAACAAGTAGCAAACATAATATCAGGTCTACTATTAGTTAAATATAGCAAGCTCCTAATCATGCCTCTGTAAGCTGTTACTGAAACAGCTTTGCCACTGGCATCAGCATCCAATTTTACATTTGTTGCCATTGGGGTTTTAATAGGAGAACTTTGATCAAATTTAAACTTTTTCAAGAGATCTAAAGTATACTTTCTTGGATTTATAAAAATTCCGGTTGAGGTTTGTTTAACCTGTAATCCTAAAAAGAAAGTAAGTTCTCCCATCATACTCATTTCATATTTGGATTTCATGAGTAATGAAAAATTCTTGCACAACTGCTCATTAGTAGAACCGAATATTATGTCATCCACATAAATTTGAACAACCATAATATCAGACTTCATCTTCTTTATGAACAGTGTGGTATCCATTTTACCTCTGGAATACCCATTGCTCATAAGGAACTCAGTAAGAGTGTCATACCAGGCTCTAGGGGCTTGTTTGAGACCATAGAGAGCTTTGTCCAACTTATAGACAAAACCTGGATGTTGTTCATTTTCAAAACCTGGAGGCTGCTTGACATAAACTTCTTCTTGCAGCTTCCCATTTAAAACTGCACTTATTACATCCATTTGAAATACCTTAATGCTCTTATGAGCAGCGTAGGCTAGATACAAACGAATTGCTTCTAGGCTGGCCACAGGAGCAAATGTCTCATCATAATCAATTCATTCCTCCTGTCTATAACCCTGAGCAACCAGTCTTGCCTTATTTCTGATGACATGACCTTGCTCATCCATCTTATTCCTGAAAACCCAATTAGTGCCAATTATAGTTTTACCTTTAGGAGCAGGGACCAGCTTCCATACCTTGTATCTCTCAAACTGATTGAGTTCTTCTTGCATGGCAGTGATCCAATTGGCATCTTTTAGTGCTTCATCTACCTTCTTTGGCTCCATTAGTGAAACAAAACTAGAGAACATACAGAAGTTCCCTAAGCTGTCTCACCTTGTTTGTACCCCTTTGTTGATGTCACCAATTATTTGATCATTGCGGTGACATCTGACCCACTTAGGATCATTCTTCAATGAGGATTCCCCTGTGTTGTTGACATCTTCAGCAGGTCCTGTTGAACAGCTCTCAAGATTTTCAGACACACAGTTGTCTTGAGTCTGTTCACTTGTTGAACATGTCTGTCCACTGTTGAACATATCACCAGAGGATCCAGGAAAATCAGCATCGATAGGCTCAGGACATGTAGTTGTAATTAAGTCAGTACACTTATTCACACAGGGTGTATTGACATAATCATCATCATGCCCATCATGATTAACAGGTTCCACACTGGATGTAGTGGAAGCTTTTGAGTCCTTCTCTTCACAGTTAGAATGCACAAGATCATCGAAGTTTAATTCTTCTGAAACTGATTCAGGAACAGCTTTGGTGGAGGCACTCTTGGACTCTTCAAAGGTGACATTGATAGATTCATCTATCACCTTTCTTTTGTGGTTGTACACTTTGTAGGCTTTAGAGATAGCAGAGTAACCAACAAACACACCTTCATCAGCTTTTGGTTCAAACTTTGCCAGTTGGTCCCTTTGATTTAGAATGAAGCAGGGACACCCAAACACATGGAAATAACTGACATTTGGCTTTCTCCCTTTGAGCAGCTCATAGTGAGTCTTGTTGAACCTTTTCACCACTAAGGATCTGTTTTGGGTGAAGCAGGCAGTGTTAACAGCTTCAGCCTAGAATGATGAAGGTAACCAGATGCACACAGCATGGTTCTAGCAGCTTCAATGAGAGTTCGGTTTCTCCTTTCAGCAACTCCATTTTGTTGTGGAGTTCTTACAGCTGAAAAGTTTTGAGTGATTCATTTCTCTTCACAGAAGTCTTCAAGAGTACTGTTTCTGAATTCAGTACCATGATTACTTCTAAGCTGCTTCACTTGGGCAGAGTTCAGCATTTCCATCTTTTTCACAAATCCAATAATTTCTCTAGTAGCCTCTCCTTTGTTCTTCAGGAAGATAACCCATGTGTACCTGGAGAACTCATCAACCATTACTAGAGTGTATCTTCATCCTCCTAGACTTGGGACATTGACAGGTCCAAACAAGTCCATGTGGATTAAGAAGAGAGGAGTATCAATAGAAAAATTATGTTTGGATTTAAAAGATGATTTCCTCTGCTTGCCTTTCTCACAAGCTGTGCAGAGTCTATCTTTAACAAAGGTCATACAAGGCAAACCTGTCACCAACTCTTTCTTACAGAGTTTGTTGATGTTCTTGAAGTTCAGGTGTGACAGCCTTTTGTGCCATAACCAGTTTAGGTCTGCATTTGTTCTTGTGAGAAAACAGGTTTCAGTTGTGGGATCAGCAGATTGCATGTCCACAACATATACACCTTTCTTTCGTTGAGCACACAACACAACTTTGCCTTGGGGATCCAATATGTAACCCAGGAGGTCATCAAAGTTAACCTTGTAGCCAGCATCACATAGTTGACTTATGCTAACAAGATTATGTTTCAGCCCAACCACATAGGCTACTCTTTTGAACACTGCAGCACCAGCTTTAAGAGTTCCATATCCCTCAGTGGATCCTTGTACATTGTCACCAAAGGTGACTTTCGGCCCTTTTTCAGGCCTGAGATCACTCAGCAGGTCCTTACAACCTGTCATGTGCCCTGAGCAGCCACTATCCAAGTACCAAACCTGGGATGGTTGTTTTTCCTGCAGAGTGACAAGAAGAATATTAGTCATTTTTAGGGGAACTCATCACAGAGATGAGTTCTCCTACTTCATCAACATTTGTTGATGGACTTATAATATCAACACTAATATTCCCTATTTGAATGGTATCAGTTTGGATACCATTCTCATTGACTAAGATGTTTTCAACACTGTTTTTGTTAGTAGTGAGGGAACCATCAGAGTCAGCAGGCCTCATGTCCTCAATTTCAGGACAGTCTTTGGCCAGATATTTATAGCATTTTCTCCTTTTAACATTTTTGGAAGAAGACCTTTCAGAAACACCTTCAGAGTTATTTTTGTTGATTCTATCAGCAGGTTTAGCAAACTTATTACTATTTGATGAATCAACAGCTCGTGTGGAAAATTCAGTAGCCACAGCTTTTCCTGTCTCTTCTTTCCTCTTTTTAGGAGGATAGATGTCAAAGATAGGAAGCTTAATTGGCTTTTGAACTTCCACAGGTTTAGGAAACTTATTCCCAACTCTCTGAGCAATGGCTTTGCCTTTGCCCTTCCTGAGATGTGATTGATGCTGCCTATCAACATAATCATTATTTCTGGTTTTGAAAAACTTATTCTCATTTAAAACGAGTTTACCACTATGATTAGAAAACTTATTTGAAATCACAGCAGGTTTGCCTTCAACATGAGACTTACCCTTGTTAAAGGCAGACTGCTTACCTTTTGAAAACTTATTTTCAAAATGTTCAGCATTAAAAGGATTAGTATGCCTTTTACCATCAGCTTTAGATCCAGAGCTTGTTTTGTCAACAGGCTTGGTGCCCACAGCTGCAGTTTGGACATGTTTTCCTTTCTTTTGCTTGTGAGAATCAGCAGAGCACTTAGCAAGTTGATTTGATGGAGAACTCATTTCATCACTAGCTTTTGAGCTAGGTTCACACGAGCTGTCAGTGTTTTGAGGCCTGACAAACCTGTTTGTTGAGATTAATTTACCATTCACTTTTTGAATAAAAGGGTTTGGAAGCTCACCAAGAGTGGCCATATCTTCTTTCAGATTATTAACCTCAACAATGGAAGCTGCTGTGTCAAGATCCCCTCCAAGATAGGCTTGGATTTGTGCAGGGATCTGCTGACTTATGCAATGGTTGACTTTTTGTGCAGATTGGCACCAAGAGTCAACTATCTTTTGAAGCTTAGCATGTTTTATATCTGTTTCTCTCTTTTCTTCAAGTAAAATAGAGTTGATGTGTTTTAATTCATCAAGCTCAGTTTCCAACTTATGGAAACTGTCCATTTTACTGGATTTTGTTTCAAGATCAGCTTTAAGCTTAGAAATTTCAGATGATAAAACAGTATGCTTCTCAACAGCAGCTTTCAGATCAACAAGCATATATTCAAACATGTTAACTTTTTCTTCAGAACTGTAATCCATAAAATTTTGTACCTTATACATCATTGTAGGGTTCCAGTTCTCCAAGCTGCTGAAGGCTTCAGCTTCAGCCAGACCTGTTTGAAGTTGCTTGTTGATGGGACATCAGTGTTGGCCATCAGACATTGATTGTCTTCTTCATCTGAAAATGAATCAGATTCCTCCCAGTCACAAGTCTCTGACATGAGTCCCTTTTGTCGGTTGGAAACCACTGAGTTTTCCAACTTCTTCAGCTTAGCCATGGCCATAAGGTACTTAGCCCTATAGCCATCATCCCTGTTTGTCTTTAGTGGTTTGGATGACTGACCAACAGCTTTTGACACACAGTCAGCAGCTATATGGCCAGTTTTGCCACATTTGAAGCACTCAGCTTTGGTCTTGTCAAATGCCTTCATTTTGACAGCATTTGAACTTCCCTGCAGCATGTTTCTTCCAAACCTTTTCTTGTTGAACCTTTTGACAAGCATGGCTGTCATTTGCTCATCATCTAGTTCAACAAGCTCTGCATTGTCTTCCTCATCTGACATTTCCTCCTTATCATCAGCCTGTTGATCAGGTTGAGTAAACACATCACCCACCTGATTTCCAGGTTGTCTCACACTGGCCACAAAGGTTGCACCTCTCTTAGACATATCCAATGCATTTCTCTTCTGTTGCCTTGACTGCTCATCATTCAGTAAGGATCCATACAAGTTAACAAGATCCATACTTCTGATGGTACCTGAATTTCTTAAGATTGTAGAAAAGTAATCCATTCTTCAGGCAAGATGTCTAAGAATTTGTTCACCAGAGTCAGGCTGTCCTTGGTGATCCCAACAGCTTTGAGATCATTAACAAGAGCAGTAAACCTGGTGTAGGTTTCAGTGAGAGTCTCCTTTGGTTTTGCAAAGAAGAGTTCATACTGTCTAACAAGATTGTAAATCCTGTTGTCTAGTGTGATTGTGGGTCCATCATAGACGGTACACAAAGTATCCCACATCTCCATTGCAGTCTTCATCTTCTCAACCTGTTTGAACACATCATCAGGCAGAGAGATAACCAGGTTATTCCTGGCCTTTGCATCCAGAGCCACCAGTCTTTTGTCTTCATCAGACCATTGAGCTTTGGCTTTCTCAAAGGTTCTGATTTCAGGAGCAGCTCCTTCAACCGCCGGAGTTATGGTTGTAACAGAGGTTGGCGCATAGGGACCCTCCATTACAATCTCTGGTAGTTGTACATCCAGATTCTCTAAGTAAAGCATCATTCTGCACTTCCAACCAGAGAAGTTCTGATGATTGAACTTTGGAGGTTTGCCCATTCAACCATTGTCATAGTATGAGGAACTTGCAGCACTGTTGTCCATGGTAACTTTGGGAGAACGAGAGATCTAGAATGACATACACTCTAACCTGGCTCTGATACCAGTTGTAGGTCCCGAAAGATATCCCAAGTATATAACCTTAAGCTGTAGAGGGGGGGGGTGAATACAGCACTTTAAAAACTACACACAATTTTCTCAATGTTTGTATGTATTATCAACAAATGTTAATTACAAACGAGCTTGAATGCGGAAAGGTTCAAGCTGAGATGACAGATACAACCGTATGTTTAACTAGTCTAAGATAGACTTAAACTAGTTACAATGAATACACTCACTAAGAATCACTCACTGTGTTTACAAGACTCAGAGGAACAGCTTGAATAAGAACAGCTTAGACACAAAGCACTGTTTTATCCAACCAGACTTGCATGCATGAAAGACACACTTGAATGCATGTTCACTCTTGGTTTCAGCACTTAGCTTTTTGGCTTGATCTTTCAATCCTTGGAAGTTTCTTTTTATACTCACTCAGAGGATCTAAGTGAAGATTCTTCATTGGACGAAAGGAAAAACGGAAAGTGTTGTTGAAAAGACAACATAAACTTTTCTGCACATTCTGAAAAGCAGACTTGTCTTCATGTGGGCAGAACTTTTGTCTTTTCACTTTGTCTACTGTTGCATTGGCTTTAACTAAATAAGGAATGTCAACTTTTCGTCTTTCTTCCCTTTTTAAGGCCTATTTTGATATAAAAAAAAGGTCTGTCACCCTTTTTCATATATCCTTTTGTCTTCATGTAACAGAACAGCGTGGGCAGGCTGTGCAGTTCTGATTTCCACTTTGTCTTCGACTTTGTAAACTAATCTTTTAGACAAAAACAATACATGAGGACTTGGAAACATATTCCAACGAGTGTTTAGCATGTTCAGAAAGAACAGGCTCTGTTCACAAAGAACTAAACACTTGTAACTGCCCAAGCTGCTTACTAGAGTAGAGCAGCGTAGACAGTTTATGTCCAGCCTGTTCAGCAGACTGAACAGCTTGGACAAACTGTCTTTGTTGCAACAAATGCCACACATAGAACAGCTTTGGCTGATATTGCAAATCACTTAAAAGGTTTCAATAAGGCATAAACAGGCCTTAAATTATATCTTTCAAGTGCATCAACAGGTTTGATTAAGAATCTCCCCCTCAGATGCAGAACAGGTTTGACTGATGCCTTTTTGAGCCTAACAATCTCCCCCTATTTGCAATAACCAGTCTAAGCTGGCCTTATAAAAAAAATCACTATATATTTTTACAGTAATTTGCTGAAATAAAGTTACAACATCAAAGTAAAGTAAAAGATCAGTTTATATATATACTGATTCTTGATTACATAAAACAACACATGTTTTTACAAAAGTACAACTGATGTACTTATGTATATTACAACTAATGTAAAAGAAAAATTACAACTTATGTAACTAATGTACAGCAGATTTGGACTGTTTGTGTTGGGAGCAAGTAATGGTAAGCCTATCCAACTGATGAACAGCTTCCATTCTTCACCTACCCAGATGGTAGATGGACTTCAAGATGGTGGTGGGGGCATTCCTTCTCCAAACATTTTCTCCAGGTGCTCTCTGGTTTCATCCAATTCTTCAATTTCAACTCTGAGTAACATAAAATTTGGATGATTGAGCTCTCCTCTTTCATGGAATCCTCTAAGCTAATCCCAAATACCTGCTCTCCACTTGACAGATTGCTTATAAGAGTTTGACAGTCTGAATGCTACAAACTGTTTGAGGCCTACCTTGTGAAGATCAGATGCTCTTTGAAAGCATTTCTTCTGTGTCAGGGGATCCACAAAAAATACCCCCAGCTCAGGCTCTTCAATCAGCTTGCCATCTTCAAATTCTACTCCCTTAGGCAGACTGTGATTTACTCCTTTGATCTCTACAGCAATGTCACCCTGTTCAATCATAATGAGGAGTTCCTCCAGCTCAGTAGCGTTCCTTGTCCTCCTGGCCTTTATTTTGGGTTGTGTCACATAGACACCCTCACTGACTTCTTTTGAGATCAGGCCAAGATCCTTCACTCTCTCCATTAGCTTTTTAACATATGCCCTGATTGTCTTAGCCTTTTCTGACTTAGATTCACTCAGAGCAACTGCCAGCTCAATCCATTCCCTGTACCCCATCTGTGCAACATCAGTGTAGTCATACGTTTCTAGTTAAGGTCCTGTTGCACCCATTCTCGTTATTTACAACTTCCACTGACTGCCTTTTCTTGATATGGGAACAGCTTTGACAATTGCTTCCTTGGAAAGCCTTCTATCTGCAACATCCTGAAATTTTCTTGTTGCCAGGTTGTCAAAGTGGAACTGAGCTCTTGCAGAAGGCACTTGAGTTTTGGTCACTGAGACCAGAGCACCCTTTTCTTTTTCTGCTTCCTTCTCTCCTGCTGATCCCTTAGCAGCTTCCATTAATTTCTTTTGCACTACCAGAGAGAACATTTTGATTTTCTTTGCCTCTTGAAGTTCAAGAGACTTAGCAGCTTTGGCAGATTCTTCTTCTTTCCTTAGAGCTTCCAGGGCTTGAAGTTGTTCTTCTCTGAACTCAAAATATTTGTGCATGGGAAGACCCATTTCTTTAGCCCTAGCTTTGTGAAATTTAATCTCTGCTGCTTTCTGATGTTGGGGATCAACTTCTGCTTTTTCTTTTCCTTTAGCTGCTATAGTGACAGCAGCTTCAGGACTATCCTCCTCCTCCTCCTCTTCTTCTTCTTCTTCTAGAATCAGATGCCTCCTTTTGCTGCTTGGCCTGCCCTCAGAAATGAATTCCTCCCCCTTAGACTGAGCAGGGTTTGGAGATTCAGCCTGAGTAGGCTGAGCAGTTTGGGAAGCACCTTCCATTGTACCTGTTGCAGATACTCCTGCTGGTTGACCAGTGGGTATTGTAGGCACTGATTTCTCCTTAGGAGAAGAAGTTTTCTCCCCCTTAGACTTAGTCTTCGAGGCAGATGACTTCTCCCCCTTTGAAGGAGATATACGAGTACCTTCAACACCTGGTCTGCCCGAAGACACAAAGTCAGCAGGCTTGCCAGCAGTTTTGGCAGCAGGCTTGGGGCGAACAAGGCTATGCACTAAGAAAGCCAGGTTGTCCTTCACCTCTGCAAGCTGGGAAAGACAGGTTTGAAGAGAAGATGATTGGGTATCAGCAAGGGAGGTCAGCTTGACAATGTTTTCCCTATCAGAAGCTGTGAACAGCAAACTTTGAAGCTGTGCAAGATGTAGTTCAAGAGAATCTTGCACATCAGCAAGGTTTGATGACACAGAATTGGATAGGGAGCCAATGAGTGTGTTCAAGCTGACCAGAGTGGCAGGAAGAGTAGAATTACAAGAAGTAAGGATAGATGAAAACTGTTGAGATATAGCTGCCATTGACGACACAGAGTCCTGCTGGAGTGAGAGAATAGAGGAAAGGTAAGTAGAGACACTTTGCAGCTGTGCAGTGAGTGCAAGCAGCTGTGGAGAGTTATCAGGTTGTGGAGTAGCTGGGAAGGAATCTTTGAACAGATCAAAGAATCCCTTAAGCTGTTCAGACACAGAGTCTGAAATAAGAGAGGGTAGAGAGGTCATAGAGGTTTCTAGAGAACCAACTTAGTTGGTCAGCAGGGAAAGCTGATCCTTCAAAGGCAGGTCTTTAGGAGAGGGAGGTGTATGGGTGGACTGTTTAGATTGGGTTGATGGAGATGAAGATGAGGAGGCTGGTGTATGAGGATGTGATGGAGAGGGAAGAGGAACATTTGAGAGAAGCTCCGTATCCTGGGCAAAAGTAATGTGGCCCAGCTTGGAGGGGTCAAAGGGTCCCTCAGCAGTGGTTGTAGCTGCATCATCAGGAGAAAGGGTTGATGTTGGGGGCCTTTCAGATGCTGCTTGTGTTGCAACACCTTCATTAAGGCCAGTGGTTGTTCCCTCTGCAGTGCCTTGGTGTAAAAGCACCTCATCATGGGGAGATGGGATATGCATTTCAACATCAGCAGTGGTAAATTCTGCTGATGGAATTTGCACAGAAGGGGCAGCCTCACCAAAGGGATGGTATGTTCCCTGAGGTTCATCAGCTTGTGTTATTGGTCCCTCAGCAGCTGTTTGGTGTTGAACAGCTGTATCATAGGGAACAGAAGATTGAGGCTGATCTGCTGGGTAGACTCAGGTTGGAGTGAAGCAGACTCCAATTGTGCTGATCCTTCTCCCAAAATAGGAGAGGCAGCAGGGGTGGCTTCTCTTACAACTGAACCCTGTTGAGAGAGAACAGAGGAGCTGGTTGTTTGGGTGGTTTTCTTTTTGGCGAGTGATTTGCGATGGTATTGGATGGATGAAGTGGGTGATTGTGAAGAGGTGATGGGTTCTGTTTGGACAGGGTGTGAGACTGGGGCAGGAACAGTTGGGTAGGCCTGTTCCATGGTCTCAGGTGCCACAGAGGCACCAGCCACAAAGGCTTCAGGTTCAACAGATGAACCAGGGTGAGGAGCCTGCTCCTCCTCAGCCACAGAGGCTGAAGGTGCAGACTCAGACAGAGCTGTTTTGGCCTTCTTGGGGACAGGCCCAACTTTAGTGGTTGCCAGGGTCCTTTTAACAAGCTTGGACCTGACTTTGGATTTTCCCTTGGGAGCAGCTTTGGGAGAAACCCTCACATCAGAAGGTCCTTCCACTAACCCTAGTAACCTCCTCATTGGAGTAGATAGAGGAGGCTCATTGGGTAGAACAGGTGTATAGAAAACTCGATTCCCTATGACAGGGAATGCAGCGGTTTTAAGTAAAGGTTGAGAGTGATATAGATGCTCACCACAATGATGCTTGAAGATGAGGCTCAGAAACCTTGGATACCGAACAGCAGCTGGACGGGTTTCTTGTTGTACCAGGCCCCTCAAATTCAGAAAAATCCATTTGGCCATGTCAATTGTTGTCCCATCCACCAGCTGTAGAGCAATGGGAACTTCATCACGGCTCAGTTGGTCAAAGGAACCAACCGAGGCAAAGAGAAAGCTGTAGGTCGGAGACAGATCCTTCCTAAACAATGTTGCTCCTATTTTGGGTTCTGCCACACCACAGAAACGGAGCAGGTTGCCCATTTGATCATCTTCAGGTTGGGGCTTGTCATATGATGTAGCAGTTGGCAGATAAAGAATCCTCCTGAGAAGATCAATCGTTATCTCAATGGTCTGAATCCCATTGAGAATAGTGCCCTTAATGACTTTGGTGTCCGGGTTGTACGCACAAGTGTACCAAAACTCGTACACCATCTCCTGGTACAGGACACCAGGAGTGGCAGTCATAGCATAGTTCAACGGACGAACTTGAAGAAACTCCACCATCTGTTCATAACCCTTCCCCACATAGTTTTTGGGAATGGTTAGGTTGGCAATGTAGTTAGTGGGTTTGATGGTCAGCATTGTGGTACTGATGAGTGTTTAACAACATCATCACCAACAAACACTGGAAGAAAGGGGTTATTTCTTTGAGCCATTTGTGAAGGTTTGGGTATTTTGAGAAGCAGACGACACTTAGCCGATTTAGGGTTCTTGAAGATTTCTGGAAATAGTGAGGAAGACGAAGATGAAACAGTAGGGGGTATTAATAGGATTTGAATGTGAGTGAGTATGAGAGAGAAACATTTGGGCGATTGATTTGAAAAAGTCGTTAACGGAAAACGGAACGGTTGTCCTTGTCAGACCGTTTGTCAGACCACTTGAGCCCTTTTTAATCACTAACACACGTAACCCACATTATCCGCAGTAATTAAGTTAAATAAAAACATAAATTAAGTAACTTAATTGTGAAGAAAGGTAATTAAAAACTGTTGGTCTAAGCTGTTGGTCAAAACTGTGATAAGCAGGGTCAACACAAGCTGTTCATTCTTCAGGCTGTTCACTCTTCAAACTGTGCCTTCAACCTGTTCTCTTAATATAAGAACAGGTTGTGTTCAATAGTTGAACAAGTTACAAGACAGTGTCTTGTAAAGCAACTTGAGGAAGTGAGCAGGGTGGAGAATGGACCAGCAGAGCAGGCTGGACGTATAAACTGTTATTGTTCAGCCTGTTGTATGCTCAAGCTGTTCAGGTTTTTCAGAAAAATGGCTAAGTACAGAACATACATAGCCTGTTCTGTCTAAGCTGCTCTGAGAGAACTTGAGCAGTGTGAGACATACAAAGTCTTAGACCTTTGAGGACACTTAGTCACTCTTGTTTAACATGTCCAGCTTAATGACAAGGTAATTAAACCTGGTTTCATCAAGAGGTTTCGTGAAAATGTCTGCAAGCTGTTCATCAGTGGAAATAAAGCTTACCTCCACATTACCTTTCTGAATGTGATCCCTGATGAAGAGATGTCTGACCTCAATATCCTTTGTTCTTGAATGAAATACTGGATTGTTGGAAATGGCTATGGCACTTGTGTTATCACACAGAATAGGAATTTTCCTATACACAAGTCCATAGTCTTCAAGCTGATGCTGCATCCACAGAATCTGCCCACAGCAGCTTCCAGCAGCAATGTATTCAGCTTCAGCAGTAGAAGTAGACACTGAGTTCTGCTTCTTGCTACACCAACTTATCAACTTACCACCAAGGAGTTGACATCCACCTGTAGTGCTTTTCCTATCTAGCCTGCAGCCTGCAAAGTCAGAATCTGAATAACCTGTTAGTTCAAGGCCAAGTCTTTGGGATACCAAATACCCAAACCTGGTGTACCCTTCAGGTATCTAAAGATTCGTTTAACAGCAGCTAGATGAGATTCCTTTGGATCTGCTTGGAACCAAGCACACAAACAGGTAGCAAACATAATATCAGGTCTACTAGTAGTTAAATATAGCAAGCTCCCAATCATGCCTCTGTAAGCTGTTACTGAAACAGCTTTGCCACTGGCATCAGCATCCAATTTTACATTTGTTGCCATTGGGGTTTGAATAGGAGAACTTTGATCAAATTTAAACTTTTTCAAGAGATCTAAAGTATACTTTCTTTGATTTATAAAAATTCCGGTTGAGGTTTGTTTAACCTGTAATCCTAAAAAGAAAGTAAGTTCTCCCATCATACTCATTTCATATTTGGATTTCATGTGTAATGAAAAATTCTTGCACAACTGCTCATTAGTAGAACCGAATATTATGTCATCCACATAAATTTGAACAAGCATAATATCAGACTTCACCTTCTTTATGAAGAGTGTGGTATCCACTTTACCTCTGGAATACCCATTGCTCATAAGGAACTCAGTAAGAGTGTCATACCAGGCTCTAGGGGCTTGTTTGAGACCATAGAGAGCTTTGTCCAACTTATAGACAAAACCTGGATGTTGTTCATTTTCAAAACCTGGAGGCTGCTTGACATAAACTTCTTCTTGCAGCTTCCCATTTAAAACTGCACTTATTACATCCATTTGAAATACCTTAATGCTCTTATGAGCAGCGTAGGCTAGATACAAACGAATTGCTTCTAGCCGCAGGAGCAAATGTCTCATCATAAACAATTCATTCCTCCTGTCTATAACCCTGAGCAACCAGTATTGTCTTATTTCTAATGACATGACCTTGCTCATCCATCTTATTCCTGAAAACCTATTTAGTGCCAATTATAGTTTTACCTTTAGGAGCAGGGACCAGCTTCCATACCTTGTTTCTCTCAAACTGATTGAGTTCTTCTTGCATGGCAGTGATCCAATTGGCATCTTTTAGTGCTTCATCTACCTTCTTTGGCTCCATTAGTGAAACAAAACTAGAGAACATACAGAAGTTCCCTAAGTTGTCCCGCCTTGTTTGTACCCCTTTGTTGATGTCACCAATTATTTGATCATTGCGGTGACATCTGACCCACTTAGGATCATTCTTCAATGAGGATTCCCCTGTGTTGTTGACATCTTCAGCAGGTCCTGTTGAACAGCTCTCAAGATTTTCAGACACACAGTTGTCTTGAGTCTGTTCACTTGTTGAACATGTCTGTCCACTGTTGAACATATCACCAGAGGATCCAGGAAAATCAGCATTGATAGGCTCAGGACATGTAGTTGTAATTAAGTCAGTACACTTATTCACACAGGGTGTATTGACATAATCATCATCATGCCCATCATGATTAACAGGTTCCACACTGGATGTAGTGGAAGCTTTTGAGTCCTTCTCTTCACAGTTAGAATGCACAAGATCATCGAAGTTTAATTCTTCTGAAACTGATTCAGGAACAGCTTTGGTGGAGGCACTCTTGGACTCTTCAAAGGTGACATTGATAGATTCATCTATCACCTTTCTTTTGTGGTTGTACACTCTGTAGGCTTTGGAGATAGCAGAGTAACCAACAAACACACCTTCATCAGCTTTTGGTTCAAACTTTGCCAGTTGGTCCCTTTGATTTAGAATGAAGCAGGGACACCCAAACACATGGAAATAACTGACATTTGGCTTCCTCCCTTTGAGCAGCTCATAGGGAGTCTTGTTGAACCTTTTCACCACTAAGGATCTGTTTTGGGTGAAGCAGGCAGTGTTAACAGCTTCAGCCCAGAATGATGAAGGTAACCAGATGCACACAGCATGGTTCTAGCAGCTTCAATGAGAGTTCGGTTTCTCCTTTCAGCCTGACATTATGAGACATAGGACTTAAGATCGGATGATCTTATTCCCACGCACACACTTTTAATTGTGGGGATCAACCACAACTGGGCTAGCTACCAGTAAAAAACGTGGGCGGACATCAGAGTAGACTTAATCATAGACTCGCATGTACTTACTCAGACTTGAATTGTGCAGAAGCATATGAAAAGCATTGATAACAAAGCAAATGACTGAAAGCATTCAAAGTAATGAATCAAGATAGGAACAACAATTTATATCCAAGACTCATTTCAATTGTAAAGACATGTGTGCAGGATGACATATTAAAAGCCATCATTATCCACAGGGCATCACCGTACCAAGGCGTGCACAGGTCACATTCTAGCTGAGCATATAGACTTTCAAATAAATCTAGAACAACAATATGTCTCACACGAAGACAAGCATGTATACAGTTATATCTATAACTCACAATTACTAGTTAAGGCAGAGCGGTTGACATTGACTTTCGCAAGCAGATTAAATGCACCACCTGAGTTATCTCAGGATTTTACTTTAGCTTTACTGACTTTAGCTCGGTTCTACCGGCCTTGACTTGACTTTTCTGGCTTTGACTTGCGTTTCTGACTTTGGCTTGCCTTTATTGACTTGGCTTGACTTTACAAACTTTGACTTTATAACATAGTTCAGATTTAGTTGAACCTGTTAATTGTATGACAATCAAATTTACATATGAATTTATGACTTTACACAACATAAATGTGCATTTCAGTTAAATTCTTGGACATTCTGTAGCTTATATATACACTTATTACATTTATTTACTTATAATATCATCTCAGACTTCATTGAATTCATAATTAGGTTTATGACTTAACTTGACATGATTTTAATGACTTTCAAGCTTTTATGCTTTTCACGGGCATGTGTGATGACTTATTTAATCATTCATTGGCTTTATTTGTACTTTGAACCCATATGATTATATGAAATGATAGTTTTTGCATATTTAAATGAATAATTACTTTACATAATTGATTTATGTCACTTACAAGGAACTTAAGCACTCGGACCTTATTTAAAGCCAAGAACCAAGGCCATGGGCCTAGGATCCATTTCCTAGTGACATTTTGTTCATTCAATTACTATTATATATTTAAACATATGAGCTCATGTCATTACATTATAATGCATTTAACTTGAATGTTCATATAGTTTACTTATATAAGTTCATGGCATCTATATGCATAACTTATGAACATGATCCCCACACTATGCTTTTCTTTGTTTCTAATGGAAATGATTAACATGCTTATTGAATTGCTCATAATTCTCACAAAAGTATGCTTTCTTAAAAATTAATATCGTGGCTTTATACTATTTCATATACATTTTCATTTAAGCTTAGATGTCTTCCCAATATATTCATCACATGCCCAAATACAATTATGCTTCATAAATAGTCCGGTATCATGACTTTATGAAGTTCTCTCTTAGAAGAAACAATACAATATTATTTAAGCACTAAATCATTATTCAAAGACATGTATGTATTGTTGTCAGAAGTTCAATATGTGATCACATACTGTAGCAGCCTGTAATTTATAAAATATAAATTATAGAAACAAACTTTGGATATTTAAGGAATTTTGCGTAATTGTGTTTAATTATGTGAAGTTATGGGAAATATGTGCCTTGCTTAAATTAGCTAAGATAATTTAAACAACTAAAATTAGCTAATTGAAAGATTAAAGACCTGAGAATTAAAAAAATAGACTAAAAATAATTAAATTAGTCTAAAAAGACAAGTACTAGCAAAAAGAAATACCTCATTCCTATTTCTTGCATTTAAAACGCAAAATAAGGACAAACAAGGGTAAATACAACATTTCATTAAGGGTAAATCAGTCATTTACTAAATAAAGGCTGAATATCGGATTTTATGAGGGGTAAAGGCTGAAAAATCTTATTCAACTCATTCTCCAAAATCAGATTTTTTGCAACTGAGAGCTTCTCCCTCTAAAACTCTTTCAAAATACCAACTTCTCTCTAAGATTTCTCCCAATCTACTTGGCCAAATCTTGAGTTCTTTATGTCATTGGAAAGCCCTTAAGGAGTACTACAAGATTTTGCAATTGCATGTTGAGTTTGGTTCGGATCTGAGGTAAGAACACCCATAAACTCTTCATATTTTCGGAAATTTTGTTGAAATGGTGAAATCCGATTCCGAAATCGTTTGTAGACTGTTTTGCACGAGTTTAGGACTCGATTCTTGCTTGCAAATCATTTTAGAATAACCACCAAGTGTTCTAATATATCTGGACCAAGGTTAGTTTGATATTTTTCCTCTTCTTCTTCTCGGTTTAAAGCCCAAAAACGCAGCTTTATGGCTGTAGTGCTATCGAACGAAAAACAGAAATAAAAAGGGGATGTTAGGTTGTTTAAATGAGCTGAAAATGCATTAGAATTAGACCCTATCTGATCTTAGACATGTCCCTTAGTGTTCTTGTGAGTTTTTCCCCGGAAACGATGGCTTAAAGGCTGAAATATTGGACAAAAAGTCGAAGAAAGCAACAGCCCTCGGCTAAGATGCTGTCCGAAATTTAAAAGGGTTAAAACCCGATTTTTTTTGTTGCTATGTGGCTTAGAATTCACCCAAATTTGCTTGGCTATGGCTTGTGTGTGAAATGGATTTGTTTTGGGACCTGATTAATACAATTATCAAGTTTAAAAGTTTAGATATGGTCCTTGATGCTATCGGTTTTGGACAGCCTTTTTAAGGTTTTTAAAACTGAAATTTTTCTCTTTAAATGTTGGTAAATGCTTAAATAGGTTAAAGAGACTTGTGTACATATTTTATTACGCCATTGGACTTGATTTTGAACCTTAAAAATACTTGGAGAGAAGGAATAGAAACTCGGCCGTATAAGTTTGTGAGCCATGAATCACGAACAAGTTCGTGAGGCTTCATAAGTTCATGAGGCTTCATAAGTTCGTGAGGCTTCATAAGTTCGTAAGGCATCTTAAGTTCATGAGGTATGATTGGACCTTACAAATGACCAAAATGTGAATTTCATGTATTCTGACTTGATAAACTTGAATATATGTAATTGACCTGTTGTTCCAACTATTGGTCCTAATGGACCCGATTAATGCTCTTTAATGGCCTAAAAATGCACCACTTGATCCATTGACTTTGGGACTTAACTTTAAACAGGAAAAACACTTGTTTTATTGTTGTGAACCCTTAGAATCTGAAATGACTTGCATGGCCTTGTTGTAATTGAAAATAACCTTGAAAGGACCGTAATTGGGCTTGATTAGCCTATAAAAGGACAACCATGACTTAACAACCTAGTTATGACATGAAACTTAATATGTGCCCTAAGGACACCAAATGGATCATGTTTGGGCTTGGTTGTCCCTAAGTATCCTGCCTTGGTTAAGAATTGGCCTAGAATGGCCTATTCGGCTTAGATAATTGGCCAAAGGTTTAGGCCATCGCTCTAAAATCTTAACGTACTTGACCTGAAACTTTAGCTACTGACTTGTGGGACTAAAATATGCCTTTGACCTGAATTTGATCTGCTATGCCTTGCTAGAATCTGAAATGGCCTTAATTTCCCTAGTTAAGGCCTAGAACCGAGGCCGTGACTAGGCTAACTAGGCCAAACAATTAGGAACAGGTGGTCATCACTTGGAAACACACTTGTATCCTAAAATGACCTATTTGACCAGCTTATGACCTGTTATGCTTATGTGTGATGTGTTTTTTCCTTGCTTGCCATATGTTTGGCCTTAAAACAAGGCCATACCTAAGTAAAGACCTATGAAACCATAGGAATTTGCTAGGGACTCAGGTTATACCTTGGTACAGACCTAAAGGAGTTCTTATGAACTTATTGGACAGATTATAAGGATAGGCTCACTCTGGGACATTAGGAACTACCACAGACTCGGCAACGAAACATGATAATTAACCTAATTGATACAATTCGGACTATATATAGATCATGTGTATGAAATTGTTATTGATATGCTAGAATTGGAACTGATCTGCAGGAACTGACCAGTCTGACAGTGTAATACAGACAACTTAACTTGTTTAAGGACTATATTGACTAATTGCATTGCTCAGGACCGCTGTGAGTGACAGATTGCATTACTTACTTGCATATGTTTTGGTACATATTGGTGATTGTTACTGACTTGTATGGAAACATATGTTGCTGCTTGTTCCTTGATTACTTAATTCTATGTTAGGAACGTATGATAGACACTACTGAAACTGGACAACTGCTGCTGCATGTTCCTTGATTACTTAATTGAATATTAGGAACTTATGTTTGACATTGCTGAAAATGGATATCTGATATGCCTTAGACTGCATGCTCACTTTTACATTCTATGTAATTACTTTGCATGCTTGCTGCTTACTTGTTTGTTGGTACATTTGCATCTGCTTACTGCATTAACTTCTCTGACCGAATGCGAGATCTCCATTCACAGGAGGGAATTCTGCAGATTCCTTTCCTATTTGACCCATTTCCATAGACTTCCCGTAGGGCTTCGTCCTTACACATGGGAATACAGATTGGGCTGATCCCCCAAATCTTTTGCCGACTCTGACGTGTTGACTTGCCGACATGAGTTGATAGTATGTTATATATGTGTGGTAACTAATGGAACTCTGTTAACTCACTAAGCAGTGGTAGCTTACTCTGTCATGACACCTCTCTTTTCAGGAAAAGCTGATAAGGGCAAGAATATAAAAGTTAGTTCGTCCCAGGCTAAGTGAACTTGGATCCTTAATGATTGCAGACTTTTTGACCAAGATGTTGATGCCTATTTTTGACAAGGATATTTGCGGTCTCGGGTAGCTTGTTCAATCTTCCGCACTGTGATTGAAGATGCTAGAAGCCAGAATAGACCACCATTATATCTTTACATATTTTGTACTTAAAGTATCGTAAAGTAACTTGAAACAGGAATTTGGACCTGTGGTATCAAACACTTGTAATATTTAATTATTACCTAATGCATTGCCAACTTGTAAATTTATGACGTGTGTACTGTTTGTGGTAACTTGGGTGTTACAAAGTTGGTATCAGAGCAGCAGTTTAATCATCCGACTGGCCACCCGATACTTAAACTCTGGAATGATATGGACTATGTAACTCTGAATTCCCTAACAAGTCACTGAGGCCTAGGGTAACCTAATTAGTAAAGGACTACCCACACAGCTTGACCTAAGATAGGCAATTGATGACTGTTAGGCCGGGGAACGGGAAATGACTGACTGCTTGATATTGACTTGACTATGTGCTTACTTGATTACTTGCTTCACACGATAATGTAATTATTATGTGATTACTTGATGCTGGCAATATGCTATGTATATGTGCTTATCTGTACTGAGCCAGGAAATAATGTTTATTTCCTTTATACTTTCAGCCAATGGCTGATAAGAATACTACTGTTGCTGGTACCTCCAATGTTGATAAAGCTGCAGAAGTTGCGGCTGATCAGCATAAAGAACATGTTCATGTAGAGGACCTAGGAACTGACCCTGAGAACACTGCTAATGGTTCAAAAGCTGAATGAGGATAATCGTAGGCATATGCCGCTAATGTTGGATAGGAATCGGCTTCGGACCGATGTGTCGGTTGAAAATAGATTCAAGGAAATCAAGGATTTGGTATCCAAGACTGACGAGAAGAACCAGCGGGAGATCGAGTTTAAGCATCGTGAGGAAAAACTTAGGTTACGGGAACTTAAGTTACAGGAACTTGAACTGAAGCATATGGAAGATATGTTAGCAAATCCTATGAAAACCCGAAAGAGGAAGCATAGACATGTGTCCTCTGAAGAAGAAAGTGACACTGACTCCTCCGACCACCATGTCAAGGTGGGACGAGAGTGCTCTTTTGTTAACTTCGAAAAGTTTGGAGCTCGTACTTTTGCGGGGTCAGCTGATCCAGTAAAAGCCATGGACTGGGTAGCCAACGTGGACAAATCTTTTAAACTCTCCAAGTGTCCGGAAAAGGACAAGGTTACTTTTGCAACAGGAATGCTAGAAGATGGAGCTGGACGATGGTGGAAGTCAATCACTAATCCCATGTCTGATGCAATGGAGAAATCCATTACTTGGGATCAGTTCAAAATCCATCTAAAGGAAAAATATTGCCCTCAGGATGTCAAGCGACTAAATGGAAAAGTTTGCTAGACATTTTGATTTTGCTCGTGTATTGTTTAGTGGTACCTCTAGACATAGAAACTACTAGCTCTTATTTTGTGTCTGTAAACAGGGTCTATCGTTCTTGTAAACTTGTAATCGATAACTATGCCTTCGACGTCGATTTAATCCCAATGCAGATCATAGAATTCGACGTCATTATCGGAATGGATTGGCTCATGGTGAGCAATGCTAAAATCCTTTGTGCCAAAAGGATGATTAGAATTAGAACCCCCGAAGGAGGCGAAATCTATATCTATGGTGACAGAAAGTCTCGAGACTTAGGTCTCATCTCTATGTTGAAAGCCCAGAGATGCCTAGCTAAAGGTTGTTTCGCTTACCTAGCATATGCCATTGATGCTAAGGAAGTCAAAAAGACCGCGTCTGACATACCAGTTGTTCGGGAATTCGCTAATGTATTCCCAGATGAACTCTCTGGACTGCCACCGGATCGACAAATCGAATTCCACATCGATCTTCTACCGGGTGCAGCTCCAATTGCACGAGCCCCTTAGCGACTTGCTCCTAACGAGATGAAGGAGATGATGAGTCACTTACAGGAATTACTTGAAAAAGGGTTCATCCATCCGATTACTTCTCCATGGGGTGCTCCGGTTCTCTTCGTCAAGAAGAAGGATGGTACCTTTCGCATGTGCATCGACTACCGAGAGCTGAATAAAGTGACTATCAAGAATAAATACCCACTGCCCCGAATTGACGACTTGTTTGACCAACTTCAAGGAGCCAGCTATTCCTCGAAGGTTGATCTTTGATCAGGGTATCATCAGCTCAAATTATTCGAATCTGACGTTTCGAAAACGGCATTCCGAACTAGATACGGCCACTTTGAATTTCTTGTTATACCGTTTGGTCTCACTAATACCCCTGTTGCATTCATGGACCTCATGAATAGAGTATGTGGACCAATGTTGGATAAATCAGTTATAGTTTTCATCGACGATATTCTGATTTACTCCAAGTCTGAGAGTGACCATGCAAAGCATTTACGAGAATTGCTAGAATTGCTATGCAAAGAGTGACTCTACGCAAAGTTTTCAAAATGTGGATTCTGGTTGCGCTAGGTAATATTTGATTTCTCGTTGTCATTAATATACCTGTACAATAGCTAAAACTTTTTGTACCGCTTCTAAACCTCTGTGTTTAGGTACAATTCATGGGACATGTTGTCTCAGGCAATGGAATTGCTGTGGACCCATCATAAGTTGATGCAGTCCAGAAATGGGAAGTACCGAAAACCGTATCTGAAATCCAAAGCTTCTTGGGATTAACAGGTTATTACTAGAGGTTCATCCGTGATTTCTCCAAGATTGCGGTACCTTTAACTAGCCTGACAAAGAAAGACGTTTAGTTTGACTGGAACGAATCCCAAGAACAAGCCTTTGAGACTCTGAAATGCACACTGATTGAAGCACCGATACTGGCCCTACCTGAGGGTAATGACGACTTTGTTGTATACAATGATGCTTCAAAGATGGGATGAGGCTGTGTGTTGATGCAACATGATAAATTTATCGCCTACGCATCAAGGCAGCTAAAGACTCATGAAAAGAATTATCCGACGCACGACTTAGAACTGGCTGCCGTGACCTTCGCAATGAATATCTGGCGGCATTATCTGTATGGCACCCGATGCACATTATACACAGACCATAAAAGTTTGAAGTATATATTCGACCAGAAAGAACTGAAATTGCAGCAAAGAAGATCAATAGAATTGATCAAAGACTATGACTGCGAGATCCTCTATCATCCAGGCAAAGCAAATGTAGTAGTAGACGCCTTGAGCCGTAAATCCGAACAAAATTATTACAGCTGATGTTATACCTTGACTCCTGTTGTCTTGGAATCCGCACTGACAGACTTGATACTTGCTACTCAAACCGAAGCTATTCGGGATGAGAATCTGAAATTTGAACGCATGGTTACTTATGTGACCAAACTGACTCCTGACAACCGTGGACTTAGACAGTTTATTCATAGGATATGGGTTCCAAGAACAGGAGGTGTCTATGACCAAATTCTATCGGAGCCTCACATGTCAAAATTTTCTATACATCCTGGTTCTACTAAGATTTATCAAGACCTGAATTCGGAATATTGGTGGCGTGGAATGAAAAAGGATGTATGGCGATATGTCGAAAACTGCATGACTTGCTTGTAAGTCAAATCTGAACACCAGAAGCCTTATGGGGAACTTCAACCGTTGTCAATCCCGAAATGGAAGTGGGACCACATAACCATGGACTAAACGTTATCATGACCCTATATGGGTAATAGTGGATCAACTCACCAAGTCAGCACACTTCCTCCCCATTCGTGAACACGCACACCGTGACAAACTGGTTGAACTGTATGTGAAAGAAATTGTGACCAGACATGGTGTTCCATTTTCTATCGTATCTGACCGTGACAACAGGTTTACCTCTCACTTTTGGAGGGCCTTTCAGAGTGAACTGGGTACTGAACTTAAGATGAGCACCGCTTATCACCCAGAGTCTGACGGACAAGGTGAGAGAACTATGTTGTCTTTAGAAGATATGCTACGTGCCTGTGTGATTGATCTTGGTGGAAACTGGGATAATCACCTTCCATTCGCGGAGTTTGCGTATAACAAAAGTTACCACTCGACTATTGGCATGCCTCCATATCAGTTTTTGTATGGACATCGATGTCGGACTCAAATTATTTTAGGGAAACCGATGAACGTCCAATAGCTGGACTAACCATTCTGCAAGAGGCCCAAGACCAGTTATGTAACAACCTAACTTTTGATCAGTTATGTAATGACTATTTTGAGATAATAATATAATTTTTGTTATATTATTTGGATTTGCACATATTGATTAAGAATGAAAATTTATTAAGTAAATATAATTTTAAATTATATTTATGATTTAATTGAGTAAAATAAAGAGATGTAAAATACAAATGTTTAGTGGGTTAAATACACAAAGTGATAAAATGAAATATATAAAAACAAAATATGCTGATCATTTATGATCATTAACCTAAATCTCTATCTCTCTCTCTAATATCTCTCTATCTCTCGGATCATTCAACAAAATTTCCAAAGAAATTCAAAGATTGATGATTTAATTGAAGAATCAAGACAAAGGAAGTTACAATTAACAACAATCAACAAGAATCTACAGAAATTCCAAGGTAATATTCCATTTAAATTCGAAAATTTAGTATGTTGGTTCGGTTTTATGAAAAACCGAAACCAAGAGATTAAAATGTGGAAATTATGTGTTGCATGTGTATAAATTTAGAAGATTATGATGAATCTAAGTTAATAAATGTGATAGTAACAAAGATTATGGGTTAGATTATCCAAAAATGAATAAAAATCGGAGTTTATGATGAAAAATATGTTCTTGACAAAATGATGAGTTTTTGGGTAATCTTGATGAATCTATAGTGTTTTTGATAGGGAAAAATGTATAAAATCAACCCAATTATGATAATAAATCATAATCTTAAGTTGCATGTCAATTATAAATAAGTTTGGTAAAAATTGATAAAAATCCGTATGAACACAAGTATGAACATGAAGAACAATTTCTGGGAAAAATACTAAGTACAGGATCCGAATTCGGATACACCCGAATTCGGATGGTTTCCCCAATTCGGATTCTATGTTTCGGTTCGGATCATTCCATTTCGGATTCTTACACTTCGGATCTTGTTTTGGGTCCTAATTCGGATCCATGCTAATTCGGACCTTGCTTTTATCCTAATTCGGGTAAGATGCTTATTTCGGATCTTATGTATTAAAAGATCCTAATTCGGATCCCAAGTCATCCTCAATTCGGACCGGCCATTTCAATTCGGATTGGCCCGGATCCGGATGATCCGAATTCGGATCCCCTATCCGGATGTATCCGAAGTTGATGACCCGAAATCCAATTTTATGTATTAGAATGATTTGAGAATAAATAAGTTATCAGAATCAGATGAAATTTAAGATTATAAAGATTAAAAGACAAAAGATGATGGCCTTGATAAGACAAGTTATCAGATATCAGACTCAGATAAAATACCAGAATTTATGACCAAAAGATGATGAAAACTCCATGATAATGATGATGATATTGACATGAAATTTATATTAATAATTCTGGACAGGTTCAGTTAATATCTGAACAAAGATTTAAAGACTTAAAGACTTAAAAGCGGGTCAGAGAATTGATTGACAGATTACAGATTGACAAAGATAAAATCCTGAGATAACTCAGGTGGCAGATTCATATATCTGTTTGACCAAGACCAGATCAGTGAGTTATAGATATTCAGATTGAACATGCATAAGATCCGGTTGAGATATATTGCTGCTGTTAGATTTATTGACATTCACTTTATCAGCTGGAATGAGACCTGTGCACACCATGGATGGGTGTTGCCCAGTGGATCATGATAGCTATTTGATTATCTTTTCAATTTGCACTTAATATTGCTTCAGACTTTGCTTTATGATTCATTGCTATCATGACTTCTAAGACATATGCTTCCAACATTGATCAGACCTTTGATAGATTGATTCAGCTTGACTAGCCCTTATGGTCTATTGTTCTAGACCCGGCTATTTCACCAGTTCTTATGAATTGGTTATGACCTCCGATGTTCCGCCATATTGACTTACTGGTAGCTAGCCCAGTATGTGGCTGATCCCCACGATTTAAGCGTGAGTGTGGCTTGAACATCATCCGATTCTATGATTCTATATCTCAATCATGAGGGCTGTAGCGGCAGCCAAGACATATCACGCTAAGACTAATGACTCCGCTTGACACGCATGTTGATATTGAAAATCTATAAACTCACTAAGCTTTGCTTACAGATGTTGCATTAATATTTTACAGGAAAAGCCAAAGGAAAATCACCTGCAGGACCTAGTACTTAGGTCATTCAAGATCCAAGTTTTGAAGCTTTCTTAGACCACTACTCCACAAACTCTCTGGTACTGATTGGAAGACAGCAAATGTGGTGGTTCTGGGTAGACTTGACGTGATGTATGATGTTATGACTAGATTAGATGTTACCCTTTTATAACTTTAATTTGAAATATGTAATCTGTATCCTAATATGTAATGTACATGTAATTTTTAATTCCGCAATTAATTACCCTATCTTAGTATGGTTGATATCGTATTGCATGATGTGGGACCTAGACTAGTGAGCACTGCCCCGTAAGGGGTGGTCTTCACAGGATGGTATCAGAGCACTAGTTTGAGTGAATCAAGTATTACGTGAGTATACTTGATCTCAAACTGAAGCAATACATATGTATCAATCATTTAGGTGGTTTGAACTGAGATAGGATGTACAGACTGTTAGGGTGGGAAAAAGGGTACATAGATCTAAGTCTATAAACTGATAGTTACATGTTTTTAAATTTTCAGTAGAAGATGTCAGGATCAGGATCAGGTGATATTCCCAGCAACATGAATCCACAACAAATGTTTGAAATGATGCAACAACTTCTAGCCCAACACTCAGAACAACAGAACAAAATAATGCAAGAACAGTTTCAGGCCAGAGATGAGGCCGAAGCTAAAAGACGTGAAGAAAAGAAAAATAAGAGAAAAGAAAAGCAAGTCCAGACTAATGAATCTGATTCTGATAATTCAAATCCAGAAACCCAAACTGCTCAGCCAAAAGGCTGCAAATTCAAAGATTTCAAAGCTAGCGGTGCTTTGAATTTTGAAGGAACAGTTAATCCGATTCAGGCGATGGATTGGATTAGTCATACCGAAGAGATCTTTAGAATCTCTGACTGTTTAGACTCGAAGAAAGTGAGTTATGCGTCTGCACTATTTGTGGGAGCTGCCCGTGCATGGTGGAAAACTCAGCGAAGTATCTATGGTGAGGAGGTGATTCAGACTTTAGAATGGGAGCAGTTTCTTGATATGTTCAATGCGAAGTACTGCCTGATCGACCAACAAGATAAAATGGAAGTACAATTGATGCAGCTGACTCAGGGAACGAAGACAGTTGACGAATACGAGCACGAATTCTCAAGACTATGCGGCTACTCTTCCTATCAAGTAGCTACCGAGGAAAGAAAAATGAATAGATTTCGTGTAGGACTTAATCCAAGATACAGATATCCGATGAGCGCTATCAAATATAAGAGTTATCTGGAAATGGTAGAAGCAGCGAGACAGATCGAGCGAGGATACTTAGAGTACGGCGATCAGCTATACGCTCCGTCTACTAACCCGATGAATCCGTCTCCTCCAAAGAAACAGCGATTTGGCAGATTCTTTAGGCCGAATAAGTCTCAGTCCCAACAATCTCAGCATAGTTCACAACAGAAAGCACAAGTTTACTCCCTCACGAACGAGCCACGATTCTGTAAGCGATGCAGAAAGTCACACATGGGGTTGTGCAATCCAGAAGATGTTACTTGTTTCGCGTGCAACATGATCGGTCACAGTAGTGAAGAATGTCCACAGCAGGGACGTGGATGCGCAAAATGTGGAAAAAGAGGACACTTTATGTATCAGTGTCGTAGCGGGCCGCGTTATCAGTCTCAGTCATCAGCTGGAGGGTCTACAGTTAAGAGTTCTGCTGCTACGCCGACTGCAAAGACTCGAGCTTTTCAAATAACAGCCGAGGAAGCAAAAGAAACACCTGATGTAGTTACGGGTATGTTTTTACTTAACTCGATTCCGGCTCGTGTATTATTTGATTCTGGCGCAAGTCGTTCTTTCATATCAACCTCTTTTGCACGACAATTATGTAAGATTCCATCAAAGCTTCCCGTGATACTAGATATTGAGACAGCCAGTAACAATTTCGTTATGGCTAATTCCGTTTATCGTAATTGCACACTACTTGTTGATAATATCGTATTCAATCTCGATCTCATCCCAATTCCGTTAAAAGAATTTGACGTCATCATCGGCATGGATTGGCTAATGAACAACGAGGCTACAATTATCTGCAACCGGCGAGTCATCAGAATCAAGTCTTCAGACGGCCGAGTACTTGAGATCAAGGGCGAGAAGCAGAAAGGTGCACATTGTTTAATATCTGTTGAAAAAGCGCATAAGTACTTATCTAAAGGTCACGAATCTTATATCTGTTATGTTTCATCTGAATCCAACTCTAAAAAGAAATCTTTGTCCGATATTCCTATCGTCTGTGAGTTCCCAGACGTATTTCCTGATGACATTTCCGGAGTGCCACCGGAACGTCAAGTCGAGTTTAGTATAGACTTGGTTCCTGGTGCGGCTCCTATCGCAAAAGCTCCATACAGACTTGCACCTGCAGAAATGCAAGAAATGTCTAAGCAACTGCAAGAACTGTTGGAGAAGGGGTTTATCCGACCGAGTTCTTCTCCGTGGGGTGCACCAGTTCTATTTGTTAAAAAGAAAGACGGAACCTTCCGTATGTGCATCGACTACCGCGAGTTGAACAAAGTCACCATAAAGAATAAATATCCTTTGCCCAGGATCGATGATCTGTTTGATCAGCTGCAAGGAGCCAGCTATTTCTCGAAAATAGATCTCCGTTCTGGGTATCATCAACTGAAAGTAAGAAATGAGGATATACCGAAGACAGCTTTCCGTACAAGATACGGTCATTACGAATTTCTCGTAATGCCGTTTGGATTAACGAATGCACCAGCGGCGTTCATGGATCTCATGAATCGCGTGTGCAGACCAATGTTGGATAAATCAGTTATCGTGTTCATAGACGATATTCTGATTTACTCTAAAACGGAGGCTGATCATTCCGTTCATCTGCGACAGTTGCTAGAGTTGTTAAGAAAAGAAAGACTCTACGCAAAGTTTTCTAAGTGCGAATTCTGGCTCAGACAGGTATAATCTCTATTATATATGTCTTGAGCTGTTTCCTTAACTATTCTATGATTCACATCAGAACTTGAATTTCTATCTTGATTATCTTATAGATTCAATTCCTTGGCCATATCGTTTCTGGCGAAGGAATATCCGTTGATCCGTCTAAAGTCGAGGCTGTTCAGAAGTGGCAAACACCTCGCAATGCCTCTGAAATAAGAAGTTTCCTTGGATTGGCCGGTTATTATCGGCGATTCATAAAGGACTTCTCGAAGATTGCTGTGCCACTTACAATGCTAACACGAAAGAATACTCCTTTCGTTTGGACCGATAAACAGCAAGAGGCATTCGATATTCTGAAGCAAAAGTTGATTCAAGCGCCGATCCTGGCCTTGCCAGAAGGTAATGATGATTTCGTTGTCTATAGCGATGCCTCTGGTACTGGTTTAGGATGTGTTCTGATGCAAAGGGGAAAAGTAATTGCCTATGCTTCAAGGCAATTAAAAGATTACGAGAAAAGTGCACCAACTCATGATCTTGAGTTGGCTGCCGTTACCTTTGCTCTAAGATCTGGCGTCACTATCTTTATGGGACTCGGTGTCAGCTCTACACCGATCACAAGAGTCTCAAATATCTTTTCACTCAAAAGGATCTGAACATGAAACAGCGTCGGTCCTTGGAGCTTATCAAGGACTATGATTGCGAGATCCTATATCATCCCGGCAAAGCTAATGTTGTCGCGGATGCTTTGAGTAGGAAAGTTTATCCGGAAAAGTACTGCTATGCCCTGACTCCAGTTATATTCTCTTCTGATCTTATTGAAGACATCAGAGTTGCTCAAGCTGAAGCAATGAAAGAAGAGAATATTGATTCTGAAAATCTTAAAGGGCAACTACAATTACTAACTCTGAACCATTTGGGACTTCACTGTCTCCAGGGAAACCGAATCTGGATTCCTAAGTATGGTTCAATCCGCGGCACTCTTCTGTCTGAAGCTCATCAGTCCAAGTTATCTGTTCATCCTGGCAGCTCAAAGATGTATTTTGATCTGAAAGCCGATTACTGGTGGCCAGGAATGAAGAAAGATATCGGTAAGTGTGTTGAAAGCTGCAGAGTCTGTCAGATGGTTAAGGCAGAACATCAGAAACCCTTTGGGGATATGCAACCACTACCCGTTCCTGAATGGAAGTGAGAGCATATAACTATGGATTTCATCACGAAGTTGCCTAAGACCAAAAGACAGCACGACTCCATCTGGGTAGTCGTTGACCGTTTAACGAAATCAGCACATTTCATACCGATGAAAGAAACTTATTCTCTCGATAGATTGGCGCAGTTGTACATCACAGAAATTATTTCACGTCACGGTGTGCCAAAGTCTATTGTATCTGATCGTGATAGTCGTTTCACATCCAGATTCTGGCAAGCACTACAAGATGGGATGGGTACTCGGATTTCTATGAGTACTGCTTATCATCCTAATGCAGACGGCCAGAGTGAACGTACTATCCTGACTCTTGAAGATATGTTTCGTGCCTGCATTCTTGATTTAGGTGGTAACTGGGATGACCACTTGCCGTTGGTCGAATTCTCTTACAACAACAGTTATCATTCTACGATCAAGATGGCTCCTTTTGAGGCTTTATACGGAAGAAAGTGCAGAACTCCCACCTGTTGGCGTGAAACCGGCGAATCGCCAATAGCAGGACCTGCCCTTCTACAGTTGACTCATGAAAAGATTCAACTCGTTAGAAGGAACATTCTTGAAGCTCAAAGCAGGCAGAAGTCATATTATGATAATCGGCATAGATCAATCAGTTTTGCAGTTAACGATTGGGTGATGTTAAAAGTATTCCCAATGAAGAATGTGGTGCGTTTTATTAAACGAAACAAGCTAGCTCCGAGATTTATTGGTCCGTTCAAAATTGTGGAAAAGATTGGAAATCAATCTTATCGTCTTGAACTACCAGCTGACTTAGCTGGAATACATCCTGTATTCCATGTCAGTCATCTGAGAAAGAGTTTAGCCGACGAAAGGGAAGTGCAGATACCACACGTTAACCTGCAAATTGATGAGAAGCTTCGAGTAGTTGAAGAGCCGGAGTGTATTCTGGACTCGAAGACTAAGAAACTACGAAACAAAGAAATACAGATGGTGCTCGTCCAGTGGAAACACCACAAAGGTTCGCATCAGTCTTGGGAATCGAGAAATGTAATGAAAGCAACTTATCCCAGTCTGTTCGAACATAGCTAACTTCGGGGACGAAGTTTGTGCGTGGTGGAGCCCATTCTGTAACAACCTAACTTTTGATCAGTTATGTAATGACTATTTTGAGATAAAAATATAATTTTTGTTATATTATTTGGATTTGCACATATTGATTAAGAATGAAAATTTATTAAGTAAATATAATTTTAAATTATATTTATGATTTAATTGAGTAAAATAAAGAGATGTAAAATACAAATGTTTAGTGGGTTAAATACACAAAGTGATAAAATGAAATATATAAAAACAAAATATATTGATCATTTATGATCATTAACCTAAATCTCTCTCTCTCTCTCTCTAATATCTCTCTATCTCTCGGATCTTTCAACAAAATTTCCAAAGAAATTCAAAGATTGATGATTTAATTGAAGAATCAAGACAAAGGAAGTTACAATTAACACCAATCAACAAGAATCTACAGAAATTCCAAGGTAATATTCCATTTAAATTCGAAAATTTAGTATGTTGGTTCGGTTTTATGAAAAACCGAAACCAAGAGATTAAAATGTGGAAATTATGTGTTGCATGTGTATAAATTTAGAAGATTATGATGAATCTAAGTTAATAAATGTGATAGTAACAAAGATTATGGGTTAGATTATCCAAAAATGAATAAAAATCGGAATTTATGATGAAAAATATGTTCTTGACAAAATGATGAGTTTTTGGGTAATCTTGATGAATCTATAGTGTTTTTGATAGGGAAAAATGTATAAAATCAACCCAATTATGATAATAAATCATAATCTTAAGTTGCATGTCAATTATAAATAAGTTTGGTAAAAATTGATAAAAATCCGTATGAACACAAGTATGAACATGAAGAACAATTTCTGGGAAAAATACTAAGTACAGGATCCGAATTCGGATACACCCGAATTCGGATGGTTTCCCCAATTCGGATTCTATGTTTCGGTTCGGATCATTCCATTTCGGATTCTTATACTTCGGATCTTGTTTTGGGTCCTAATTCGGATCCATGCTAATTCAGACCTTGCTTTTATCCTAATTCGGGTAAGATGCTAATTTCGGATCTTATGTATTAAAAGATCCTAATTCGGATCCCAAGTCATCCTCAATTCGGATGATGATCAATTCGGACCGGCCATTTCAATTCGGATTGGCCCGGATCCGGATGATCCGAATTCGGATCCCCTATCCGGATGTATCCGAAGTTGATGACCCGAAATCCAATTTTATGTATTAGAATGATTTGAGAATAAATAGGTTATCAGAATCAGATGAAATTTAAGATTATAAAGATTAAAAGACAAAAGATGATGGCCTTGATAAGACAAGTTATCAGATATCAGACTCAGATAAAATACCAGAATTTATGACCAAAAGATGATGAAAACTCCATGATAATGATGATGATATTGACATGAAATTTATATTAATAATTCTGGACAGGTTCAGTTAATATCTGAACAAAGATTTAAAGACTTAAAGACTTAAAAGCGGGTCAGAGAATTGATTGACAGATTACAGATTGACAAAGATAAAATCCTGAGATAACTCAGGTGGCAGATTCATATATCTGTTTGACCAAGACCCAGACCTGTGAGTTATAGATATTCAGATTGAACATGCATAGATCCGGTTGAGATATATTGCTGCTGTTAGATTTATTGACATTCACTTTATCAGCTGGAATGAGACCTGTGCACACCATGGATGGGTGTTGCCCAATGGATCATGATAGCTATTTGATTATCTTTTCAATTTGCACTTAATATTGCTTCAGACTTTGCTTTATGATTCATTGCTATCATGACTTCTAAGACATATGCTTCCAACATTGATCAGACCTTTGATAGATTGATTCAGCTTGACTAGCCCTTATGGTCTATTGTTCTAGACCCGGCTATTTCACCAGTTCTTATGAATTGGTTATGACCTCCGATGTTCCGCCATATTGACTTACTGGTAGCTAGCCCAGTATGTGGCTGATCCCCACGATTTAAGCGTGAGTGTGGCCTGAACATCATCCGATCTTATGATACTATATCTCAATCATGAGGGCTGTAGCGGCAGCCAAGACATATCACGCTAAGACTGATGACCCGCTTGACACGCATGTTGATATTGAAAATCTATAAACTCACTAAGCTTTGCTTACAGATGTTGCATTAATATTTTACAGGAAAAGCCAAAGGAAAATCACCTGCAGGACCTAGTACTTAGGTCATTCAAGATCCAAGTTTTGAAGCTTTCTTAGACCACTACTCAACAAACTCTCTGGTACTGATTGGAAGACAGCAAATGTGGTGGTTCTGGGTAGACTTGACGTGATGTATGATGTTATGACTAGATTAGATGTTACCCTTTTATAACTTTAATTTGAAATATGTAATCTGTATCCTAATATGTAATGTACATGTAATTTTTAATTCCGCAATTAATTACCCTATCTAAGTATGGTTGATATCGTATTGCATGATGTGGGACCTAGACTAGTGAGCACTGCCCCGTAAGGGGTGGTCTTCACAAGTTACCATTGATTCGACAGCGAATACAGACCTCTCAAGACAGACAAAAGAAATATCACGACCGAAGGCACAAGGAATCGCGTTTGAGGTTGGTGATAAGGTAATGCTGAAAGTCTCGTCAAGGAAAGGAATAGTAAGGTTCGGCAAACGAGGGAAGTTAAGCCCTCGGTTTGTTGGTCCCTTTGAAATACTTGATCGTGTAGGACTGCAAGCCTATAGATTAAGACTGATCGCCAAAATGTCGGGGATTCATGACGTGTTTCACGTTAGGAATCTTCAAAAGTGCTTGATTGATGCTAAAGCCGTGATACCTTGGAAAGACGTGCAAATTGACGAACAACTGCGATACGAAGAAGAGCCTGAATGCATAGTGGATCGAAAGACTACGAAGCTGCGCAACAAGGAAATTCGAATGGTGCTAATCCAGTGGAAATACCACAAGGGATTTGCACAAACTTGGGAACGAGATGACGAGATAGGCAAAAGTATCCAAAGTTGTTCATGTCTTAGACGATTTCGAGGATGGAATCAGTTCAACAGTGGAAGTTTGTAACAGCCTGTAATTTATAAAATATTAATTATAGCAACAAACTTTGGATATTTAAGTAATTTTGCCTAATTGTGTTTAACTATGTGAAGTTACGGGAAATATGTGCCTTGTATGTAATTAATTATAATAATTTATAATTAATTAAGGAAACTTGCTTAAATTAGCTAAGATAATTTAAACAACTAAAATTAGCTAATTGGAAGATTAAAGACTTGAGAATAATAAAAATAGACTAAAAATAATTAAATTAGTCTAAAAAGACAAGTACTAACGAATAGAAATACCTCATTGCTATTTTTTGCATTTAAAATGCAAAATAAAGACAAACAAGGGTAAATAAAGCATTTCATTAAGGGTAAATCCGTCATTTACTAAATAAAGGCTGAATTTCGGATTTTATGAGGGGTAGAGGCTGAAAAGTCATCATTCAACTCATTCTCCAAAATCGGATTTTTTGCAAGTGAGAGCTTCTTTCTATAAAACTCTCTCAAAATCCCAACTTCTCTCTAAGATTTCTCCCAATCTACTTGGCCAAATCTTGAGTTCTTTATGTCATTGGAAAGCTCTTAAGGATAACTACAAGATTCTACAAGTGCATGTTGAGTTTGGTTCGGATCTGAGGTAAGAACACAAATAAACGCTTCATATTTTTGGAAATTTTGTTGAAATAGGGAAATCCGATTCTGAAGTCGTTTGTGGAGTGTTTTGCACAAGTTTAGGACTCGATTCTTGCTTGGAAATCATTTGCTAATAACCACCAAGTGTTCTAATATACCTGGACCAAGGTTAGTTTGAAGTTTTTCCTCTTCTTCTTCTCGGTTTAAAGTCCAAAAACGCAGTTTTACGGCTGCTGTGCTGTCGAACGAAAAACAGAAAGAAAAAGGCGCTGTTCGTTTGTTTAAATGAGCAGAAAATGCATTAGAATTAGACCCAATCTGATCTTAGACATGTTCTTTAATGTTCTTGTGAGTTTTGACCCGGAAACGATGGCTTAAAGGCTGAACTATTGGACAAAAAGTCGAAGACAGCAGCAGCCCTCAGCTAAGCTGCAGTCTGAAATTTAAAAGGGTTAAAACCCGATTTTTTTGTTGCTACGTGGCTTAAAATTTACCCAAATTTTCTTGGTTATGGCTTGTGTGTGAAACGGATTTGTTTTGGGACCAAGTTTATGCAATTATCATGTTTTAAAAGTTTAGAAATGGTCCTTGATGCTATCGGTTTTGGACAACCTTTTTAAGGTTTTTAAAACAGAATTTTTGCTCTTTAAATGTTGGTAAATGCTTGAATAGGTTAAAGGGACTAGTGTACATATTTTATTATGACATTGGACTTGATTTTGAACCTTAAAAAGACTTGGACAGAAGGAATAGAAACTCGGCCGTATAAGTTTGTGAGGCATGAATCACGAACAAGTTCGTTAGGCTTGATAAGTTCGTGAGGCTTCATAAGTTCGTAAGGCATCATAAGTTCATGAGGTATGATTGGACCTTACAGATGACCAAATGTGAATTTGATGTATTTTGACTTGATAAACTCGAATATATGTAATTGACCTGTTGTTCCAACTATTGGGCCTAATGGACCCGATTAATGCTCTTTAATTGCCTAAAAATGCACCACTTGATCCATTGACTTTGGGACTTAACTTTAAACAGGAAAAACACTTTTTTATTGTTGTGAACCCTTAGAAACTGAAAAGACTTGCATGGCCTTGCTGTAGTTGAAAATGACCTTGAACGGACCGTAATTGGGCTTGATTAGCCTATAAAAGGACAACCATGACTTAACGACCTAGTTATGACGTGAAACTTGATATGTTCCCTTAGGACACCAAATGGCTCATGTTTGGCCTTGGTTGTCCCTAAGTATCCTTACTTGGTTAAGCGTTGGCCTAGAATGGCCTATTCGGCCTAGATAATTGGTCAAAGGTTTAGGCCATCGCTCTAAAATCTTAACCTACTTGACCTGAGACTTTAGCTACTGACTTGTGGGACTAAAATATGCCTTTGAACTGAATTTGACCTGCTATGCCTTGCTAGAATCTGAAGTGGCCTTAATTGCCCTATTTAAGGCCTAGAACCGAGGCCGACTAGGCTAACTAGGCCAAACAATTAGGAACAGGTGGTCATCACTTGAAAACACACTTTTATCATAAAATGACCTATTTGACCAGCTTATGACATGTTATGCTTATGTGTGATGTGTTTTTGCCTTGCTTGTCCTATGCTTGGCCTTAAAACAAGCCCACACCTAGGTAAAGGCCTATGAAACCATTGGATCCACTAGGGACTCAAGGTTAAACCTTGGTACTGACCTAAAGGAGTTCTTATGAACTTATTGGACAGATGATAAGGATAGGCTCACTCTGGACATTAGGAACTACCACAGACTCGGCAACAAAACATGATAATTAACCTAATTAATACAATTAGTATTATATATTGATCATGTGTATGAAATTGTTGTTGATATGCTAGAATTGGAACTGATCTGCAGGAACTGACCAGTCTGACAGAGAAATACGGACAACTTAACTTGTTTAAGCACTATATTGACTAATTGCATTGCTCAGGACCGCTGTGAGTGACAGATTGCATTACTTACTCGAATATGTTTTGGTACTTATTGGTGATTGATACTGACTTGTACGGAAACATCTGTTGCTGCTTGTTCCTTGATTACTTAATTGTATGTTAGGAACGTATGATAGACACTGCTGAAATTGGACAACTGTTGCTGCATGTTCCTTGATTACTTAATTGTATATTAGGAACTTATGTTTGACATTGCTGAAATTGGATATCTGATATCCCTTGGACTGCATGCTCACTTTTACATTCTATGTAATTACTTAGCATGCTTGTTGCTTACTTGTTTGTTGGTACATTTGCATCTGCATACTGCATTTTCTGCTCTGACCGAATGCGAGATCTCCATTCATAGGAGAGAATTCTGCAGATTCGTTTCCTATCTGACCCGTTTCCATACACTTCCCGTAGGGCTTCGGCCTTACACATGGGAATAAAGATTAGGCTGATCCCCCAAATATTTTGCCGTCTCTGACGTGTTCACTTGCCGACATGAGCTGATAGTATGTTATATATGTGTGGTAACTAATGGAACTCTGTTAACTCACTAAGTAGTGGTAGCTTACTCTGTCATGACAACTCTCTTTTCAGGAAAAGCTGACAAGGGCAAGAATATAAAAGTTAGTTCGTCCCAGGCTAAGTGAACCTGGATCCTTGATGATTGCAGACTTTTCGACCTAGATGTTGATGCCTATTTTTGACAAGGATATTTGCGGTCTCGGGTAGCTTGTTCAATCTTCCGCACTGTGATTGAAGATTCTAGAAGCTAGAATAGACCACCATTATATCTTTACATATTTTGTACTTAATGTATCGTAAAGTAACTTGAATCAGGAATTTGGACCAGTGGTATCAAACACTTGTAATATTTAATTATTTCCTAATGCATTGCCAACTTGTAACTTTATGACGTGTGTACTGTTTGTGGTAACTTGGATGTTACACATACTTATACATTTCTATGTTTACACTCTTTCATTTAATTAATACATATATGTTGATGTATAAAGATTGCTCACAAAGAAACAAGAGAAAAAAGGTTGCTGTGATTTTAACTTATATTTCTATAAGATTGTTGTGCACACACTGAGACAAAAACAAACATACATACATACATATATATATATATATATATATATATATATATATATATATATATATATATATATGTATATATATGTATGTATGTATATATGCTAGTAATGTACCCGCGCAAAGCCGGCGGCGGCAAATATAGTTTCGATATGATTGTGTTCTTTCAATAGCATATCATTGTTTGAAAGATATAAAACGAATATGAAATTTGATTGTTGGCAAAGTCATCTTCAAATAGGCATATAGTAAAATTTATGTTTAGATTTTAACGTAAATTTCATTTTCAGATAAATATAAACCAATTTATTTAATTATATATATAACATTACAATGAGATGTAAAACAGTATTGTAACAAACAATAATGTTAGTTCGATTACACAATAAAAAGGTGGAAACATATTTGTGAAGAAATAAAAATGGCTAACTTTTGTCATTATATAAAAGAAAAATCATATAAAAACCAACCTAACTAAAGAATTGAACCTACTACATAACCAAACACATGACATTAAGAGGTAAGAAACAAATGTCTCAACCTAACTAAAAAATTAAACAAACCAACTCCTTCGGTCTTCAGCAACTGACCAGTTTCACAATTGGAATGTCACAACAAGTCAAGAGACTCTCCACCAACCCAACGACTGAGGTTGAAGTCCCCAATTCGAACAAGGCGTACTGTAGGATAAAAATGTAATGATGTAGGTTTTCCGTTCAAAAACAATAAGAAACAGATGGGATATATTATGGTGTTAAAACCTAGGAATGCACACAGAACCTGCATTTATGATCAACACAAGAACTAAAAAATTCATATGTTTGAAAGTAGAAACTTCTTTATCTCCACTCATCTGTGATTGCCACCATAAATCTAAAAACCCCATATGCAAAATCCCAAAAAGCTAGACCTTTTTCCATGGAACTTTAAACCTAAAAATCTAATAGTACGCATTTCATAAACTTTGATAGTTCAACAAAAACATATCCCCTAAATCAAAGGCAAAATAAAAAATGAAAGAAATCCATCATACAAAGAATTAATTGGATTAGAGAAAACCATCAACTACCTACACACAGACCCAAGTTTCTCAAATTCAGGTTAATTTCGTTCAAATTTACTACAAAATCACGGAAGTCGTAGCTGAATTTGTGTAAATATACATCGGTCTCGTCTCTTACACCTCAGAACATGATAAATTGACTCTAATTCGTTATAAGAAACTTACAATTTGAGTCTCCTTCTCTTCTCTTGCTTCCTGCCATAACCACAACCAGATTAAGCTTTCTATCACCACTGACCAAATAGTGGTCCTTAGATTTTATTTTAAGATATATTGGTTGTTGTTGCTAACATTCAGTTAAGGCCCTAATTACACACATATTACATACTTTATTGTTGTTGTTAGGTGATTACAAACACATAAATATAATTGTTATGGCTACTATTACAGCTACTGTTTTTAGACAGCATATACTCAATTCTATAGATGAAAGGAGTATAGTTGTTTGAAACTTTAAACAACCCAAATAACCATATAAGAAACAAATCCAACTAAAATTCCAAATTGACAAATCGTCATCAACAGTCAATTCGTCCATCCTCCTCCTTTACAACACAAGGTTCTTGGGCAACAGAAAATTCATCAGGGCCTGGAAGTGACGAATCCAACAAAAAAAAGAAGATGTAAACATGACTGAAAAAATATACCAAACCAAATTCAACACATCAAATCAATACCAAAAAATTGAATAGAAAAAAACTAATTACCTTCTCATGGTCATTGTTATTATCTTTTCAAGTCTCTAAAATCCAAACCAATGTCCTGCCAGCAAATTTATTTCCACCAGCAAGTTGATTTCGATGGTTTTCAAGAACAAAATAAGAAACAATTTAGTACACTAATTTAACCAATTACCAAAAGAAAAAAAAGAAGAAATCAGCAACCGTGATGAAGAGGAGTAAAAGACAAAACATGTAGTGACAATATTATATGTTCAACAAAATTAAATATTTTCAGGGGAAAAACAACTTTGCACTGATAAATACTTATTTCAACTTTAAAATGTAAGTGACAAATCAACCATACGAAGATGGGATCAAATTAATACAACAATCTAAAAACATAGACATAATAATAATTATATTTGGAATATTAAATATCCTAAAAAATGTATTTATATAATATTAAAATTAGAGAAATTACTTGTTTGGAGGAGCAGTCTTTGGTGCTTGTTTGCAAGCTTGTTTGTTGCGTGAACTTCCTTATCAAATCTCCCACATAAGACCGCTTCATCCCCACAACAGATCAAAGTCACCGGAGCCTTCTCGCACACATCACACCAAGAACTGATTCTAATCAAATATTAAGACCTGAGTTTGAGACCAAACCCCACCTAGAACATCAGGACCGACTTTTAAATCAGAGAAGAAAAAAATAGATGAGATGAGAGAGAACCTGATCGATGAAATTGAAACCCACCTTCGCACCATATCTCTCATTTGAATCTGAAACCAAAACCCACAAAAAACATCATCTCATATATTGAAACCCATTTTTATATGATAGAGAAACCCACCTTCAGACAAAATCATTTGTTTGAATATGAGACCGAATGAGAGAGTCGACTATGCTGCGCCAGTTAAGGAGCGCTATGCCTGTGGTGGAGGGAGACGAGAAGGGTGGCTCGTCGCGCCGGTGCTGGAGGAGGCAGGGTGGGAGACGGCAGTGGCTCGGAGAGATTTCATGGCTCTTGATAGATTTGGCTAGGGAACGGAGAGTCAGAAACGTATCACAAAGAAAGTATTTGGGGTTGCACTGAGCACAGTAGGTTGCATAATAAATGTTCAGCGAGTGGTGTGAACGGACACGGAAAGGAGAAGCCGGGAAGAGAAGAGGTGTCTTGGGAAAGCAAGAGATTTGATGTTACATGCTTACATAGATCGTTTGCTAATATTTTGCAATACTCACTTGTACCCAATGCATATTAACTTATAAGTTTTTATTTTCAAGATCATGAATTATTTGATTGTACAATATGCATTGTATCTTGTAAAAGCTAAATGCTTTATTAGAAGTATAGTAGTGTACCCGCACAAAGCGGCGGCGACAACAATTTAAATTTTCGGTTGACATGCTCTTTGAATAACGCATCATTCTTCGAAAGATATATTAGCAGAATGTGAATGAGATTTCAGTCCCGCAACATCATAATAAAGAATCAAATAATAAAAACTATTGTAACAACAAAAAATAAATAAATAGAAAACATGAAAAACCATGCTAATAGATGAAGTGCTTTGTTGGTGTATTTAGAATTCTTCTAATGTCACCCAAAGTTTGTTGTCTAACGAAGTGGTTGTGAGTTGGTATAAGATCACGTCATAAAACATTTAAAACATACATATATACAAGCTATATCTATTATTTATGGAGCTTTTAATTACTTGGTGACATAAAGATCCCATATATTTGATATAGAGCCGTCCTTGAATGTTCCATCTTCCAAATCTATACCAACTTTAACATTCATATGCATGTTCCACTAATAAAGCTCTCAGCAAGCAAACTCTGCAATAGCAACTGATCAAACATGTAAATGAGATGATATTTGAGAAAATAAAACAAGTCAATTTTATTTCATTCTAGATAAGATAACATTACACATTATTCAAAGATTGAAATGGATGTTACAAAACTCTATCTACTGTCTCTACATAATCCCTGAAACAGGAATAAAGAATAGATTGTCTTTGGCACCAAAGTTCAAATAAGAAGTGAAATCTATACAAAAAATGGGGTGGCCGAACAAAAATAAAAATAGGAATGAAAACCGACCGTGATGGTGTTGTTTCGGTTCCCCGACTTCCCCAACTTTTAAAAAGAAAAGAATTAAAAGACCGGACAAAATAATCGATAAAGAACGTAACCAAGAACCAAACCATTTGGTACCGAATTAGAGAGTGAGTTTGCATTGTAATCAACCTGCAATGAAAATATATGTATCAGAAATGGAAACACATTTATGCACAGAAGCATTTCTTCATATCAACAAAACACAAGTTAGTAACTAAGATTGTTATAAAATCAACAGGTCATTAAGCGTAAAAATGATTAATGTAAAATCAACAAATCATATGTATTTATCAACAGTTTGTGTTCACAGTGTGAAGTTCATAGAGTATTTCAACCTATATATTACATCACCCATTCAAAATTGGTCCAAACATTTTATCAAGCTCTTAAAAGGCATGTTTTAGTGTTTAAGGCAGAAACAAAAACATATGAATAAATTTAATGAAAACAAAAATTTTAATTTCGGTTTCTTATTTAAAAAAAGCAGGAATCAGAGGAAAAAAAGTAAGAACCTGGAATATCAACCAACAATCGACAATGATGATGAAAATCAATGGTGAAATTAGGCCGCTAACCGGATTGCAAACCAAATCAATCCAATTCGGCTTTGCTTTTGCTCTTGCTCGATTGTATCAAAATGAACTAAAAATAAGTGATTGAAGCACATCGTTTAAGCACCATCTGCGTAAGCAAAATCAAGTAATGTACTAATCTAAAACATATGCTTTTCCATATGTATACAATCTATCAAACTATTAATCAAAGTGTACATGCAAAAAGACTAAGCAAATATAAGTTATCACAACTAAAAATAAGCGATTCAAACACATCATACGAACAGCAGCAAATTAAACACATTATAAGAGGATGAATTACATAAATAGAGTTTTGAACTCTTTTAAATAACAAAAATGCTAATAATACAAGTGTACTTTGGTTTTACTCTTTTAACAACTTAACCCCTAAAACTTTCTGATATAACCCAAATAACCCCTTGTGCTCAAGAAACCTTCAATTTTCTGGTTTTTCACAAAAAATCTGCTCAGAATAGCAATCAACTTTGCTGATATTGCATAATATAACAACTAACTTTTTAATTGAGTCGGTTTTCAATGCAACTTTCACAACACCTTAAAAATAATCTAGAAACACCATCTCTAAAAAATATTACACTTCTCACTGTAAATTTGTATTTTCACTCGTTAAATGTTATTTTTTGCATAAAATAGCATTAAACTTTCATTTGACGTCAAATTTTGACAAGACTTTTTGTAACAAGTCTAAAAATCATTAGAAAAAACTAAATACATAAACACATTTCATCATTCGGTGATAATTCATACTTTTGGGCATTAAAGTACCAAAAGGTTGTTTAAAATAGCAATGAACTTTCATTTGCTATCGTATTTTGATGATTCTTTTTGAAACACATCCAAAATCCTTTAAAAACATTAAACTTCTATAAATATTTTATCATTTATTGCTAATTCTTGATTTGGAACATCAAAGTCTCGTATATTCGTTGTTTGACTTTTATAAGCCAAATATGATATTTTTGTTAACTTCATCAATTTTAACAACTTACAAGTTCCAAGCAGCATAAAGGTGGAAGAATCTACACCTGATCATAGAAGTAACCGTAGAGTCACAGGATATTAGGATGTCGAAGATGGCTTTGTATTTCTACATCACGGCGAAGCTGGTGCTCTACTTGGAACTGTTTAAGTTGGCTCTAAAAAGCACCTTTAATGCAACAATATGGTTGCTCCGTTCTGAAAACACAACTTTCTGATGCTCAGATAACAAAACTTAAAGATCTGTCAGTAAAAGAAATTAAAAAAAAAAGGTTTACATGATAAATGAAAATTGTAATGTACCTTTTTCAAAACTATTGAGCAACAAATGGAAAAAGTATACAGAGTGAAACAACAGATTAAGAAAGAAAAGTGATCTAGACTTAGTGAGGTGGCATTCATATCCGGTGAAACTTCCAACATAAAGCCAACACTTCTTGTGGCCTAAAAGCACACACTTGCATAAATAACTAATTGAAATGATCAAGAAGCTAAAGCTATGGAACATGTTTATGGTAAGTACCCTGTCATGCTTAGATCCATTATTAACTATTTAGTTTAAGTGACCAACTGTGTTATCTAAACAAAAAATATGGAAATTGTAGTCCCATGTATAAAAGATGCAACCTACTGATTCTCTAAGGAACTCCATCTTTCATGTGGATGATTATATCAAATCATTTTGATCTATATGTTGGTTCAAAATCATACACATTTGCACCAAATGTTTACCCATTTTTTAGCATAATCCATGAGTATGTGTACTTAGAATCTGATTTGAATAGAAGCTATCTGAAACTGCATACAAGAGTATAAAACCTACTTTTTCATTTGATCTCAATTTCATACCCATGAGTAGGATTTTGATAGAAGCAATGAATTTTTAAGAAAATATACATAGTACATGCGACTTACCCACTGGTATAACAAATATTTTGATGACATGAGAGATGAAATTTATCTTTTATCAGGAGCATGATGACTCACAAGTTGGATGACATCTGTTGTGAGTCTGTGACAAAATGGTGGAGGATAAAAGGTTTATTGATGGGTATGCTTGATATAATGAAATAAACTACAAACCAACAATAGAATTAGTATATAATTAAAAGTAATTAAAAGTTTTAAGAGGTGGGGACATGATTTAATTATATATAGCAGTATATCTATATAAAAAAGTTAGAGAAGCAATCAATGATGCAGAAGTAGTCAAAGTTGCTCTTCAAGTGGTACAACTTAGAAGATACAAAAGCAACAGATCAATCAAACATTTTACAAACTGACCATCCTGAGATTTTTAGTAAGCATAGGCTTTAGAACCAAATCTGACAAAAAGAAAATATCAAATTAAAACCAATTAACTTAATTAATTAAAATGTGGCACACATGTCTTGCAATCAATAAAAAGTAGATTACAAAGTTGTGATGTAAATCAATACTTGAAAACCATCATAAATAATCAAATTGTAAGTTGTAATAATAGAAACTTGCCAGATACAATGAACCAAAGAACTTTTAGCTTCCTACAAAAAATTAGAATGCAGTTTCAATCATATGTGAACTATCATAGCACCTTCCAAAAGATAAGAATGAAGTTTCATTTATGTTTGCAACAACTATTATAATGTTGATCAAAAGCGATATCAAAACAAACTAATGGTTTCCAATCGATTCATATGATATCAATACAAAGCCTACCAACACGCAACATTGCTAAACAAATCATTGAATTCCTTCTCTCTGCTTTTGTTGTTTTCCGTTTTTTCTATTAACAAAAAAACTCAATAGTAAAATCAATAAGATTATTAAAAGACAAAATAAAAAAAAAACTAATACCTTTTTGGTAGGGAGTTTGGAAACACCGAATTTGGGTTGCACGATCAGTTAGTCTTATCCACATAGAAACATAGAACGATTGACTTGGGAGAATGGATGTTATACCAGATATTTTCATAGAAGTAGAATGGAAGCATGAATTCGTTACTGAAATCGTGGTTGTGGAGGCTTGAAGAAAATCAAAATGATGACAGTGGAGAAGGAGGAGAGTATGTGGTACATGTTTATTATTCTTCCAATAAACCCAGGTTCTCTATTTGCAGAGAGCAAAAGAAAGGAGAACGTGATATGAATTTGTTGTATTCCTAGGGTTTATGTTGTGTCGTGGGAAAAGAGATAGAAATGAATACCAACAGTTTCATGAGTGGTCTTTTTCCAATGCACTGCAAACTGGTAAATGCTTTTTAGGTTTCCAAGGTAGGTGATGATGTCGTCTGAAATTAAAATTTTGAAATTTTATTGCAGTGAAGAATGGTACCATGTGCAACAAATACTTGTACCTCTTAAAATTCAATCATTCGTCTTTACCTAGTTGTATATTGTGCAATGAGACTTGTTTTTAAAATCTTCTCCTAAATGCTTTAATCATGTTGTACATAATGCATTAAAGACTTGTAAGTCTTAATTTTTAAGAATGTGCATTACCTGGTTGTACCTTGTGCTTTATATCTTGTAAAAAGCTAAATGCTTTATATATAGTAGTGTGTGTGTGTCTATATATATATATATATATACGATGTTTTTGATTTCTTTTGACAGTCTGTAGAACTGAGAAAACAAACAGAATAGGAATTCACAGCCCACACACATATGCACATTCGAGAAACAACCTAAATGAAACACCAAAATGGTTGCTGTGATTGTTGCCTTTTTGCTGCATCACACATATATGTTTAAAGAAAAAGGTTGTTGTTACCGCTCTATTTCCACAATCACCCACATAAATACTTAGTATTTTACATGAATCAAAGAGTAAAAAGGCTGCTCATAATTGATACTATATCTGTCGGGATAGTCGTTTCATCTCTTAATTCTGGTCTGCGCTACAAGAGGCCAAAATGAAAGGATCATCCTCACTTTGGAAGATATGAGGAGATCTTGTTTGTTGGATTGTAACAACCTAACTTTTATCAATCATGTAATAATTGATTCTGAGATAATAATATAATTTTATTATATTATTTATGTTGTTATTAAAATAAAATAAAATATGAAATGGATTAAGTAAATATAATTTTAAATTATATTTATGATATGATTGAGTAAAATAAAAGAGATGTAAAATACAAAAGTTTAGTGGGTTAAATAACAAATGAGACCAAAATTATATATAAAAGCCTAGAAAAATGATCATTTAAGATCATTTAAACACACTTAATTCTCTCTCTACTCTCTCACTAAAACCTACGGCTATTTCAACAAATCCACAAGAAATTCATCATAAATAGCAAGTAATTGAAGATTAAAGTCAAGAAGAAGTTACAATTATCATCAAACAATTGGAATCTACAAGATTTGAGGTAAAAATCTCTTTAAATTCAATATTTATGTATGATTTGGTACGGTTTTGTGTAAAACCGAAAATAAGAATTCAAAACATGAATTTTTGATATTGCATGTATAAAATTTTGAAAGATTATGATGAATTGAAACTAATAAATGAATTAGAAACTAAATTTATTGCTTGAATCATCCAAATTATGAAGAAATCGGAATTTTTATAAAAAAATAATGTTCTTGGCAAAAATTTCATATTTTGGATGATCTTGATCAAATAAGTGTGTTTTTGATCAAAGAAATTACATAAAAACACTCAAATAATGTTAACACAACTTTATATAACATTGCATGTTAATAAAAATGAAAATCTGATAATTATTGATAAAATCCGTATGAATAAACCAAGAACATCAAGAACAAAATTCTGGGAAAAATGCTAAGTATAGATCCGAATTCGGGTAGGACCGAATTCGGATGATGTTTATTTCGGACCTATATTTCGGTTCGGATAATATGTAAATTCGGACCCTACGATTCGGATGTCATGCTAAATTCGGATATCTCAATTTCGGTTGAGTCATGGTCCGAATTCGGTAGTCAATTCGGATCTCTAATTCGGATGTGTCCGGATCCGGATGATCCGAATCCGGATCCCAATCCGGGCTGATCCGAAATTATGGTCCGAAATGCAATTTTTATATTTTAATATAAATGGCTATATAAATATATATATTGTTATATATATATATTTAAGAACTTTTGGAGAATTTAAAAGAATAAAGAATATGAACGAATAAAAGAGTGATGAACTGAAAATTATCAGAATCAAATAGAATTACAGATATTAATGACTAAAAGAAATAATGAAATTCCATACAGACGATGAAATTAACATGATATTATCATGAATGAATTTGAACAGGTTCAGTATATTCTGAACAAAGATTTAAAGACTTAAAGATTTAAAAGCGGGTCAGAGAATTGATTGACAGAACAGATTGACAAAGATAAAATCCTGAGATAATTCAGGTGGCAGATTCATATATCTGTTTGACCAAGACCCAGATCTGTGAGTTATAGATATTCAAATTGAACATGCAAAGATCCGTTTGAGATATATTGATGCTGTTACATTATTTGACATTCATTTATCAGCTGGATTGAGACCTGTGCACACCATGGATGGGTGTTGCCCAGTGAATCATGATAGCTATTTGCTTATCATTTCATATTGCATTTATTAGCGCTTCAGACTTTGCTTTATGATTCGTTGCTATCATGACTCCTAAGACTTATGCTTACTTCATTGATCAGACTTGATAAGATTTATTCAGCTTGACTAGCCCTTATGGTCTATTGTTCTAGACCTGGCTATTCCACCAGTTCTCACGAACTTGGTAATGACCTCCGATGTTCGGCCATGTTGACCTACTGGTAGCTAGCCCAGTATGTGGCTGATCCCCACGATATAAGCGTGAGTGTGGTTTGAACATCATCCGATCTTAAGATACTATATCTCAATCATGATGAGGGCTGTAGCGGCAGCCAAGACTTATCACGCTTAGAATTATGACTCCGCTTGACACGCATGTTAATATTGAAAATCTATAAACTCACTAAGCTTTGCTTACAGATGTTGCTTTAATATTTTACAGGAAAAAGCAAAGGAAAGTCACCTGCAGGACCTAGTTCTTAGGTCTTACACGATCAAGACAGAAGTATCATAGACCTCTACTCAACGATCTCATTTTGGTACTAATTGGATGATGATATTGTGGTGATCTGGGTAGATTTATTTTGATAATATGATGACATGAAATAGATTAGATTTGTGCCCTTTATAAGTTTAATTTGAAAACCGTAACTGTATTAAACTTAAATCCTAATATTTTGTACTGTAATTTTTAATTTCCGCAATTAATTACTCTATCTTAGTTATGGTTGATATCGTATTGCATGATGTGGGACCTTGACTGGTGAGAACTGCCCCGTAAGGGGTGGTCTTCACAGGATGGTATCAGAGCTCTAGTTTGAGTGAATCAAGTATTACGTGAGTATACTTGATCTCAAACTGAAGCAATACATATGTATCAATCATTTAGGTGGTTTGAACTGAGATAGGATGTACAGACTGTTAGGATGGGAAAAAGGGTACATAGATCTAAGTCTATAAACTGATAGTTAATTGATTTTAATTTTCAGTAGAAGATGTCAGGATCAGGATCAGGTGATATTCCCAACAATATGACCCAACAACAAATGTTTGAAATGATGCAACAATTTCTAGCCCAACACTCAGAACAACAAAACAAAATGATGCAAGAACAGTTTCGTGCCAGAGATGAGGCCGAAGCTAAAAGACGCGAAGAAAAGAAAAATAAGAGAAAAGAAAAGCAAGTCCAGACCAATGAATCTGATTCTGATAATTCAAATACAGAAACCCAAATAGCTCAGCCAAAAGGCTGCAAATTCAAAGATTTTAAAGCCAGCGGTGCCCTGAACTTTGAGGGTACAGTGAATCCGATCCAGGCGATGGATTGGATTAGTCATACTGAAGAAATCTTCAGGATTTCTGATTGTCTAGATTCGAAGAAAGTAAGCTATGCGTCTGCACTATTTGTGGGAGCTGCTCGTGCCTGGTGGAAAACCCAGCGAAGTATCTATGGAGAGGAGGTGATTCAGACTTTAGAATGGGAGCAGTTTCTAGACATGTTCAACGCGAAATACTGCCCAGTTGACCAGCAAGATAAGATGGAAGTCCAATTAATGCAACTGACTCAGGGAACGAAGACTGTAGATGAATATGAACACGAATTTTCAAGATTATGTGGCTACTCTTCTTACCAAGTAGCAACAGAGGAAAGGAAAATGAATAGGTTCCGAATAGGACTCAATCCTAGATACAGACATCCGATGAGCGCAATTAAATACAAGAGTTATCTAGAAATGGTAGAAGCAGCTAGACAGATTGAACGAGGGTACTTAGAGTACGGCGATCAGCTCTACGCTCCGTCTACTAATCCGATGAATCCGTCTCCTCCAAAGAAACAGCGGTTTGGCAGATTTTTCAAGCCAAATAAGTCGCAATCTCAGCAAACCCATCAGTATAGTTCACAGCCGAAAGCGCAAGCCTACTCACTGACAAACGAGCCACGATTCTGCAAGAGATGCAGAAAATCACATATGGGGTTATGTAATCCAGAAGACGTTACTTGCTTCGCGTGCAACATGATCGGTCACAGCAGTGATGAATGTCCGCAGCAGGGACGAGGATGTGCGAAGTGTGGAAAAAGAGGACACTTTATGTACCAGTGTCGTAGCGGACCGCGTTATCAGTCTCAATCATCAGCAGGAGGTTCTACAGGGAAAAGTTCTGCTGCAACGCCGACTGCACGGACTCGAGCTTTCCAAATTACAGCTGAAGAGGCGAGAGAAACACCTGACGTAGTCACCGGTACGTTTCTATTAAATACCATACCTGCTCGCGTGCTATTTGATTCTGGCGCAAGTCGTTCTTTCATATCGACTTCTTTTGCATCGAGACTATCTAAGTTCCCATCAAAGCTTCCAGTTATATTAGACATTGAGACAGCCAATAACAGCTATGTTATGGCTGATTCTGTATATCGTAACTGCACTCTACTTGTCAATAACATTGTATTCAATCTCGACCTCATCCCGATTCCTTTAAAAGAATTTGATGTCATCATCGGTATGGATTGGCTAATGAACAACGAGGCCACAATTATCTGCAACCGACGAGTAATCAGAATCAAATCTTCAGACGGTCGAGTACTTGAGATCAAGGGCGAGAAGCGGAAAGGTGCGCATTGCTTTATATCTGTAGAAAAGGCTCACAAATATTTGTCTAAAGGTCACGACTCTTACCTTTGTTATGCTCTATCTGAGTCCAGCTCTGAAAAGAAGTCTTTATCCGATATTCCTATCGTCTGTGAGTTTCCAGACGTATTTCCCGATGACATTTCTGGAGTGCCACCGGAACGACAAGTCGAGTTCAGTATTGACTTGGTTCCTGGTGCGGCTCCTATCGCAAAAGCTCCATACAGACTTGCACCTGCAGAAATGCAGGAAATGTCAAAGCAACTGCAAGAGCTGTTGGAGAAGGGATTTATCCGACCGAGTTCTTCTCCGTGGGGTGCACCAGTACTATTTGTTAAAAAGAAAGACGGAACCTTCCGTATGTGCATCGATTACCGCGAGTTGAACAAGGTTACAATAAAGAATAAGTATCCTCTGCCCAGAATCGATGATCTGTTTGATCAGTTACAAGGAGCCAGTTACTTTTCAAAAATAGATCTCCGTTCTGGGTATCATCAGTTAAAAGTCAGAGATGAGGATGTTCCAAAGACAGCTTTCCGTACAAGATACGGTCATTACGAATTTCTCGTAATGCCGTTTGGATTAACGAATGCACCAGCGGCGTTCATGGATCTCATGAACCGTGTGTGCAGACCAATGTTGGATAAATCAGTTATCGTGTTCATAGACGATATTCTGATTTACTCCAAAACGGAGGCTGATCATTCTATTCATCTGCGGCAATTGCTAGAGTTATTAAGAAAAGAAAGACTCTATGCAAAGTTTTCTAAGTGCGAATTCTGGCTCAGACAGGTATAATTTCTATTATATAAGTCTTGAGCTGTTTCCTTAACTATTCTATGATTCACCTCAGAATTTGAAATTCTATCTTAATTCTTATAGATCCAGTTCCTTGGCCATGTTGTTTCTGGCAAAGGAATTTCCGTTGATCCTTCAAAAGTCGAGGCTGTTCAGAAGTGGCAAACACCTCGCAATGCCTCAGAGATAAGAAGTTTCCTTGGATTGGCCGGTTATTATCGGCGATTCATAAAGGACTTCTCAAAGATTGCTGTGCCGCTTACAATGCTAACACGGAAGAATACTCCTTTCGTTTGGACCGATAAACAGCAAGAGGCATTCGATATTCTGAAACAAAAGTTGATTCAAGCGCCGATCCTAGCCTTGCCAGAAGGTAACGACGATTTCGTTGTTTACAGCGACGCTTCTGGTACTGGCTTAGGATGTGTTCTTATGCAAAGGGGAAAAGTAATTGCCTACGCTTCAAGGCAATTAAAAGACTACGAGAAAAGTGCACCAACTCATGATCTTGAGTTGGCTGCCGTCACCTTTGCTCTAAAAATCTGGCGGCATTATCTTTATGGGACTCGGTGTCAGCTCTACACCGATCATAAGAGTCTCAAATACCTTTTTACTCAGAAAGATCTGAACATGAAACAGCGTCGATCCTTGGAGCTTATCAAGGATTATGACTGCGAGATCTTATATCATCCCGGCAAAGCAAATGTTGTCGCGGATGCGTTGAGTAGTAAAGTGTATCCTGAAAAGTGCTGTTATGCCCTAACTCCAGTTATATTCTCTTCTGATCTTATTGAAGATATTCGAGCTGCTCAAACTGAAGCGCTGAAAGAAGAGAACATAGATTCTGAAAATCTAAAAGGGCAATTACAATTTCTAACTCTGAACCATTTGGGACTTCACTGTCTCAAGGGAAACCGAATCTGGGTTTCTAAATATGGTTCTATTCGTAGCACTCTTCTGTCCGAAGCTCATCAGTCCAAGTTATCTATTCATCCTGGCAGTTCAAAGATGTATTTTGATCTGAAAGCCGATTACTGGTGGCCAGGAATGAAGAAGGACATTGGAAAATGTGTTGAAAGCTGCAGAGTATGTCAGATGGTTAAGGCAGAACATCAGAAGCCCTTCGGGGATATGCAACCACTGCCAGTTCCTGAATGGAAGTGGGAGCATATAACAATGGACTTCATTACGAAGCTGCCAAAGACCAAAAGACAGCACGACTCCATCTGGGTAGTCGTTGACCGATTAACGAAATCAGCACATTTCATTCCGATGAAAGAAACATATTCTCTCGATAGATTGGCGCAGCTGTATATCTCTGAAATTATTTCTCGTCACGGTGTGCCAAAGTCTATCGTTTCTGATCGTGATAGTCGCTTCACATCCAGATTCTGGCAGGCATTACAAGGAGGGATGGGTACTCGGATTTCTATGAGTACTGCTTATCATCCAAATGCAGATGGCCAGAGTGAGCGTACTATTCTAACTCTCGAAGATATGCTTCGTGCCTGTGTTCTTGATTTAGGTGGTAACTGGGATGACCACTTGCCGTTGGTCGAATTTTCATACAATAACAGTTATCATTCAACAATCAAGATGGCTCCTTTTGAAGCTTTGTACGGAAGAAAGTGCAGAACTCCTACCTGTTGGCGCGAAACAGGCGAATCACCAATAGCGGGTCCTGCCCTTCTACAGTTGACTCATGAAAAGATTCAACTTGTCAGAAGGAATATTCTTGAAGCTCAAAGCAGGCAGAAGTCATACTATGACAACCGGCACAGATCAATCAGTTTTGCAGTTAACGATTGGGTGATGCTGAAAGTATCCCCAATGAAGAATGTGGTACGGTTCATTAAAAGAAACAAGTTAGCTCCGAGATTTATCGGACCGTTCAAGATCGTCGAAAAGATTGGGAATCAGTCTTATCGTCTTGAACTACCGGCTGACTTAGCTGGAATACACCCTGTATTCCATGTTAGTCATTTGAGAAAAAGCTTAGCTGACGAAAGAGAAGTACTGATACCACACGTTAACTTGCAAATTGATGAGAAGCTTCGCGTGGTTGAAGAGCCAGAACGTATTCTGGATTCAAAGACTAAGAAGCTTAGAAATAAAGAGATACAGATGGTGCTCGTCCAGTGGAAACACCACAAAGGTTCGCATCAGTCCTGGGAATCTAGAGATGTTATGAAAGCAACATATCCCAGTCTGTTCGAACGTAGCTAACTTCGGGGACGAAGTTTGTGCGTGGTGGAGCCCATTCTGTAACAACCTAACTTTTATCAATCATGTAATAATTGATTCTGAGATAATAATATAATTTTATTATATTATTTATGTTGTTATTAAAATAAAATAAAATATGAAATGGATTAAGTAAATATAATTTTAAATTATATTTATGATATGATTGAGTAAAATAAAAGAGATGTAAAATACAAAAGTTTAGTGGGTTAAATAACAAATGAGACCAAAATTATATATAAAAGCCTAGAAAAATGATCATTTAAGATCATTTAAACACACTTAATTCTCTCTCTACTCTCTCACTAAAACCTACGGCTATTTCAACAAATCCACAAGAAATTCATCATAAATAGCAAGTAATTGAAGATTAAAGTCAAGAAGAAGTTACAATTATCATCAAACAATTGGAATCTACAAGATTTGAGGTAAAAATCTCTTTAAATTCAATATTTATGTATGATTTGGTACGGTTTTGTGTAAAACCGAAAATAAGAATTCAAAACATGAATTTTTGATATTGCATGTATAAAATTTTGAAAGATTATGATGAATTGAAACTAATAAATGAATTAGAAACTAAATTTATTGCTTGAATCATCCAAATTATGAAGAAATCGGAATTTTTATAAAAAAATAATGTTCTTGGCAAAAATTTCATATTTTGGATGATCTTGATCAAATAAGTGTGTTTTTGATCAAAGAAATTACATAAAAACACTCAAATAATGTTAACACAACTTTATATAACATTGCATGTTAATAAAAATGAAAATCTGATAATTATTGATAAAATCCGTATGAATAAACCAAGAACATCAAGAACAAAATTCTGGGAAAAATGCTAAGTATAGATCCGAATTCGGGTAGGACCGAATTCGGATGATGTTTAATTCGGACCTATATTTCGGTTCGGATAATATGTAAATTCGGACCCTACGATTCGGATGTCATGCTAAATTCGGATATCTCAATTTCGGTTGAGTCATGGTCCGAATTCGGTAGTCAATTCGGATCTCTAATTCGGATGTGTCCGGATCCGGATGATCCGAATCCGGATCCCAATCCGGGCTGATCCGAAATTATGGTCCGAAATGCAATTTTTATATTTTAATATAAATGGCTATATAAATATATATATTGTTATATATATATATTTAAGAACTTTTGGAGAATTTAAAAGAATAAAGAATATGAACGAATAAAAGAGTGATGAACTGAAAATTATCAGAATCAAATAGAATTACAGATATTAATGACTAAAAGAAATAATGAAATTCCATACAGACGATGAAATTAACATGATATTATCATGAATGAATTTGAACAGGTTCAGTATATTCTGAACAAAGATTTAAAGACTTAAAGATTTAAAAGCGGGTCAGAGAATTGATTGACAGAACAGATTGACAAAGATAAAATCCTGAGATAATTCAGGTGGCAGATTCATATATCTGTTTGACCAAGACCCAGATCTGTGAGTTATAGATATTCAAATTGAACATGCAAAGATCCGTTTGAGATATATTGATGCTGTTACATTATTTGACATTCATTTATCAGCTGGATTGAGACCTGTGCACACCATGGATGGGTGTTGCCCAGTGAATCATGATAGCTATTTGCTTATCATTTCATATTGCATTTATTAGCGCTTCAGACTTTGCTTTATGATTTGTTGCTATCATGACTCCTAAGACTTATGCTTACTTCATTGATCAGACTTGATAAGACTTATTCAGCTTGACTAGCCCTTATGGTCTATTGTTCTAGACCTGGCTATTCCACCAGTTCTCACGAACTTGGTAATGACCTCCGATGTTCGGCCATGTTGACCTACTGGTAGCTAGCCCAGTATGTGGCTGATCCCCACGATATAAGCGTGAGTGTGGTTTGAACATCATCCGATCTTAAGATACTATATCTCAATCATGATGAGGGCTGTAGCGGCAGCCAAGACTTATCACGCTTAGAATTATGACTCCGCTTGACACGCATGTTAATATTGAAAATCTATAAACTCACTAAGCTTTGCTTACAGATGTTGCTTTAATATTTTACAGGAAAAAGCAAAGGAAAGTCACCTGCCGGACCTAGTTCTTAGGTCTTACACGATCAAGACAGAAGTATCATAGACCTCTACTCAACGATCTCATTTTGGTACTAATTGGATGATGATATTGTGGTGATCTGGGTAGATTTATTTTGATAATATGATGACATGAAATAGATTAGATTTGTGCCCTTTATAAGTTTAATTTGAAAACCGTAACTGTATTAAACTTAAATCCTAATATTTTGTACTGTAATTTTTAATTTCCGCAATTAATTACTCTATCTTAGTTATGGTTGATATCGTATTGCATGATGTGGGACCTTGACTGGTGAGAACTGCCCCGTAAGGGGTGGTCTTCACATGGATCTTGGTGTCAATTGGGATGATCACTTGCCTTTGATAAAATTTTCAGATAATAATAGTTACCATGTCACGATCAAGAAAGCATCATTTGAAGCTATTTACAAAAGGAGATGTAGGACTCCTACATGTTGGAGGGAGACGAGAGAAACACTGATTGCTGGACCGACATTATTACAAGAGACCAATGAGAACATACAATTGGTCAGGGAAAACATGAAGGCGGCCCAAGATCGTCATAAGTGTTACCATGATAGAAGACATATGCCAATCAATTTTGAGGTAGATGATTGGGTTTACTTGAAAGTATCACCGATGAGGATGTCACTCGATTTGTGGAAAGAGGCAAATTAGCACCAAGATTTGTGGGTCCGTTTAGAATAATTGAAAAGATTAGAAATCAGTCGTATCATTTAGATTTGCCTAAGGAGATGTCGGGCATACATCCGGTATTCCATGTTGGTAACCTCAGAAAGTCATTCACCACTGGGAATAAAGATTGGGCTGATCATACAGAGTTGGAGATTGATGAGAGGCTTCATTATGTGGAGGAACCTGAATGTGTTATGGATACCAAAGTTAAAAAGCAGAGAAACAAAGAGATAGAAATGGTGTTGATATGATGGAAGCATCATAAAGGAGCTAATCAAACCTGGGAGACAAAGGCTGACATGTTATCAAAGTATCCACATCTAGTTGTAGCCAACTAACTTCGAGGACAAAATTTGAGCGTGGTGGAGCCCATGATATAATATCCTAAGATTTTAATTATTGTAATTTGTGTTAATTAGTTGAATTATGTAGTTGATGAAATCAAGATTGGATTATCAGTGAAAATTTTATTTATGGGAAATAAATTTGATTGTTATATTTTGTATAATTAAGGAAATCATATAATGATATGTTTTATAACTAAATTTTATGAAGTTGTTAATAAAATTAGAAGACTTGGAACTTTATTTATGAAAATAGGCAAGTGGAGGGACCACTTGTGTAAATAACCTGAAGGATGGAATATAAGACTTTTAGTCTTTCAAAAACCCACTTTCATCTTCCATACTACCGTTCACCTTCAACTCACACACACTTCTCACTACAAAAAACTCTGCTGGAAGTCCTAAAATTTGTGGAAGATTTGTGTTTAGAAGCCAAAAATACAAAGATTCAAGGTGGGTTTAAGGTAAAAACTAATTCTTTAGGTATTTAGGGGTTTAGAGTTCATCTAGAATTAAACGTGTGTTGAAGTTATGGAAAATGGTTTAAAAACACTCAATATATGTTAAAATATAATTTGTATGGATTGCATGTTGGTAGAATTGAATTTGGTGAATTTTTGGGTAAAACTTGGTCTTGATGTGCAAACTTGCACTTCGACTCGACAAGTCGAGTAGATGACTCGGTGAGTCGTAATGAACATTAAAATCAAAATTTTAAATAACTACCTAGTGATCTGAACTTCGAATGGGATCCTAACTTTGGATGGGGTTTCAAACTTTGGATGAGATTCCTTATGTACCATGCGAACTTTCAAAGTGGAATCCGAACTTCGACCTTGACTCAGCGAGTCGGTCCCAGTGCACGCGAAATTCGGATCATAATGTTAGGATCCGAACTTCGGGGTCATTAAAAAAATATTTTGAGGTAATATAAACTTCGGATGATGGGAACTTCGGACCAAGTAAAGATACGAACTTAGGATCTAATGTAGACTCTAATTGGTCTGAACTTCAGACCTAAAGTGGATCCGAAGTTGGACATTTAAAATTGTAATTATTGATGAGAGTAATTAAATGGTCAAGCACTAATATTAGTGTAATAGTACTAATGTACCAGGCCCCTTGTGGTGTTGTTAAACACACAGTGGGGTGTTTTGTGACTAATGAACCATATATTGGTTATTGTGATTCCGGTTGAAATCCCGAGAAGAAATAATAATATAATTGGAGTTTATTTATGCAACCACTGTGAGTACTTATATTTATATGTCTACATTTGTTTTATGTTATCTATTGGTCATGGAGACATGTTGATTCATTTTCATTTGGCACTCTACTGACTTCCATATATTTTGATGCACATTGTTGTTTGCATACATGTTATTACATAATTTGTTTCCTTGTTGTGCATCAACGTAATGGGCTTTGGAGCTATAACTTGTAGTTCAATTCTTCCGAGGCTATATGTCCTGGAGCTGATCCCTCTATGGTCTTGAATGGCAAGTGTAACATCCCCGATGGTAAATTTCTCCTCAACTGATTTTATTATTTCTGTGTAATTGCACGGTGGAGCTTTAAGCTCATATATGTATCCATACTTCGTGTACGAAGGGGTGTACGATGTTATTCGCCGGTGTGACTCATGTGTGCTATGTAAAAACTTGTAGAATATAAAATCATTGTACCCACTAAGCATCGCTTACACTTTAGTTGTTGATATTTTTCAGGAAAGGGAAAATCTGTTGTTGGACCTTCTAGCTAGGTCATATGTTGAACTAATTTGAGGATTCTACTACTCGTCTTGGTAACTAAATCATGGAGTATCCAATGGGCTCTATTGAGTTATTGTAATAAATTTTGAGTATGTAGAAGATAGACTAGAACCATGTAGTTGTTGGAATTAGTGTCCAAGTCACAACTAATTTGTAAATATATTGTTATCAGGCTGGATCCTTTTTGGGCGCATACAATGAATAGTAAAGAGAAGGTAATTAACTTAAAGATATAATGTTAATTAGTTTGTTAATTTATTATGTTTAATAAATTAATTGGAAACTAAATAATTGATTATATTTGATTAATGGGTTAGTTTGTTAATTTATAAATAATTAATAAATTAACCGGAAGTTAATCGAACTAATTGAGGAAGTACAGGGGCCAAACTACAATTAGTTGATACTCAACAGGAGTTAAGGGGGCCGGCCCTTGAACCCATCCCACATGGGTTTGGGGGTGAATTTCGAGGGTTTCTCAAACCCTATAAATAGGGAGCCCCTGTCAGCTTCATTACTCGCTCATTCAATTCTAAGTTATCTGCCGATCACAAGGGATACCAGTTTTGGACTATGAGATCTGAGCTTGGGAAAGTTATAGTTATTTTCTGTTTTGTTCATTGGGTGTGAACAACTAAAGGCGTTCTTGCTTTAGACGCTTGGCATCCGGTTGAGAGGCTGTTCGTGGAAGCGTTGTTCGTGGAGAAAATTGTGAATTTTCTCAAGGTTAGTTTTTATTGTTCATCTCTTTATTTTATAATTTGTTGCTTAGCTTGTTTATTAGATTCTTAAAGGTTTTACATTCTTGCATGGTTAGGTTATTTAATTTTCTGCAAAGTTTTAAATTAACCTAGCAAGGGTATAGAAAACCCAACAATGGTATCAGAGCCGGTAAACCTAACGAGCTTTGCACTAATTTTGAGAGATGAATTTCGAAATTAGTTTAATAATTTCGAAAATTTGTATTTAATTATTTTTGGATTTTTTTAATTTAATTTTAAATTGAGATTTGTTTTTTAAAATAAATTGTTTAAATTTAAATATTAATATTTAAAAGTTTAAATAATATCCGAATATTATTTTAATACATTTATCCCAAATTTTTATAAATTTTCGGAATTTTGGATAATTTGTTTAATTTTAAAATAGTTTTACTATCAAAGTAATTATTTAAATTTTGAAAAAAAAAATTGTTTTTCAAATATTTTTCAAAGATTTCGAAATTTTTAAAAGATTTTTAAAAGGATAATTCCGAATTATTATTTTAAATTTTAGAATTTTGTTATTTTAATTTATGATATGATTTTTAGGATTTTAGATATACATGCCTTAGAGATAAGCTTAATCTTCTAGATTTATCCTAAATCCTATTTATCTAGAAGTTGCCTTAATTTAAATTAAGTGCTTATCCAAAAGGTTTTAGAAAATTATAATTTATTAGGATAAACTTGCATTATCCTAGGTTTAAATTTTGAGGATTTATATGGTTATATATATAGGTTTCAGATTTAATATATATAGTTAATAATTAAAAGTTTCTTACTTAATCTATTTATTAAAATCGAAACTATATATATAAATATAAACATTAATTTAAACCCTAATATTTTAAATTGTTTAAAATATACCCTGTAATTTAAAATGTTTAAAGTAGACCCCTTAATTTTAAAAGTTTAAAATTAAACCCCTAAGATTTAAAAGACATTTATATATATATATATATATATATATATATATATATATATATATATATATATATATATATATATATATATATATATATCATTTAAATCTAATTACATCGTCAGTCAATTGATAAATCAGCTCACCCACAGTGAACAAACTATAAACGAGGTATAAGGCGGGTCGCTCTGCTTCCCTAAAGGAGTAGGTTTTTAACAGCTTCGCGCTGACCTGCCTCCTCTGCTTCGCTGTGCGTTCAATGGAGCTACCGAGGACTTTTGAAAGGATGATGTTCAGATTAAAAGTATAATCTGAAGTACTAAAAGAAAATCTCGTTTTAGATGTATCAAAAGTAAATTAGTATGCTAACGCATGAAAAATGCGCATCTCTTATATGTACTGTTAGTGGAGCGTGTTTAGTTTACCGACACACTAATGTGAGAACATATTATGAGGTGATGTAGGACTCGCGATTCCCGAAATGATCCGTGTCGGGTCTTACGCAGTTTTGCATGGTTAGATTCACCATCTTGTCCGTGATCCTCGGCAACCCAGTCACAGATTGTAGATGAGCATAACCGAGATTAACATGCCAAAGATAAGATTCAATGAACCTCAAAAGATCTAGGAATTTCATAGAGATGTAAATCGACAAGTGTTTTGTCCACCTAAAATAAATTCGGGGCGTGATTACGGCGACCCTTTTCATAAAACGAATCGAAAATATGGATCCTAGCCTTAATTCAAATTGGGTAAATTGTTTAGGAAATACTTCATACTAACTAAAACATTATCTCACAGATGTCTACTTCTAATGGTACACCCACTCCTGCTCCCAACCACGCATCCAACTTCTCACTCCTTTATGGGTAGGGAATAGTTATCCGGTCCGAACTATGTGGACTGGATGAGAAACCTCAGGTTTACGCTGAAGTATGAGAAAAAAGAGTATGTTGTCGATGAACGGATTCCCACACTGAGTGACAATCCCACCCAGGAGGAAATTGAGGCACATCGGAAGCATTACGATGATGCGAACAAAGTGTCCTGCATCATGGCGTCATCCATGGTTCCTGAGCTTGCTAAAGCCTTTGAGAATACATGGGCCTTTGAGATGAATCAACAGCTTATGGAGATGTTCGAGGCTAAGGCGAGCAAAGAGCGCCTTGATGTGGTAAGATCCCTCATGTCCTGCAAGTCGAAACCTGGAGCTTCTATCTGTACTTTCATCCTTGAGATGAAGGGGTACTTCGATAAGCTGAAGGCACTCAATATGGTGTCCGACTTTGAATTTTCCACCAATATCATTCTTTCTGGATTGCCTGCTATTTATAATCAGTTCGTACTCTCCTATCAAATGAATGTGAATCAGAAGGAGACGTCCATTATGGAACTGCATAATCTGCGTCGAACAGCTGAACAGGGCATCAAGAAAGATGAGACCCTTGTGGCCCCTGTGCTGACTGTCAGTAAGGCTTCAAAGAAAGGGAAGTCATCCTGGAAGGCCCCAAAAGGAAAGTCCAAGAAAGGTTCTCAAGGGAAAACAAAGTCCAGAATTGTGCCTGTAAAGACCCGAAGGAAGCAGTATACTTTTACTGCAACGGCAATGGGCATTGGAAGCGAAGTTGCCCAGCATATCTGAAGGACCTTAAGGACGGTAAGGTCGTAAAGGCTAGCACTTTAGGTATGTTCATGATCGAACTCCATAACACTTCTATCTCTAATTCATGGGTTCTTGATACAGGATGTGGTACTCACATATGCTCTGTATTCCAGGGGCTAAAGGAAAGTAGAAGTCTGAAGCATGGGGAGATGAACCTAATCATGGGAAATCAAATGATCACGCCCGTGTAGAAAGTCGGAAGGTTCCAGCTCGTGCTTAGATCTGGATTAGAGATTAGTCTAAATAAGTGTTGTTGTTCACCCAATATGAATCGGAACATCATTTCTCTATTTGCCTTCTATAAGGATGGATACACTTTTATGTTTGATAATAATCATGGAAGCATTTTGGTTTATTTGAAAGATGTTTTTATATTCAAAGCTTGTCCTTATAATGGCATATGTGAAACTGTTGAGTGTGATAAAAATTTATTATTTATTGTTGATAATAACGAAATTGATAAGTCCAAATTGTAGCACTGTCGTCTTAGGCACATTAACAAGAAACGTATTGCCCAACTCCAAAAAGATGGAGTGTTGGAATCATTCGACCTAAAATCGGATGATGTATGCGAATCTTGTTTACTGGGCAAGATGTCAAAATCACCACTCACAGGAACATGTGAAAGAGGTGAAGGACTATTGGACTTGGTCCACACAGATGTATGTGGGCCATTCCAATGTGCTACAAAAGGGGAAAATCGGTATTATGTCACCTATACACATGACTATAGTAGATTTGGATATGTTTATCTGATTAAACATAAGTCCGACACTTTTGAGATATTCAAAAGATATCAAAGTGTAGTGGAGAATCAACTGGGCAGAAAGATAAAGGTTCTCCACTCAGACAGGGGAAGAGAGTACCTTAGTATCGAGTTTTTCGATCATCTTAGAAGCTGCTGAATAGTTTCCCAATTAACTCCCCCTAGAAAAACACAACTCAATGGAGTTGCAGAGAGGAGAAACATGACTGTGTTTGACATCGTCCGATGTATGATGAGTCGAGCAACACTTCCGGTAAGTTTTTGGGGTTATGCAATAGAAACAGCAACACATATCCTAAATCCAGTACCCACTAAGAAGGTTTCAAAGACACCGTACGAGATTTGGAAGGGAAAAGGTCCATCCCTTAGTCACATCAAAATCCGGGGTTGTGAGGTTTTCGTTAGACGAGAAACTCCTGACAAGCTTGCACAAAGATCTAAAAAGTGTTTGTTCGTTGGTTACCCACAAGACTCTTTAGGATATTTATTTTACAGACCACATGAAAATGTAGTGTTTGTATCTCGAAGAGGAGTGTTCCTCGAGAGGGAAATAATGTCTAAAGAGGACATTGGAAGTAAGATCGATCTTGATGAGATTCAAGATTCTACCGATGAAGAACCAACAACAAACACTGACCATCAACGTGAGGCTGAGATGCCTATTGAACCTAACGACCTATCCTTACCATTGCGCAGATCCGGTAGAGTTAGCAATCCTCCTGAGTTCTACTATGGTTTCCATATTGAACCACATGAAATGATTAGTGACAATACACTAGTCGACTTAGACAAACCCAACTAACTACCGGAAAGCGATGGCAGGCCCTGAGGCAGCAAGTGGAAGGATGCTATGGATAGCGAGATTGAATCCATGTATGGAAACCAAGTCTGGAACTTGGTTGATCCCACACCCGGTCTGAAGACGGTGGGTTGTAAGTGGATATTCAAGAAGAAAACGGATATGAACGGGAAAGTGCACACTTACAAAGCTAGACTGGTGGCAAAGGGATATATTCAAACCTACGGGATTGACTATGAGGAAACCTTCTCACCAGTAGCAAAGATTAAATCTATCAGGATAGTGCTAGCCATAGCTGCATTTCATGACTATGAAATTTGGCAGATGGATGTCAAAACCGCTTTCCTTAACGGGAAACTGACAGAGGATTTTTTTATGACACAACTCGAAGGTTTTGTTGACGCAAAGTATCCTAAGAAAGTGTGTAAGCTTCAGAAGTCCATTTATGGACTTAAGCAAGCTTCTCGAAGCTGGAATCTTTGCTCTCAAGAGAAAATCACAGAGTTTGGATTTCTAGAAACGAAGATGAGTCCTGCATATATGTCAAGGTCAGTGGGAGCACTGTAGTCTTTCTGGTACTGTATTTCGATGAGATATTACTCATAGGAAACGACATCCCAACATTACAAAGTGTAAAAGATTGGCTGGGAAGGTGTTTCGCTATGAAGGATCTAGGAAATGCAGCTTTTATTCTGGGTATAAAGATTTATAGAGATAGAACGAGACGTCTAATAGGACTGAGCCAGGATACGTACTTGGACAAAACACTAAAAAGGTTCAGTATGGAGAAGTCTAAGAAAGGGAACCTTCCCTTTGCTCATGGCATAAAGATTAGTAAAGACATGAGTTCGAAGACACAGGAGGAATGAGACAGAATGTGTCGAGTTCCATATGCTTCGACCATAGGATCTATAATGTATGACATGACATGTACAAGGCCTGATGTCTCATTTGCTCTGAGCATGGTGAGTCGACATCAGCAGGACCCTGGTGAAGGTCATTGGACGACGGTCAAGAACATTCTAAAGTATTTAAGAAATACTAAGGACACGTTCTTGGACTACGGTGGACAGGATGGACTCAAATTAACCAGTTATTGAGATGAGAGTTTCCAAAAGATAGAGATGACTGTGGGTCACAGTCTGGTTGGGTGTTCTTATTGAACGGGGGAGCCGTGACGTGGAAGAGTTCGAAGTAGGAAACCATGGCAGACTCTACTTGCGAGTCAGAGTATATTGCGGCCTTAGAAGCCTCAAAGGAAGCCATCTGGTTGAGGAATTTCATTGGAGATCTTGGAGTTGTCCCAACGGTTCAAGACCCCATCGAAATATTCTGAAACAACGAAAGTGTTGTTTCATTGACTAAAGAACCCAAGGACCATGGAAAGTCCAAGCACATTGATCGGAAGTACCATTTTGTCCTTAGCAAGGTTGAAGAAGGACATGTGATTGTGACGAGAGTGCGATCAGAGGAGAATCTAGCTGATCCGTTCACAAAGCCACTTTCTCAACCGAAACACTGTAGTCATGCTGTTAGCATAGGATTACGAGATTATGTAAAGTTTAGTAGTTAGTTTGAATTTGAAACATTGTAACAATGATTTGAAATTGTAATAGATTTGGTGATTAAATAATGGAGATTTATTTATTTGCAAAGTGCTACCATCTTCAATTAGTTTATCGTTGTGTTTCCTTTTGCATGTCTAGAACCAACTTCCAGAGTAATTAATTTTATTCAAATTCCTCAGTTGTTCGTACTACCGGGAGTTAGTATTGAATTAAGACTGTCATGGAATGTTAGTAGATTGTCAAGAGTTTGAGATAGCATAGAGATTGCAACAACATTCATGGGTACTTAATGGAGATTTAAGTGTAGGGCACTCACACTTGGAAAGATAATTCACGGATTAAATCATGAGTATTTCCTAGATGATAATATCCTCTATTCTTCAAACAAAGATACATAGAAGTTGTTGTTTTCTAGTCTGTCGTACCTTAGTGCATTCAAACGCCGTGCGTAACTGTCAGTTATAACGGGTGTATCCAATTATGATATTATTAGTTTGCTAGCGTTGTGTATGCAAAGTTTATTCGTTCCTTTTGCCTTAGTGGAGAAGTGACATCTATGGGCCCTTTGATGTTTAAACGTTGACTCTAGAGTGTTGGGCTCAACCGAGACGAAATTGATGTGTTCAATTAGTCAGTCTCATATAGTCAAATTAATCGGAGATCAGATGCATAATTTTGAAACTAAAGATTGATTATAATCCATGTCTAAGTTTCATATGATATCTGAGAACGAAGGAATACTTGATCCTTATCTAAAGGATTAGCTCTGATGTGACTTAGAGTTCGGCAGCTGTAACGGGTGGCTAGGAAGGCTGGTAATAGAATGTGTTTAGACAAATAGTTGCCAACTTGTCCAAGTGGGAGACTGTTGGAATTAGTGTCCAAGTCACAACTAATTTGTAAATATATTGTTATCAGACTGGATCCTTTTTGGGTCCATGCAAAGAATACTAAATAGAAGGTAATTAACTTAAAGATATAATGTTAAATAGTTTGTTAATTTATTATGTTTAATAAATTAATTGGAAACTAAATAATTGTTATATTTGATTAATGGGTTAGTTTGTTAATTTATTAATAATTAATAAATTAACCGGAAGCTAATAGAATTAATTGAGGAAGTACAGGGGCCAAACTGCAATTAGTTGATAGTCAACAGGGCACCTCTTAAACCTAGTTAAGGGGGCCGGCCCTTGAACCCATCCCACATGGGTTTGGGGGTGAATTTCTAGGGTTTTTCAAAGGGTTATATGCCAAAAATAGCAACAAGTTTTTGTAATTTTACCGTTTATACCCTGTTAGGCTCAAAAAGGCCTCAGTCAAACCTGTTCTACATCTGAGGGGGAGATTGATAATCAAACCTGTTGATGCATTTGAAGGTTGAATTTAAGGCCTGTTATATGCCTTATTGAAGTCTGAAAATGATTTGCAATATTAGTCATAAGCTGTTCTATATGTTGCATGTGTTGCAACTAAGACAGTTTGTCCAAGCTGCTCTGTCTGCTGAACAGGCTGGACATAAACTGTCTACGCTGCTCTACACTGTTGAGCAGCTTGGGCAATTTTAAAGTGTTCTGTTCTTTGTGAACAGAACCTGTTTCTTTGTGAACAGGCGTAAAACACTTGATGGAATATGTTTCCAAGTCATCATGTATTGTTTTTGACTACAAGATCAGTTTACAAAGTCGAAGACAAAGTGGAAAACAGAACTGCTCAGCCTGCCCACGCTGTTCTGTAACATGAAGACAAAGGTTATTTGAAAAAGGGTGACAGACCTTTTTCTTATATCAAAATAGGCCTTTACAAGGAAGAAAGACGCAAAGTTGACATTCCTAAATTAGTTAAAGGCAATGCAACAGTAGACAAAGTGAAAAGACAAAAGTTCTGCACATGTGAAGACAAGTCTGCTTTTCAGAAAAGTGCAGAAAAGGTTATGTTGTCTTTTCAACAAGACTTCTCCTTTTTCATTTCGTCCAATGAAGATGTTTCTCTTAGATCCTCTGACGGTGTTTATAAAAGGAAGCTACTAAGGACAGAAAGAAGGTGTGAAGAAAGCTAAGTGCTTGAAACCAAGAGTGACGTGCAAGTGTGATTTTCATGCATGCAAGCCTTCTGGTAAACCAGCTCTGTGTGTCTAAGCTGTTTTACATAAGCTGTTCCCATAGTCTTGTAAACAAGTGAGTGCTTCTTAGTGAGTGTATCATTGTATCTAGTTTGAGTTTGTTAGACTTAGTCAGAACATACTGTTGTATCTGTTCATCTCAGCTTGAATCCGCATTCGCTGTTGAATTAACAATTGTTGATAATACCTCCGTACCACCTTCGTTACGATGCTGCTTGCTCTCTTGATTGTACTATCTCTCTTAAGTTGGAACTTTAAACTGACTTGGTTCAGTCCTATTTCCGACTCTTCATTCATACATCGCATAAATCAGACCCTTTGTTTCGTTCGCCCCCGTTTAGCTTACCGTGATTCCCTCCCTCCCCCTAACTTATACTATTCCTTGGTAACTCCGCCTACCAACTGGTTAGCAGCCCCTTTAAGATGTGCCTTCATCTAATCTCTCACCCCAACGTTTCGCCCATGGCTACCAACCAAGCTTGATGCCAATTGTATTCTTACTATGACAATGGCTCTTGTGAAACCTCCAAAATTTAATCATCAAAACTTCTCTGGTTGGAAGTGGCAGAATGATGCTCTATTTAGAGAATCTGGTTGTCAAAATGCCAGAGATGTGATGGAGGGTCCCTATGTGCCAACCTTGTTATACCATAAACTCCAGCGGTTGAAGGAGTTGGCTCTGAAATCAGGACCTTTGAGAAAGCTAAAGCTCATGGTCTGATGAAGACAAGAGACTGGTTGGCTCTGGATGCCAAAGGCCAGAAACAATCTGGTCATTTCTCTTCCTGATGATGTGTTCAAACAGGTTGAGAAAATGAGACGACGCAAAAGAAATGTGGGTACTTTGTGTACCGTCTATGATGGACCCACAATCACACTACAACAGGATCAACAATCTTGTTAGACCATGAACTTTTTTCTTTGCTAAACCAAAGGAGACTCTCACTGAAACCTACACCAGGTTTACTGCTTTAGTGAATGAGTTACTCAAAGCTGTTGGGACACTAAGGACAGTCTCACCCTGGGAATAAATTTCTGGACATTCTACCTGAAGAGTGGAACTACTTCTCAACAATTCTAAGGAAGAACTCAGGGTACTATCAGAAGTATGGATCTATTCAATCTTGTTAGGATCCTACTGAATGATGAAACATCAGGCAACAAAAGGGAAACGCCTTGGAGATGTCCAAAAGAGAGTGCAGCCTTTGTGGCCAATGTGAGACACCTGTAAAATCAGGGAGTGATGTGATGTGTTCACTCAACCTGATCAACGAGAGATGACAGGGGAAGCGTAAGATGAAGAAAGATACTGCAGATCTTGAACAAGATGATGAGCAAATGTTTTAGCTCATGCTGTCAACAAGTGTTCAACAAGAAAAGGTTTGAAAGTAAAAGAATAAATGCTGCAAGAGAGTTTCAAGATTGCTGGGTCAAAAAGAAGCACATTGATAAATCCAAACTGAATGACTTCAAGAGTGGCCAAACTGGCCATATTTGCTGGCTTGACTGTGTGGTCAAAAGACGTCGTTGGATCAGTCACCAAACACCATACAAAGACACAAGATCATGGATGATGGTTCTATGGTTTTGGTTTTAAGTACCTTATGGCCACATGGCCCTAGCTGAGGACTGTTGGACACCCGTGGGTTCCAACCGCCCAACGGGACTTATGGCAGAGACTTGTGATTGGGAGGACCTCTGAATCTGTCATCGTGATTGAAGAAGACAATCACTGTCTGGATTGGCCTAACCACTGTATTGTCCATCAATCAAGCAGCTTCACACGCATGTATGGCTTGAAAGCCTGAAGCTTTTCGCAAGTTAGGATGACTGGATCCATATTGATGTATAAGGTACAAAAATTTTTATGGCTACAGTTCTGAAGAAAAATTTAAACTGTTTTGAATAATGCTTGTTTGATCTCCAGAGCTGCTGTGCGAAGCATGATTGCTTTATTATCTGAAATCTCAAAACTTAAAACTGATCTTAAAACAAAATCCAGCAAATTGGACAGTTTCCATCAGTTGGAAACTGAGCTTGATGAATTAAAACACATCAACTCTATTTTACTGGAAGAAAAGAGAGAAACAGATATAAAGCATGCTAAGCTTCAAAAGATAGTTGACTCTTGGTGCCAATCTGCACAAAAAGTCAGCAATTGTATAAGTCAACAGATCCCTGTTCAAATTCAAGCCTATCTTGGAGGGGATCTTGATACAGCAGCTTCCATTGTTGAAATTAATAATCTGAAAGAAGATTTATCCACTCTTGGTGAGCTTCCAAACACTTTTGTTCAAAAAGTGAATGGTAAACTAATTTCAACAAACAGGTTTGTCAGGCCTCAAAATACTGACAGCTCGTGTGAACCTAGCTCAAAAGCTGGTGTTAGAATGTGTTCTCCACCAATCCAGCCTGCTAAGTGCCCTGCTGATTCACACAAGCAAAAGAAAGGAAAACATGTCCAAACTACAGCTGTGGATACTAAACTTGTTGACAAAACAGGTTTCGTGTCCAAAACTGATGGTAAAAGACATAATAATCCTTTTGATGCTAAACATTTTGAAAACAAGTTTTCAAAAGTTAAGCAGTCTGTTTTCAACAAGGGCAAGTCTCATGTTGAAAGCAAACCTGCTGTGATTTCTAATAAGTTTATTAATCATAGTGGTAAAATGGTTTTACATGAAAATAAGTTTTTCAAAACCAGAAACAATGATTATGTTGATAGGCAGCATAAATCACGTCTCAGTAATGACAAAGGCAAAGCCATTGTTCAACCTGAGAAACATGGGAATAAGTTTCCAAAACCTGTGGAAGTTCAAAAGCCAATTAAGCTTCCTGTCTTTGACATTTGTCCTCCTAAAAGGAGGAAAGAAGAGACAAACAAAGCTGTGACCTTTGAACTTTCCACTCAAGCTGTTGATTCATCAAATAGTAATAAAGTTGCTAAACCTGCTAAAAGAATCAACAAAAATAACTCAGAATGTGTTTCTGAAAGTTCTTCTTCCAAAAACCCTAAAAAGAGAAAATGTTATAAATGTGGAAAGAAGACACATCTGGCCAAAGACTGTCCTGAACTTGAGGACATGAGGCCTGTTGACTCTGATAGTTCTCTCACAGCTGTTACAAGTAGTGTTGGAAACATCTCAGTCAATAAAAATGGTATCCAAGCTGACACCATTCAAATTGGGAATATTAGTGTGGATATTATAAGTCCATCAACCAATGTTGATGAAGTAGGAGAACTCATCTCTGTGATGAGTTCCCCTAAAAGTAACTAATATTTCTCTTATCACTCTGTAGGAAAAACAACCTTCCCAGGTTTGGTACTTGGACAGTGGCTGCTCAGGGCACATGACAGGTTGTAAAGAATTGCTGAGTGATCTCAGGCCTGAAAAAGGGCCAAAAGTCACATTTGGTGACAATGTACAGGGATCCACTGAGGGATATGGAACCTTTAAAGCTGGTGCTGCTGTGTTCAAAAGAGTGGCCTATGTGGTTGGGCTAAAACATAATCTTGTTAGCATAAGCCAACTGTGTGATGCTGGCTACAAGGTTAACTTTAATGAGCACTTGGGTTACATATTGGATCTCCAAGGCAAAGTTGTGCTATGTGCTCAACGAAAGAAAGGTGTATATGTTGTGGACATGCAATCTGTTGATTCCACAACTGAAACCTGCTTTCTCACAAGAACAAATGCAGACTTAAACTGGTTATGGCACAAAAGGCTGTCACATCTGAACTTCAAGAACATCAATAAACTCTGTAAGAAAGAGTTGGTGACAGGTTTGCCTTCTATTAACCTTTGTTAAAGATAAACTCTGCACAGCTTGTGAAAAAGGCAAGCAGAGGAAAACATCTTTTAAATCCAAACATAACTTCTCTATTGATACTCCACTCTTCTTAATCCACATGGACTTGTTTGGACCTGTAAATGTCCCAAGTCTAGGAGGAAGAAGATACACTCTAGTAATGGTTGATGAGTTCTCCAGGTACACATGGGTGATCTTTCTAAAGAGCAAAGGAGAGGCTGCTAAAGAAATTATTGGATTTGTGAAAAAGACGGAGATGCTGAACTCTGCTCAAGTAAAGCAGCTAAGAAGTGATCATGGTACTGAATTCAGAAACAGTACTCTTGAAGACTTCTGCGAAGAGAAAGGAATCACTCAAAACTTTTCAGCTGTAAGAACTCCACAACAAAATGGAGTTGCTGAAAGGAAAAACAGAACTCTAATTGAAGCTGCTAGAACCATGCTGTGTGCATAAGGTTTACCTTCATCATTCTGGGCTGAAGCTGTCAACACTGCCTGCTTCACTCAAAACAGATCCTTAGTGGTAAAGAGGTTGAACAAGACTCCTTATGAGCTGCTCAAAGGAAGGAAACCAAATGTCAGTTACTTCCATGTGTTTGGGTGTCCCTGCTTCATTCTGAATCAAAGGGACCAACTGACAAAGTTTGAACCTAAAGCTGACGAAGGTGTGTTTGTTGGCTACTCTGCTATCTCTAAAGCCTACAGAGTATACAACAACAAAAGAAAGGTGATAGATGAATCTATCAATGTCACCTTTGAAGAGTCCAAGAATGCTTCCACCAAAGCTGTTCCTGAATCAGTTTCAGGAGAACTCAACTTTGATGATCTGATGCATTCAAACAATGAAGAAGACTCAAAAGCTTCCACTACACCATGTGTGGAACCTGTTAACCATGATGGACATGATGATGATTATGTCAATACATCCTGTGTGAATAAATGTACTGACTTAATTACAACTGCATGTCCAGAACCTATCAATGCTGATTTTCCCAGTTCCTCTGCTGATATGTTCAACAGTGGTCAGACATGTTCAACAAGTGAAAAGGCTCAAGACAACAGTGTGTCTGAAAATCTTGAGAGCTGTTCAACAGGACCTGCTGAAGATGTTAACAACTCAGGTGAATCATCATTGAAAAATGATCCTAAGTGGATCAGGTGTCACCCCAATGATCAAATAATTGGTGACATCAACAAAGGGATACAAACACGGTGGGACAGCTTAGGGAACTTTTGTATGTTCTCTAGCTTTGTTTCACTAATGGAGCCAAAGAAGATTGATGAAGCACTAAAAGATGCCAATTGGATCACTGCCATGCAAGAAGAGCTCAATCAGTTTGAGAGAAACAATGTATGGAAGCTGGTCCCTGCTCCTAAAGGTAAAACTATAATTGGCACTAAATGGGTCTTCAGGAATAAGATGGATGAGCAAGGTCATGTCATTAGAAATAAGGCAAGACTGGTTGCTCAGGGCTACAGACAGGAGGAAGAAATTGATTATGATGAAACATTTGCTCCTGTGGCCAGGCTAGAAGCAATTCGTTTGTATCTAGCCTACGCTGCTCATAAGAGCATTAAGGTATTTCAAATGGATGTGAAGAGTGCATTTTTGAATGGGAAGCTGCAAGAAGAAGTTTATGTCAAGCAGCCTCCAGGTTTTGAAAATGAACAACATCCAGGTTTTGTCTATAAGTTGGACAAAGCTCTCTATGGTCTCAAACAAGCCCCTAGAGCCTGGTATGACACTCTTACTGAGTTCCTTATGAGCAATGGGTATTCCAGAGGTAAAGTGGATACTACACTGTTCATAAAGAAAGTGAAATCTGACATTATGCTTGTTCAAATTTATGTGGATGATATAATATTTGGTTCTACTAATGAGCAGCTATGCAAGAATTTTTCATTACTCATGAAATCCAAGTATGAAATGAGTATGATGGGAGAACTTACTTTCTTTTTAGGATTACAGGTTAAACAAACCTCAACTGGAATTTTTATAAATCAAAGAAAGTACACTTTAGATCTATTGAAAAAGTTCAAATTTGATCAAAGTTCTCCAATAAAAACCCCAATGGCAACTAATGTAAAATTAGATGCTGATGCCAGTGGTAAAGCTGTTTCAGTAACAGCTTACAGAGGCATGATTGGGAGCTTGCTATATTTAACTATTAGTAGACCTGATATTATGTTTGCTACCTGTTTGTGTGCTAGGTTCCAAGCTGATCCAAAGGAATCTCATGTAGCTGCTGTTAAAAGAATCTTCAGATACCTAAAGGGTACACCAGGTTTGGGTCTTTGGTATCCCAAAGACTCAAGCCTTGAACTAACAGGTTATTCAGATTCTGATTTTGCAGGCTGCAGGCTAGACAGAAAAAGCACAACAGGTGGATGTCAACTCCTTGGTGGAAATTTGATCAGTTGGAGTAGCAAGAAGCAGAACTCAGTATCCACTTCTACTGCTGAAGCTGAGTACATTGCTGCTGGAAGCTGCTGTGGGCAGATTCTGTGGATGCAGCATCAGCTTGAAGATTATGGTCTTATGTATAGGAAAACTCCTATTCTGTGTGATAATACAAGTGCCATAGCCATCTCCAACAATCCAGTATTTCATTCAAGAACAAAGCATATTGAAGTCAGACATCACTTCATCAGGGATCACATTCAGAAAGGTAATGTGGAGGTAAGCTTTATTTTCACAAATGAACAGCTTGCAGACATCTTCACCAAACCTCTGGATGAAACAAGGTTTAATTACCTTGTCAGCAAGCTGGGCATGTTAAACAAGAGTGACTAAGTGTTTCTCAATGGTCTAAAAATTTGTATGTTTCACAGTGCTCAAGTTTCTCAGAACAGCTTAGATAGAACAGGTTATACATGTTCTGTACTTAGTCATTTGTCTGAAAAACTTGAACAGCTTGAGCATACAACAGGCTGAACAAAATCAGTTTATTCGTCTAGCCTGCTCTGATGGTTCAATTCTCAACCTGTTCATTTCTTCACACTGTCTTACAAGTTTTTCTCTTGTAACCTGTTCACCTGTTGAACACAACCATGCTCTTACAAAAGAGAGCAGGCTGGAGGAACAACTTGAAAGATGAACAGCTTGAAGCTTGAACAGCTTATGATGACCTTGGTCATCACAGGGTTGACCAACAGCTTAGACCAAAAATTTTAATTACCTTTCTTCAAGATTAAGTTACTTAATTAATATTTTATTTAACTTAATTACTGCAGATAATGTGGATTACGTGTGTAAGTGATTAAAAAGAAATCAAGTGGTCTGACAAACGGTCTGACATGGACAACCGTTCCGTTTTCCGTTAACGACTTTTTTAAATCAAACCGCCCAAAATCTTCTCTCTCATACACACTCACATTCAAATCCTATAAATACCAAACTACTGTTTCATTTTCTTCATCATTTCCAGAAATCCTCAAGAACCCTAAAAATCGACTAAGTGTCTTTTGCTTCTTCACACTTCAAAACTTCCCAAATGGCTCATAACCCTAATCCCTTTCTCCCAGTGTTCGTTGGTGATGATGTTGTCAAACACTCATCAGTCACCACAATGCTGACCATCAAACCCACAAACTACGTAGCAAACCTCACTATTCCCAAAAACTATGTGGGAAAAGGCTACGATCAAATGGTGGAGTTTCTGCAAGTTCATCCGTTGAACTATGCCATGACTGCAACTCCTGGTGTCCTGTACCAGGATATGGTGTATGAATTCTGGTACACCTGTTCCTACAATCCCAACACTAAGGTCATCAAAGGAACTATTCTTAATGGGACTCAAACCATTGAGATAACTGTTGATCTTCTGAGGGAGGTTCTTCATCTGCCTGTTGCTGAGTCATATGATCTGCCCCAGCCGAAGAACGAGCAAATGGGAAATCTGCTACGCTTCTGTGGTGTAGCAGAACCCAAAATTGGAGCAACATTGTACAGGAAGGATTTGTCTCCTACCTACAGCTTTCTATTTGCTTCTGTGATGATTAGCTTTAGCAGCAAAGTTGGTTCATTTGACCAACTCAGTAGAGATGAAGTTCCAATAGTCCTACAGCTAGTGGATGGGACTACTATTGACATGGCTAAGGGGATCTTTTCGAACCTGAGAAACCTGGTGCAGCAAGAGCCAAGACCAGCTGCTGTCCGTTATCCCAGGTTTCTGAGCCTCATTTTCAGTCATGTTTGTGGTGAGCAACTATACAATTCCCAGCCATTACTTAAGTCTGCTGCATTCCCTGTCATAGGGAATAGAATTTATCATACTCCTGTACTTCAAAATGAGCCTCCTCTAGCCACACCAATAAGGAGGTTGTTAGGTTTGGTGGAAGGACCCTCTGATGTGAGGGTAGATCCAGAAGCTGCTGCTCCCGCCAGAAAATCCAAAGCCAGGTCCAAACTTATCAAGCGGACCCTGGCAACTGCTGAAGCTGGGCCTGTGAAAAAGAAGGCCAAATCAGCTCAGCCTGAGTCTGTACCTTTAGCCTCTGTGGCTGAGGGGGAGCAGACTCCTCACCCTGGTTCATTTGTTGAGCCTGAAGCCTTAGTGGCTGGTGCCTCTGTGGCACAAGAGACCATGGAACAGGCCAGCCCCACTGTTCCTGACCCAGTCTCACACCCTGTCTAAACAGATCCTCTCTCCTCTCCACAATCACCCACTTCATCCATTCACTACCAACGCAAATCCCTCTCCAAAAAGAAACCAGCCAAAAGAACCACCTCCTCTGTTCCCTCTCAACAGGGTTCAGTTGTAAAAGAAGCAACCCCTGCTGCCTCTCCTATTTTGGGAGAAGGTTCAGCTCATTTGGAGCCTGCTTCACTCCAATCTGAGTCTACCCAGAGTCAGTCTAGACCCTCTGGTTCCTCCCAACAGGAACCAGTTGTACAAACGGAGATACCCACATCAACTATCCCAGCCTCCCAACAGGCTGAGGATATTGAAAGACAGGAGTCCTCTCCACTCCATACTGTGTCCACACTGTCCCCCACTAAAATCTCCTCACACCCTGAGTCTGCACGAGGTGCCCACGCTGCTGGTATAGACCAATCAACAGCTCAGCCTCAATCTTCTGCTCCCCATGATACAGCTGTTTAACACCAAACAGCTGCTGAGGGACCAACAACCCAAACTGATGAACGTCAGGGATCACACCATCCCTCTGGTGAGGCTGCTCCCTCCATGCAAACTCCATCAGCAGGTTTCACCACTGCTGATGTTGAAATGCATATCCCATCTCCCAATGATGAGGTGCTTTTAAACCAAGGCACTGCAGAGGGAACCACCACTGGTCTTCATGAGGATGTTGCAGCACAAGCAGCATCTGAAAGGCCCCCAACACCAACCCCTTCTCCTGGTGATGCAGCTACAGCCGCTGCTGAAGGACCCCTTGACCCCTCCAAGCTGGGCCATCTTTCTTTTGCCCAGGCTATGGAACTTCTATCAAAAGTTTCTCTTCCCTCTCCATCTCATCCTCACACCCCAGCCTCATCATCATCTTCTCCATCTACCCACTCAAAACAATCTACCCATACCCCTCCATCTCCTAAAGACCTGCCTTTGAAGGATCAGCTTTCATTGCTGACCAACAAAGTTAGTTCTTTAGAATCCTCTATGTCTTCTCTCCCCTCTATCATATCAGACTCTGTGTCTGCACAGCTTCAGGGGTTCTTTGATTCGTTCAAGACCTCTTTTCCTACCACCTCACAACCTGATCACTCTCCACAGCTGTTAGCACTCACTGCTCAGCTGCAACAAGTGTCCACATCCCTCTCTTCCATTCTTTCCATCCAACAGGACTCTGTGTCCTCAATGACAGCCATTTCTCAACAGCTGTCATCTCTTATTACTTCTTGCAATTCTACTCTTCCTGCCACTCTGGCTAGCTTACAAAATCTCATTGGCTCCCTTTCAAATTCTGTATCATCAGACCTTGCAGATGTGCAGGATTCTCTAGAACTTCATCTTGCACAGCTGCAAACTCTGCTGTTCACAGCATCTGATAGGGAAAATATTGTAAAGCTAACCTCCCTTGCTGACTCTCACTCCTCTTCTCTTAAGACCTGTCTTTCCCAGCTTACAGAGGTGAAGGATAACTTGGCTTTCTTAGTGACTAGCCTTGTTGGTCCTAAACCTTCTGCTAAACCTGCTGGCAAGCCTGCTGACTTTGTGTCTTCAGGCAGACTAGGTGTTGAAGTCGCTGCCTCATCTCCTTCAAAGGGGGAGAAGTCATCTGCCTCGAAGACTAAGTCTAAGGGGGAGAAAACTTCTTCTCCTAAGGAGATACCAGTGTCTGCAACCCAAACTGGTCAGCCAACAATTTTTGAAACAGGTACAGCTGAAGGTGCCTCTCAAGCTGCTTTGCCTACTCAGGCTGTCTCTCCAAACCCTGCTCAGTCTAAGGGGGAGGAATTCATCTCTGAGGATAGGCCCAGCAGTAAAAGAAGGCATCTTATTTTAACAGAAGAAGAAGAAGAAGAAGAGGAAATTCCTGAGGCTGCTATCACTACAACAGCAGCCAAAGGAAAAGAAAAAGCAGATGTTGATCCCATGCAGCAGAAACAAGCAGAAATTCAATTTCACAAGGCCAGGGCTAAAGAGATGGGTCTTCCCATGCACAAGTACTTTGAGTTTAGAGAAGAACAGCTTCAAGCCCTGGAGGAAATGAGAAAAGAAGAAGAATCTGCTAAAACTGCCAAATCTTTTGCCCTCCAAGAAGCAAAGAAAATTAAAATGTCTACCCTGGAGGTGCAAAAGAAAATAATGGAAGCTGCTAGGAAATCTACATGGGAGAAGGAAAAGGAAGTAGAAAAAGGTACTCAGGTCTCTGTGACTAAATCTACAGTGCCTCATGCAAGAGCTCAATACCACTTTGACAACTTGGCAAAGAAAAAGTTTCATGATGTTGCTGAAAGAAGGCTAGCCAAGGAAGCAATTGTCAAAGCTGTTCCTGTATCAAGGAAAGGCAGTCAGTGGAAGCTTAAAATAACAAGGATGGGTGCAACAGGCCCAGAATTGGAAACTTATAACCACACTGATGTAGCACAGATGGGATACAGGGAGTGGATTGAGCTGGCAGTTGCCCTGAGTGAATCAAAGTCTGAAACTGCTAAAGAAATCAGGGCATATGTCAAGAAGTTGATGAAAAGAGTAAAGGATCTTGGCCTGATATCTAAGGAAGTTAGTGAAGGTGTCTTTGTGACACATCCAAAAATAAAGGCCAGGAGGACAAGGAAGGACACAGAGATGGAGCTACTCCTTACACTGATTGAACAGGGCGACTATGCCATTGAAATGAAAGGAGTTGATCATAGCCTGCCTAAAGGAATAGAGTTTGAGGATGGCAAGATTATTGAAGAACCTGAGCTAGGGGCATTTTTTGTAGATCCCCTAACTCAGAAGAAGTGCTTCCAAAGAGCCTCAGAGCTGTACAAAGTTGATCTGAGACAACTTGCCGCCTTCAGACTTGCAGTTTCATTTAGGCAGTCTAGCAAATGGAGAGCAGCCGTCTAGGATCAGCTCAGAGGCTTCTATGAAAGAGGTGAGCTCAATGATCCCAAGTTCATGGTCATCAGAAGTGAAGTTGAGGAACTTGAGGATACAAGAGATGAGCTGGAAAAGATGTTCCAGGGTCCCCCTCCAATGGAGTGAAGTCCATCTACCGTCTGGGTAGGTGAAGAATGGAAGCTGTCCATCAGTTGGACAGACTTGCCATTATCTGCTCCCAACACAAACAGTCCAAATACGTTTGTACATTAGTTGTACATCTTGTACATTAGTTGTACATCATTACATAAGTTGTAATCTTTTCTTTTACATTAGTTGTAAAATACTTTAGTACATTAGTTGTACTCTTGTAAAAACATGTGTTGTTGTATGTAATCAAGAATCAGTGTATATATAAACTGATCTTTTACTTTACTGTGATGTTGTAATTTCAATTCAGCAAAAAAAAATGTACTGTAAAAATATATAGTGATTTTTGATAAGACCAGCTTAGACTGGTTATTGCAAATAGGGGGAGATTGTTAGGCACAAAAAGGCCTCAGTCAAACCTGTTCTACATCTGAGGGGGAGATTTATAATCAAACCTGTTGATGCATTTGAAGGTTGATATCAAGGCCTGTTATATGCCTTATTGAAACCTGAAAATGATTTGCAATATCAGTCTAAAGCTGTTCTATGTGTTGCATGTGTTGCAACTAAGACAGTTTGTCCAAGCTGCTCTGTCTGCTGAACAGGCTGGACATAAACTGTCTACGCTGCTCTACATTGGTGAGCAGCTTGGGCACTTTTCAAGTGTTCTGTTCTTTGTGAACAGAACCTGTTCTTTGTGAACAGGCTAAACACTTTATGGAATACGTTTCCAAGTCATCATGTATTGTTTTTGACTACAAGATCAGTTTACAAAGTCAAAGACAAAGTGGAAAACAGAACTGCTCAGCCTGCCCACGCTGTTCTGCAACATGAAGACAAAATGTTATTTGAAAAAGGGTGACAGACCTTTTTCTTGTATCAAAATAGGCCTTTACAAGGAAGAAAGACGCAAAGTTGACATTCCTAAATTAGTTAAAGGCAATGCAACAGTAGACAAAGTGAAAAGACAAAAGTTCTGCACACATGAAGACAAGTCTGCTTTTCAGAAAGGTGCAGAAAAGTTATGTTGTCTTTTCAAACAAGACTTCTCCTTTTTCATTCCGTCCAATGAAGAAGCTTCACTTAGATCCTCTGAGTGAGTATAAAAGGAAGCTTCCAGTTGTAGGTCCCAAAAGATATCCCAAGTATATAGCTTTAAGCTGTAGAGGGGGGGAGGTGAATACAGCACTTTAAAAACTTCACACAATTTTCTCAATGTTTGTATGTATTATTAACAAATGTTAATTACAAACAAGCTTGAATGCAGAAAGGTTCAAGCTGAGATGACAGATACAACAGTATGTGTAACTAGTCTAAGACTGACTTAAACTAATTACAATGAATACACTCACTAAGAATCACTCACTGTGTTTACAAGACTCTAAGGAACAGCTTGAACAAGAACAGCTTAGACACTGAGCACTGTTTTATTCAAGCAGACTTGCATGCATGAAAGACACACTTTGAATGCACGTTCACTCTTGGTTTCATCACTTAGCTTTTTGGCTTAATCTTTCAATCCTTGGAAGTTTCTTTTTATACTCACTCAGAGGATCTAAGTGAATCTTCTTCATTGGACGGAATGAAAAAGGAGAAGTCTTGTTGAAAAGACAACATAAACTTTTCTGCACCTCTCTGAAAAGCAGACTTGTCTTCATGTGGGCAGAACTTTTATCTTTTCACTTTGTCTACTGTTGCATAGCCTTTAACTAAATAAGGAATGTCAACCTTGTGTTTTTCTTCCTTGTAAAGGCCTATTTTGATATAAGAAAAAGGTCTGTCACCATTTTTCAAATAACCTTTTGTCTTCATGTAGCAGAACAGCTTGGGCAGGCTGAGCAGTTCTGATTTCCACTTTGTCTTCGACTTTGTAAACTGATCTTGCAGTCAAAAACAATACATGAGGACTTGGAAACACATTCCATAAAGTGTTTAGCCTGTTCACAAAGAACAGGTTCTGTTCACAAAGAACAGAACACTTGTAAACTGCCCAAGCTGCTCTCCAGTGTAGAGCAGCGTAGACAGTTTATGTCCAGCCTGTTCAGCAGACTGAACAGCTTGAGCAAAACTGCCTTTGTTACAACACATGCAACACATAGAACAGCTTTAGGCTGATATTGCAAATCATTTTCAGGTTTTAATAAGGCATATAACAAGCCTTAAATTCAACCTTCAAAAGCATTAACAGGTTTGATTAATAATCTCCCCCTCAGATGCAGAACAGGTTTGACTGAGGCCTTTTTGTGCCTAACAGGTTATAATTAATCATGTAATTTCATGAACCTAGGTTACATGTAGATAAGCAATTCAATTCAATTGCATTCCATTCCATGAGTAATAAAACCTAGGTTAAAATTAATCATGTAATTTCATGAACCTAGGTTACATGCAAATATTCTATTCAATTCAATGGCATTCCATTCCATGAGTAATAAAACTTAGGTTAAAATTAATCATGTAATTTCATTAACCTAGGTTACGTGCAGATATTCAATTCAATTCAATTGCATTCCATTCCATGAATAATAAAACTTAGGTTAAATTTAATCATGTAGTTTCATGAACCTAGGTTACATGCAGATATTCAATTGAATTCAATTGCATTCCATGAGTAATAAAACTTAGATTAAAATTAATCATGTAATTTCATGAACTTAGGTTACATGCATATATTCAATTCAATTCAATTGCATTCCATTCCATGAGTAATAAAACTTAGGTTAAAATTAATCATCTAATTTCATGAACCTAGGTTCATAAACACTTAACAGCTTGAGAAAATGCGCTAACAGCTTGAGAAATTTAACTAACAGCTCGAAACTTGCAAAAACATAATTTTTCAATTTAACTCAATTAAATAATAAAACTTAGGTTAAAATTAATCAGGTAATTTCATAAACCTAGGTTTATAAAACACTTAACAGCTGGAGTAAATGCACTAATAGTTTGAGAAATTGAACTAACAGCTCGAAACTTGCAAAAACATAATTTTTCAATTAAACTCAATTAAATAATAAAACTTAGGTTAAAATTAATCATGAAATTTCATGAACCTAGGTTAAATGCAGATATTCAATTCAGTTCAATTGCATTCCATTCCATGAGTAATAAAACTTAGGTTAAAATTAATCATGTAATTTCATGACCCTAGTTTACATGCAGATATTTAATTAAATTCAATTGCTTTCCATTCCATGAGTAATAAAACCTTAGGTTAAAATTAATCATGTAATTTCATGAACCTAGGTTACATGCAGATATTCAATTCAATTCAATTGCATTCCATTCCATGAGTAAGAAAACTTAGGTTAAAATTAATCATGTGATTTCATGAACCTAGGTTACATGCAGATAAGCAATTCAATTCAATTGCATTACATTCCATGAGTAATAAAACTTAGGTGAAATTAATCATGTAATTTCATGAACCTAGGTTACATGCAAATATTCATTTCAATTCAATTGCATTCCATTCCGTGTGTAATAAGACTTAGGTTAAAATTAATCATGTAATTTAATGAACCTAGGTTACATGCAGATGTTCAATTCAATTCAATTGCATTCCATTCCATGAGTAATAAAACTTAGGTTAAAATTAATCATGTAATTTCATGAACCTAGGTCACATGCAGATATTCAATTCAATTCAATTGCATTCCATTCCATGAGTAATAAAACTTAGGTTAAAATTAATCATGTAATTTCATGAACTTAGGTTACATGCAAATATTCAATTCAATTCAATTGCATTCCATTCCATGAGTAATAAAACTTAGGTTAAAATTAATCATCTAATTTCATGAACCTAGGTTTATAAAACACTTAACAGCATGAGAAAATGCACTAACAGCTTGAGAAATTGAACTAACAGCTCGAAACTTGCAAAAACATAATTTTTCAATTTAACTCAATTAAATAATAAAGTTAGGTTAAAATTAATCAGCTAATTTCATGAACGTAGGTTTATAAAACACTTAACAGCTGGAGAAAATGCACTAACAACTTGAGAAATTGAACTAACAACTCGAAACTTGGAAAAACATAATTTGTCAATTTAACTCAATTAAATAATAAAACTTAGGTTAAAATTAATCATGAAATTTCATGAACCTAGGTTACATGCAGATATTCAATTCAATTCAATTGCATTCCATTCCATGAGTAATAAAACTTAGGTTAAAATAAATCATGTAATTTCCTGAATCTAGGTTACATGGAGATATTCAATTCAATTCAATTGCATTCCATTCCATGAGTAATAAAACTTAGGTTAAAATTAATTATGTAATTTCATGAACCTAGGTTACATGCAGATAAGCAATTCAATTCAACTGCATTCCATTCCATGAGTAATAAAACTTAGGTAAAATTAATCATGCAATTTCATGAACCTAGGTTACATGCAAATATTCAATTCAATTCAATTGCATTCCATGTGTAATAAAACTTAGGTTAAAATTAATCATGTAATTTCATGAACCTAGGTTACATGCAGATATTCAATTCAATTCAATTGCATTCCATTCCATGAGTAATAAAACTTAGGTTAAAATTAATCATCTAATTTCATGAATCTAGTTTACATGGAGATATTCAATTGAATTCAGTTGCATTCCATTCCATGAGTAATAAAACTTAGGTTAAAATTAATCATGTAATTTCATGAACCTAGGTTACATGCAGATATTCAATTCAATTCAATTGCATTCCACTCCATGAGTAATAAAACTTAGGTTAAAATTAATCATGTATTTCACGAACCTAGGTTACATGCAGATATTCAATTCAATTCAATTGCAATCCATTCCATGAGTATTAAAACTTAGGTTAAAATTAATCATGTAATTTCATGAACCTAGATTACATGCAGATATTCAATTCAATTCAATTGCATTTCATTCCATGAGTAATAAAACTTAGTTTAAAATTAATCATGTAATTTCATGAACTTAGGTTACATGCAGATATTCAATTCAATTCAATTGCATTCCATTCCATGAGTAATAAAACTTAGGTTAAAATTAATCATCTAATTTTATGAACCTAGGTTTATAAAACACTTAACAGCTTGAGAAAATGCGCTAAAAGCTTGAGAAATTGAACTAACAGCTCGAAACTTGCAAAAACATAATTTTTCAATTTAACTCAATTAAATATTAAAACTTAGGTTAAAATTAATCAGGTAATTTCATGAACCTAGGTTTATAAAACACTTAGGGTTCCATTACAAACAATTCGAGCTAAAATTGATTATTGTTCCTATACAGTTCGAACCATCTATGGGGTATTAGTTATTAATGACTGGACGAAACCAAGAAATAACCCCTCACGTGCGAAATTATAGAAGATCCCCTTTAAGATCAAACAATTCCATCGAATTGAGTACGCTGGTTTATCAAGAAGACGCAAGAAAAGTACAGCTTGAAAAAATGCACTAACAGCTTGAGAAATTGAACTAACAGCTCGAAACTTGCAAAAACATAATTTTTCAATTTAACTCAATTAAATAATAAAACTTAGGTTAAAATGAATCATGAAATTTCATGAACCTAGGTTACATGCAGATATTCAATTCAATTCAATTGCATTCCATTCCATGAGTAATAAAACTTAGGTTAAAATTAGTCATGTAATTTCATGAACCTAGTTTACATGCAGATATTCAGTTCAATTCAATTGCATTCCATTCCATGAGTAATAAAACTTAAGTTAAAATTAATCATGTAATTTCATGAACCTAGGTTTCATATAGATATTCAATTCAATTTAATTGCATTACATTCCATGAGTGATAAAACTTAGGTTATAATTAATCATGTAATTTCATGAACCTAGGTTACATGTAGATAAGCAATTCAATTCAATTGCATTCCATTCCATGAGTAATAAAACCTAGGTTAAAATTCATCATGTAATTTCATGAACCTAGGTTACATGCAAATATTCAATTCAATTCAATGGCATTCCATTTCATCAGTAATAAAACTTAGGTTAAAATTAATCATGTAATTTCATGAACCTAGGTTACATGCAGATATTCAATTCAATTCAATTGCATTCCATTCCATGAGTAATAAAACATAGGTTAAAATAAATCATGTAATTTCATGAATCTAGGTTACATGGAGGTATTCAATTCAATTCAAGTGCATTCCATTCCATGAGTAATAAAACTTAGGTTAAAATTAATTTTGTAATTTCATGAACCTAGGTTACATGCAGATAAGCAATTCAATTCAATTGCATTCCATTCCATGAGTAATAAAACTTAGGTAAATTTAATCATGTAATTTCATGAACCTAGGTTACATGCAAATATTCAATTCAATTCAATTGCATTCCATGTGTAATAAAACTTAGGTTAAAATTAATCATGTAATTTCATGAACCTAGGTTACATGCAGATTTTCAATTCAATTCAATTGCATTCCATTCCATGAGTAATAAAACTTAGGTTAAAATTAATCATGTATTTCATGAACCTAGGTTACATGCAGATATTCAATTCAATTCAATTCAATTGCAATCCATTCCATGAGTATTAAAACTTAGGTTAAAACTAATCATGTAACTTCATGAACCTAGATTACATGCAGATATTCAATTCAATTCAATTGCATTCCATTCCATGAGCAATAAAACTTAGGTTAAAATTAATTATGTAATTTCATGAACTTAGGTTACATGCAGATATTCAATTCAATTAAATTGCATTCCATTCCATGAGTAATAAAACTTAGGTTATAATTAATCATGTAATTTCATGAACCTAGGTTACATGTAGATAAACAATTCAATTCAATTGCATTCCATTCCATGAGTAATAAAAGCTTGGTTAAAATTAATCATGTAATTTCATGAACCTAGGTTATATGCAAATATTCAATTCAATTCAATGGCATTCCATTCCATGAGTAATAAAACTTAGATTAAAATTAATCATGTAATTTCATGAACCTAGGTTACATGCAGATATTCAATTCAATTCAGTTGCATTCCATTCCATGAGTAATAAAACTTAGGTTAAAATTAATCATGTAGTTTCATGAACCTAGGTTACATGCAGATATAAAATTGAAGTCAATTGCATTCCATTCCATGAGTAATAAAACTTAGGTTAAAATTAATCATGTAATTTCATGAACTTAGGTTACATGCAGATATTCAATTCAATTCAATTGCATTCCATTCCATGAGTAATAAAACTTAGGTTAGAATTAATCATGTAATTTCATGAACTTAGGTTACATGCAGATATTCAATTCAATTCAATTGCATTCCATTCCATGAGTAATAAAACTTAGGTTATAATTAATCATGTAATTTCATGAACCTAGGTTACATGTAGATAGGCAATTCAATTCAATTGCATTCCATTCCATGAGTAATAAAAGCTAGGTTAAAATTAATCATGTAATTTCATGAACCTAGGTTACATGCAAATATTCAATTGAATTCAATGGCATTCCATTCCATGAGTAATAAAACTTAGGTTAAAATAATCATGTAATTTCATGAACCTAGGTTACATGCAGATATTCAATTCAATTCAATTGCATTCCATTCCATGAGTAATAAAATTTAGGTTAAAATTAGTCATGTAATTTCATGAACCTAGTTTACATGCGGATATTCAATTCAATTCAATTGCATTCCATTCCATGAGTAATAAAACTTAAGTTAAAATTAATCATGTAATTTCATGAACCTAGGTTTCATATAAATATACAATTCAATTCAATTGCATTACATTCCATGAGTGATAAAACTTAGGTTATAATTAATCATGTAATTTCATGAACCTAGGTTACATGTAGATAAGCAATTCAATTCAATTGCATTCCATTCCATGAGTAATAAAACCTAGGTTAAAATTAATCATGTAATTTCATTAACCTAGGTTACATGCAAATATTCAATTCAATTCAATGGCATTCCATTTCATCAGTAATAAAACTTAGGTTAAAATTAATCATGTAAGTTCATGAACCTAGGTTACATGCAGATATTCAATTCAATTCAATTGCATTCCATTCCATGAGTAATAAAACATAGGTAAAATAATTCATGTAATTTCATGAATCTAGGTTACATGGAGGTATTCAATTCAATTCAAGTGCATTCCATTCCATGAGTAATAAAACTTAGGTTAAAATTAATTTTGTAATTTCATGAACCTAGGTTACATGCAGATAAGCAATTCAATTCAATTGCATTCCATTCCATGAGTAATAAAACTTAGGTAAATTTAATCATGTAATTTCATGAACCTAGGTTACATGCAAATATTCAATTCAATTCAATTGCATTCCATGTGTAATAAAACTTAAGTTAAAATTAATCATGTAATTTCATGAACCTAGGTTACATGCAGATTTTCAATTCAATTCAATTGCATTCCATTCCATGAGTAATAAAACTTAGGTTAAAATTAATCATGTATTTCATGAACCTAGGTTACATGCAGATATTCAATTCAATTCAATTGCAATCCATTCCATGAGTATTAAAACTTAGGTTAAAACTAATCATGTAATTTCATGAACCTAGATTACATGCAGATATTCAATTCAATTCAATTGCATTCCATTCCATGAGCAATAAAACTTAGGTTAAAATTAATCATGTAATTTCATGAACTTAGGTTACATGCAGATATTCAATTCAATTAAATTGCATTCCATTCCATGAGTAATAAAACTAGGTTATAATTAATCATGTAATTTCATGAACCTAGGTATATAAAACACTTAACATCTTGAGAAAATGCACTAACAGCTTGAGAAATTGAACTAACAGCTCGAAACTTGCAAAAACATAATTTTTCAATTTAACTCAATTAAATAATAAAGTTAGGTTAATTTAATTAGGTAATTTCATGAACCTAGGTTTATAAAACACTTAACAGCTGGAGAAAATGCACTAACAACTTGAAAAATTGAACTAACAGCTCGAAACTTGGAAAAACATAATTTGTCAATTTAACTCAATTAAATAATAAAACTTAGGTTAAAATTAATCATGAAATTTCATGAACCTAGGTTACATGCAGATATTCAATTCAATTCAATTGCATTCCATTCCATGAGTAATAAAACTTAGGTTAAAATAAATCATGTAATTTCATGAATCTAGGTTACATGGAGATATTCAATTCAATTCAATTGCATTCCATTCCATGAGTAATAAAACTTAGGTTAAAATTAATTATGTAATTTCATGAACCTAGGTTATTGCAACCTAGGTTACATGCAGGTTAAAATTAATCATGTAATTTCATGAACCTAGGTTACATGCAGATATTCAATTCAATTCAATTGCATTCCATTCCATGAGTAATAAAACTTAGGTTAAAATTAATCATGTAATTTCATGAACTTAGGTTACATGCAGATATTCAATTCAATTCAATTGCATTCCATTCCATGAGTAATAAAACTTAGGTTAAAATTAAATCATGTAATTTCATGAACCTAGGTTACATGCAGATATTCAATTCAATTCAATTGCATTCCATTCCATGAGTAATAAAACTTAGGTAAAATTAAATATGTAATTTCATGAACCTAGGTTACATGCAGATATTCAATTAATTCAATTGCATTCCATGAGTAATAAAACTTAGTTTAAAATTAATCATGTAATTTCATGAACCTAGGTTACATGCAGATATTCAATTCAATTCAATTGCATTCCATTCCATGAGTAATAAAACTTAGGTTAAAATTAATCATGTAATTTCATGAACCTAGGTTACATGCAGATATTCAATTCAATTCAATTGCATTCCATTCCATGAGTAATAAAACTTAGGTTAAAATAAATCATGTAATTTCATGAATCTAGGTTACATGGAGATATTCAATTCAATTCAATTGCATTCCATTCCATGAGTAATAAAACTTAGGTTAAAATTAAATATGTAATTTCATGAACCTAGGTTACATGCAGATAAGCAATTCAATTCAATTGCATTCCATTCCATGAGTAATAAAACTTAGGTAAAATTAATCATGTGATTTCATGAACCTAGGTTACATGCAAATATTCAATTCAATTGAATTGCATTCCATGTGTAATAAAACTTAGGTTAAAATTAATCATGTAATTTCATGAACCTAGGTTACACGCAGATATTCAATTCAATTCAATTGCATTCAATTCCATGAGTAATAAAACTTAGGTTAAAATTAATCATGTAATTTCATGAACCTAGGTTTCATGCAGATATTCAATTCAATTCAATTGCATTCCATTCCATGAGTAATAAAACTTAGGTTAAAATAAATCATGTAATTTCATGAATCTAGGTTACATAGAGATATTCAATTCAATTCAATTGCATTCCATTCCATGAGTAATAAAACTTAGGTTAAAATTAAATATGTAATTTCATGAACCTAGGTTACATGCAGATAAGCAATTCAATTCAATTGCATTCCATTCCATGAGTAATAAAACTTAGGTAAAATTAATCATGTGATTTCATGAACCTAGGTTAGATGTAAATATTCAATTCAATTGAATTGCATTCCATGTGTAATAAAACTTAGGTTAAAATTAATCATGTAATTTCTTGAACCTAGGTTACATGCAGATATTCAATTCAATTCAATTGCATTCCATTCCATGAGTAATAAAACTTAGGTTAAAATTAATCATGTAATTTCATGAACCTAGGTTACATGCAGATATTCAATTCAATTCAATTGCATTCCATTCCATGAGTAATAAAACTTAGGTTAAAATAAATCATGTAATTTCATGAATCTAGGTTACATAGAGATATTCAATTCAATTCAATTGCATTCCATTCCATGAGTAATAAAACTTAGGTTAAAATTAAATATGTAATTTCATGAACCTAGGTTACATGCAGATAAGCAATTCAATTCAATTGCATTCCATTCCATGAGTAATAAAACTTAGGTAAATTTAATCATGTAATTTCATGAACCTAGGTTACATGCAAATATTCAATTCAATTCAATTGCATTCCATGTGTAACAAAACTTAGGTTAAAATTAATCATGTAATTTCATGAACCTAGGTTACATGCAGATTTTCAATTCAATTCAATTGCATTCCATTCCATGAGTAATAAAACTTTGGTTAAAATTAATCATGTAATTTCATGAACCTAGGTTACATGCAGATATTCAATTCAATTCAATTGCATTCCATTCCATGAGTAATAAAACTTAGGTTAAAATAAATCATGTAATTTCATGAATCTAGGTTACATAGAGATATTCAATTCAATTCAATTGCATTCCATTCCATGAGTAATAAAACTTAGGTTAAAATTAATTTTGTAATTTCATGAACCTAGGTTACATGCAGATAAGCAATTCAATTCAATTGCATTCCATTCCATGAGTAATAAAACTTAGGTAAATTTAATCATGTAATTTCATGAACCTAGGTTACATGCAAATATTCAATTCAATTCAATTGCATTCCATGTGTAATAAAACTTAGGTTAAAATTAATCATGTAATTTCATGAACCTAGGTTACATGCAGATTTTCAATTCGATTCAATTGCATTCCATTCCATGAGTAATAAAACTTTGGTTAAAATTAATCATGTATTTCATGAACCTAGGTTACATGCAGATATTCAATTCAATTCAATTGCAATCCATTCCATGAGTATTAAAACTTAGGTTAAAACTAATCATGTAATTTCATGAACCTAGATTACATGCAGATATTCAATTCAATTCAATTGCATTCCATTCCATGAGCAATAAAACTTAGGTTAAAATTAATCATGTAATTTCATGAACTTAGGTTACATGCAGATATTCAATTCAATTAAATTGCATTCCATTCCATGAGTAATAAAACTAGGTTATAATTAATCATGTAATTTCATGAACCTAGGTATATAAAACACTTAACATCTTGAGAAAATGCACTAACAGCTTGAGAAATTGAACTAACAGTTCGAAACTTGCAAAAACATAATTTTTCAATTTAACTCAATTAAATAATAAAGTTAGGTTAATTTAATTAGGTAATTTCATGAACCTAGGTTTATAAAACACTTAACAGCTGGAGAAAATGCACTAACAACTTGAAAAATTGAACTAACAGCTCGAAACTTGGAAAAACATAATTTGTCAATTTAACTCAATTAAATAATAAAACTTAGGTTAAAATTAATCATGAAATTTCATGAACCTAGGTTACATGCAGATATTCAATTCAATTCAATTGCATTCCATTCCATGAGTAATAAAACTTAGGTTAAAATAAATCATGTAATTTCATGAATCTAGGTTACATGGAGATATTCAATTCAATTCAATTGCATTTCATTCCATGAGTAATAAAACTTAGGTTAAAATTAATTATGTAATTTCATGAACCTAGGTTACATGCAGATAAACAATTCAATTCAATTGCATTCCATTCCATGAGTAATAAAACTTAGGTAAAATTAATCATGTGATTTCATGAACCTAGGTTACATGCAAATATTCAATTCAATTGAATTGCATTCCATGTGTAATAAAACTTAGGTTAAAATTAATCATGTAATTTCATGAACCTAGGTTTATAAAACACTTAACAGCTGGAGAAAATGCACTAACAACTTGAGAAATTGAACTAACAACTCGAAACTTGGAAAAACATAATTTGTCAATTTAACTCAATTAAATAATAAAACTTAGGTTAAAATTAATCATGAAATTTCATGAACCTAGGTTACATGCAGATATTCAATTCAATTCAATTGCATTCCATTCCATGAGTAATAAAACTTAGGTTAAAATAAATCATGTAATTTCATGAATCTAGGTTACATGGAGATATTCAATTCAATTCAATTGCATTCCATTCCATGAGTAATAAAACTTAGGTTAAAATTAATTATGTAATTTCATGAACCTAGGTTACATGCAGATAAGCAATTCAATTCAATTGCATTCCATTCCATGAGTAATAAAACTTAGGTAAAATTAATCATGTGATTTCATGAACCTAGGTTACATGCAAATATTCAATTCAATTGAATTGCATTCCATGTGTAATAAAACTTAGGTTAAAATTAATCATGTAATTTCATGAACCTAGGTTACATGCAGATATTCAATTCAATTCAATTGCATTCCATTCCATGAGTAATAAAACTTAGGTTAAAATTAATCATGTAATTTCATGAACCTAGGTTACATGCAGATATTCAATTCAATTCAATTGCATTCCATTCCATGAGTAATAAAACTTAGGTTAAAATAAATCATGTAATTTCATGAATCTAGGTTACATAGAGATATTCAATTCAATTCAATTGCATTCCATTCCATGAGTAATAAAACTTAGGTTAAAATTAAATATGTAATTTCATGAACCTAGGTTACATGCAGATAAGCAATTCAATTCAATTGCATTCCATTCCATGAGTAATAAAACTTAGGTAAAATTAATCATGTGATTTCATGAACCTAGGTTACATGCAAATATTCAATTCAATTGAATTGCATTCCATGTGTAATAAAACTTAGGTTAAAATTAATCATGTAATTTCATGAACCTAGGTTACATGCAGATATTCAATTCAATTCAATTGCATTCCATTCCATGAGTAATAAAACTTAGGTTAAAATTAATCATGTAATTTCATGAACCTAGGTTACATGCAGATATTCAATTCAATTCAATTGCATTCCATTCCATGAGTAATAAAACTTAGGTTAAAATAAATCATGTAATTTCATGAACCTAGGTTACATGCAGATATTCAATTCAATTCAATTGCATTCCATTCCATGAGTAATAAAACTTAGGTTAAAATTAAATATGTAATTTCATGAACCTAGGTTACATGCAGATAAGCAATTCAATTCAATTGCATTCCATTCCATGAGTAATAAAACTTAGGTAAAATTAATCATGTGATTTCATGAACCTAGGTTACATGCAAATATTCAATTCAATTGAATTGCATTCCATGTGTAATAAAACTTAGGTTAAAATTAATCATGTAATTTCATGAACCTAGGTTACATGCAGATATTCAATTCAATTCAATTGCATTCCATTCCATGAGTAATAAAACTTAGGTTAAAATTAATCATGTAATTTCATGAACCTAAGTTACATGCAGATATTCAATTCAATTCAATTGCATTCCATTCCATGAGTAATAAAACTTAGGTTAAAATAAATCATGTAATTTCATGAATCTAGGTTACATGGAGATATTCAATTCAATTCAATTGCATTCCATTCCATGAGTAATAAAACTTAGGTTAAAATCAATTATGTAATTTCATGAACCTAGGTTACATGCAGATAAGCAATTCAATTCAATTGCATTCCATTCCATGAGTAATAAAACTTAGGTAAAATTAATCATGTGATTTCATGAACCTAGGTTACATACAAATATTCAATTCAATTGAATTGCATTCCATGTGTAATAAAACTTAGGTTAAAATTAATCATGTATTTTCATAAACCTAGGTTACATGCAGATATTCAATTCAATTCAATTGCATTCCATTCCATGAGTAATAAAACTTAGGTTAAAATTAATCATGTAATTTCATGAACCTAGGTTACATGCAGATATTCAATTCAATTCAATTGCATTCCATTCCATGAGTAATAAAACTTAGGTTAAAATAAATCATGTAATTTCATGAATCTAGGTTACATAGAGATATTCAATTCAATTCAATTGCATTCCATTCCATGAGTAATAAAACTTAGGTTAAAATTAAATATGTAATTTCATGAACCTAGGTTACATGCAGATAAGCAATTCAATTCAATTGCATTCCATTCCATGAGTAATAAAACTTAGGTAAATTTAATCATGTAATTTCATGAACCTAGGTTACATGCAAATATTCAATTCAATTCAATTGCATTCCATGTGTAACAAAACTTAGGTTAAAATTAATCATGTAATTTCATGAACCTAGGTTACATGCAGATTTTCAATTCAATTCAATTGCATTCCATTCCATGAGTAATAAAACTTTGGTTAAAATTAATCATGTAATTTCATGAACCTAGGTTACATGCAGATATTCAATTCAATTCAATTGCATTCCATTCCATGAGTAATAAAACTTAGGTTAAAATAAATCATGTAATTTCATGAATCTAGGTTACATAGAGATATTCAATTCAATTCAATTGCATTCCATTCCATGAGTAATAAAACTTAGGTTAAAATTAATTTTGTAATTTCATGAACCTAGGTTACATGCAGATAAGCAATTCAATTCAATTGCATTCCATTCCATGAGTAATAAAACTTAGGTAAATTTAATCATGTAATTTCATGAACCTAGGTTACATGCAAATATTCAATTCAATTCAATTGCATTCCATGTGTAATAAAACTTAGGTTAAAATTAATCATGTAATTTCATGAACCTAGGTTACATGCAGATTTTCAATTCGATTCAATTGCATTCCATTCCATGAGTAATAAAACTTTGGTTAAAATTAATCATGTATTTCATGAACCTAGGTTACATGCAGATATTCAATTCAATTCAATTGCAATCCATTCCATGAGTATTAAAACTTAGGTTAAAACTAATCATGTAATTTCATGAACCTAGATTACATGCAGATATTCAATTCAATTCAATTGCATTCCATTCCATGAGCAATAAAACTTAGGTTAAAATTAATCATGTAATTTCATGAACTTAGGTTACATGCAGATATTCAATTCAATTAAATTGCATTCCATTCCATGAGTAATAAAACTAGGTTATAATTAATCATGTAATTTCATGAACCTAGGTATATAAAACACTTAACATCTTGAGAAAATGCACTAACAGCTTGAGAAATTGAACTAACAGCTCGAAACTTGCAAAAACATAATTTTTCAATTTAACTCAATTAAATAATAAAGTTAGGTTAATTTAATTAGGTAATTTCATGAACCTAGGTTTATAAAACACTTAACAGCTGGAGAAAATGCACTAACAACTTGAAAAATTGAACTAACAGCTCGAAACTTGGAAAAACATAATTTGTCAATTTAACTCAATTAAATAATAAAACTTAGGTTAAAATTAATCATGAAATTTCATGAACCTAGGTTACATGCAGATATTCAATTCAATTCAATTGCATTCCATTCCATGAGTAATAAAACTTAGGTTAAAATAAATCATGTAATTTCATGAATCTAGGTTACATGGAGATATTCAATTCAATTCAATTGCATTCCATTCCATGAGTAATAAAACTTAGGTTAAAATTAATTATGTAATTTCATGAACCTAGGTTACATGCAGATAAGCAATTCAATTCAATTGCATTCCATTCCATGAGTAATAAAACTTAGGTAAAATTAATCATGTGATTTCATGAACCTAGGTTACATGCAAATATTCAATTCAATTGAATTGCATTCCATGTGTAATAAAACTTAGGTTAAAATTAATCATGTAATTTCATGAACCTAGGTTACATGCAGATATTCAATTCAATTCAATTGCATTCCATTCCATGAGTAATAAAACTTAGGTTAAAATAAATCATGTAATTTCATGAATCTAGGTTACATGGAGATATTCAATTCAATTCAATTGCATTCCATTCCATGAGTAATAAAACTTAGGTTAAAATTAATTATGTAATTTCATGAACCTAGGTTACATGCAGATAAGCAATTCAATTCAATTGCATTCCATTCCATGAGTAATAAAACTTAGGTAAAATTAATCATGTGATTTCATGAACCTAGGTTACATGCAAATATTCAATTCAATTGAATTGCATTCCATGTGTAATAAAACTTAGGTTAAAATTAATCATGTAATTTCATGAACCTAGGTTACACGCAGATATTCAATTCAATTCAATTGCATTCAATTCCATGAGTAATAAAACTTAGGTTAAAATTAATCATGTAATTTCATGAACCTAGGTTTCATGCAGATATTCAATTCAATTCAATTGCATTCCATTCCATGAGTAATAAAACTTAGGTTAAAATAAATCATGTAATTTCATGAATCTAGGTTACATAGAGATATTCAATTCAATTCAATTGCATTCCATTCCATGAGTAATAAAACTTAGGTTAAAATTAAATATGTAATTTCATGAACCTAGGTTACATGCAGATAAGCAATTCAATTCAATTGCATTCCATTCCATGAGTAATAAAACTTAGGTAAAATTAATCATGTGATTTCATGAACCTAGGTTACATGCAAATATTCAATTCAATTGAATTGCATTCGATGTGTAATAAAACTTAGGTTAAAATTAATCATGTAATTTCATGAACCTAGGTTACATGCAAATATTCAATTCAATTCAATTGCATTCCATTCCATGAGTAATAAAACGTAGGTTAAAATTAATCATCTAATTTCATGAACCTAGGTTTATAAAACACTTAACAGCTTGAGAAAATGCACTAACAGCTTGAGAAATTGAACTAACAGCTCGAAACTTGCAAAAACATAATTTTTCAATTTAACTCAATTAAATAATAAAGTTAGGTTAATTTAATTAGGTAATTTCATGAACCTAGGTTTATAAAACACTTAACAGCTGGAGAAAATGCACTAACAACTTGAGAAATTGAACTAACAGCTCGAAACTTGGAAAAACATAATTTGTCAATTTAACTCAATTAAATAATAAAACTTAGGTTAAAATTAATCATGAAATTTCATGAACCTTGGTTACATGCAGATATTCAATTCAATTCAATTGCATTCCATTCCATGAGTAATAAAACTTAGGTTAAAATAAATCATGTAATTTCATGAATCTAGGTTACATGGAGATATTCAATTCAATTCAATTGCATTCCATTCCATGAGTAATAAAACTTAGGTTAAAATTAATTATGTAATTTCATGAACCTAGGTTACATGCAGATAAGCAATTCAATTCAATTGCATTCCATTCCATGAGTAATAAAACTTAGGTAAAATTAATCATGTGATTTCATGAACCTAGGTTACATACAAATATTCAATTCAATTGAATTGCATTCCATGTGTAATAAAACTTAGGTTAAAATTAATCATGTATTTTCATAAACCTAGGTTACATGCAGATATTCAATTCAATTCAATTGCATTCCATTCCATGAGTAATAAAACTTAGGTTAAAATTAATCATGTAATTTCATGAACCTAGGTTACATGCAGATATTCAATTCAATTCAATTGCATTCCATTCCATGAGTAATAAAACTTAGGTTAAAATAAATCATGTAATTTCATGAATCTAGGTTACATAGAGATATTCAATTCAATTCAATTGCATTCCATTCCATGAGTAATAAAACTTAGGTTAAAATTAAATATGTAATTTCATGAACCTAGGTTACATGCAGATAAGCAATTCAATTCAATTGCATTCCATTCCATGAGTAATAAAACTTAGGTAAAATTAATCATGTGATTTCATGAACCTAGGTTACATGCAAATATTCAATTCAATTGAATTGCATTCCATGTGTAATAAAACTTAGGTTAAAATTAATCATGTAATTTCATGAACCTAGGTTACATGCAGATATTCAATTCAATTCAATTGCATTCCATTCCATGAGTAATAAAACTTAGGTTAAAATTAATCATGTAATTTCATGAACCTAGGTTGCATGCAGATATTCAATTCAATTCAATTGCATTCCATTCCATGAGTAATAAAACTTAGGTTAAAATAAATCATGTAATTTCATGAATCTAGGTTACATAGAGATATTCAATTCAATTCAATTGCATTCCATTCCATGAGTAATAAAACTTAGGTTAAAATTAATTATGTAATTTCATGAACCTAGGTTACATGCAGATAAGCAATTCAATTCAATTGCATTCCATTCCATGAGTAATAAAACTTAGGTAAAATTAATCATGTGATTTCATGAACCTAGGTTACATGCAAATATTCAATTCAATTGAATTGCATTCGATGTGTAATAAAACTTAGGTTAAAATTAATCATGTAATTTCATGAACCTAGGTTACATGCAAATATTCAATTCAATTCAATTGCATTCCATTCCATGAGTAATAAAACGTAGGTTAAAATTAATCATCTAATTTCATGAACCTAGGTTTATAAAACACTTAACAGCTTGAGAAAATGCACTAACAGCTTGAGAAATTGAACTAACAGCTCGAAACTTGCAAAAACATAATTTTTCAATTTAACTCAATTAAATAATAAAGTTAGGTTAATTTAATTAGGTAATTTCATGAACCTAGGTTTATAAAACACTTAACAGCTGGAGAAAATGCACTAACAACTTGAGAAATTGAACTAACAGCTCGAAACTTGGAAAAACATAATTTGTCAATTTAACTCAATTAAATAATAAAACTTAGGTTAAAATTAATCATGAAATTTCATGAACCTTGGTTACATGCAGATATTCAATTCAATTCAATTGCATTCCATTCCATGAGTAATAAAACTTAGGTTAAAATAAATCATGTAATTTCATGAATCTAGGTTACATGGAGATATTCAATTCAATTCAATTGCATTCCATTCCATGAGTAATAAAACTTAGGTTAAAATTAATTATGTAATTTCATGAACCTAGGTTACATGCAGATAAGCAATTCAATTCAATTGCATTCCATTCCATGAGTAATAAAACTTAGGTAAAATTAATCATGTGATTTCATGAACCTAGGTTACATACAAATATTCAATTCAATTGAATTGCATTCCATGTGTAATAAAACTTAGGTTAAAATTAATCATGTAATTTCATAAACCTAGGTTACATGCAGATATTCAATTCAATTCAATTGCATTCCATTCCATGAGTAATAAAACTTAGGTTAAAATTAATCATGTAATTTCATGAACCTAGGTTACATGCAGATATTCAATTCAATTCAATTGCATTCCATTCCATGAGTAATAAAACTTAGGTTAAAATAAATCATGTAATTTCATGAATCTAGGTTACATAGAGATATTCAATTCAATTCAATTGCATTCCATTCCATGAGTAATAAAACTTAGAGTAAATTACATAAATGGTCCCTGTGGTTTGTTCAAAATTATGAAAACGGTCCCTCAACTTCCAAACTTGCAGTGCCGGTCCTTCAAACCACTTTTTACTTGCAGAATTGGTCCTCCTGTTTCTAATTTTTTTTTTAAAAATGACGATTTTGCCCTTCTTTTAATTACAAGTTTGGTAATTTCAATTTTGGTCCCTTTTCTTAATTTTTCATTTTTGGTTTTAAATTTGAAATAATAATTTAATAATTTATGATTTTGATTCATTATTAATTATATTATTATTATATTCTCATTATCATCATTATTATTATTATTATCATTATTATCATCATTTATATCTATTTATTTTGTAAAATAAATCTATGTCTTTAGTAAAAATTATTTTTATTTATATACTTAATTAGTCAAGTTATACATCTTTTTATGTATTCAATTTATTTATTAAAGTTTTATTTATTTATTAAAGTTTTATTTATTTATCTTTTATTGGTTAAACTATTTGTATAATTTTATCATTTATACTTTTTCATCAAACTATTTCATTACGTTGATAAATTTTGAATTTATGTAAATTTTGATTTAAATTTACTAATTCATTACGTTTTGATTTAAGTTTACAAATATTTTGTTACGCTAATATGTTTTTTTTTGAATTCATTATTTTATTTGTTTGGTTTTAAAAAATGCCTTAAATTACAAATATATATTAAAAATAAATAATTTTACAAATCATTTCATAAATAAACAAATAATATTTTTTTATTTAGATTTATAGATAAAGTACATATAAGATATAATTTGAATGTAGAGTTAAATCTTATCTATTTATTAATATTTAAAGATGTAAAAAATAATATATTGTATTTATATTTTATATTTATTAATCTTTATAGATATTAGAAATAATGAATAATATTCATCTTTTAGTTTATTTTATTAAAATTAATATATTTTGCTACGTTAATACATTTTGATTTAAATTTAGTATTTTTATTTTTTTAATTTTAATATTTTGTTATGCCTATACGTTTTGATTTCAATACAGTGTTTAATCTCTTTGATTTGCAAGTTTTGTTTATACATGAATATGTTTTATTCGTTTTCACTTAAATATTTTAATTGTCACTTAAGTATTAACGTAGCAAAATTTTAAATCAAAACAAATAAAATAATAAATTCAAATCAAAACGTACTTGCATAACAAAATATTTAAATCCAAACAAATAAAACAATAAATTTAAATAAAAACTTATTAGCGTAACAAAATATTTAAATCAAAAATAATAATTAGCAAACTTAAATCAAAACGTAATGAATTAGTAAATTTAAATCAAAATTTACACAAATTCAAATTTATTAAAAGTAATGAAATAGTTTGATCAAAAGTATAAATAATAAAATTATACAAATAGTTTAAACAATAAAATATAAATAAATAAAATTTTAATAAATAAATTGAATACATAAAAAGATGCATAACTTAACTAATTAAGTATATAAATAAAAATAATTTTTTAGTAAAAAAATATAGATTTATTTTACAAAATAAATAGGTGCAATTAATAATAATAATAATATAATTAATAATGAATCAAATCATAATTTATTAAATTAATATTTCAAATTTAAAACCAAAAATGAAAAATTAAGAAAAGGACCAAAATTGAAATTACCAAACTTGTAATTGAAAGAAGGGTAAAATCGTCATTTTTAAAAAATTTAGAAACAGAAGGACCAATTTTGCAAGTAAAAGTGGTTTGAGGGACCGCCACTGCAACTTTGAAAGTTGAGGGACCATTTCCATAATTTTGAACATACCACAGGGACCATTTCTGTAATTTACTCTAAAACTTAGGTTAAAATTAATCATGTAATTTCATGAACCTAGGTTACATGCAGATAGATATTCAATTCAATTCAATTGCATTCCATTCCATGAGTAATAAAACTTAGGTTAAAATTAATCATGTATTTCATGAACCTAGGTTACATGCAGATATTCAATTCAATTCAATTGCAATCCATTCCATGAGTATTAAAACTTAGGTTAAAATTAATCATGTAATTTCATGAACATAGGTTACATGCAGATAAGGAATTACTCAATTAAGCTCTGATTTATAGAAACATTTCATTTCCTACGTTATATACAAATAATCAATTCATTTCCATTATTCCAATAAATTACATGAATAATAAAATAAAACTTAGGTTGAAATTAATCAAGTAATTTTATAAACTTTTAACAAATTGAGAAAATGCACTAACAACTTGCGAAATTGACAAAAATACCCTTACTAATATAATTGCATGTATATTATTTTTAGGGGCATTTACGTCATTTCAGTTTATGAAAATTGCGGCATGTAATGACCACGCACATTTTACCATCACCCTTTTCCTATTCCTGCCATTCGTCTTCCCCAATGTCAGAACAGAGCATAACCTATACCTGCAAATCATCATTTCAAACTCTCTCCAAGCAACTACGCAAATCCGATTAACGACTATGGAGCTTCCAGACGAAGTAATAGCTAGAATATTGGGGTTTTTGGGGGCATCAAGTGCCTTTGAAGTTTTTAAAAGCAAGAAAATGTAAGTTTCCTAACCCTATCATATACTGTTGGGTACAATTCATAATAGAGTTGAAAATAATTAATTTGTAAAAGTTCAGAGTTTAATTTGTAAATACTCAATAGTTATAATTGAGTATAAATATGTGTGAGTTGTACTGTTAATGTATGGTTGGAAAATAGAAGATACAGATTGAGAGGATTGCTGTGCAAGTCACCAAGAACCGAATGTAATATCTTTTCTCTCAAAATAATCATTAGACATATTGTAATGATAATTGTTGTTTTTGTTCATATGTTTGTTTTATGTTGAATGAATTGCTTGAAATATGAATTCACAATTGGTATCAGAGACTAATGTGGCTGATTTTTTAGTGATTTTGAGTGAATTTGAATCTGAATTTTGAAAAATATTCAAACACTGTTACATTCGTTTTTATCAAAATTCAGAAAATCAATTTTGGATTTTGATTTTGTGGATGAAATGTTCTGAAAATTGGAACGAAGGTGGAGCATTTAAAGTCGAATCTATTGTGATAAACATCAGATTTTAATTCCAATCACACAAGATTTAATTTTGATTTTACTGAATTTTTGAAAAAGTGTATGTTCTTGAGGTTTTTGATCGATTTTTGGATTTTAATATGAAATTAGCCAAAGTTGTTTTTCAAAAAGTGTTGTGTGTGAAAACCGCAGCTTCAATTTCAATCTGGAATCAATTCGTGGATTTTTGTTGGAAATTGTAATTTTGAACTTGATTTTAATCAGTTCCTGTTCAAACTCGGGTAACACTGAATTCCTTGTTTTAATCGAGTTTGATCAAGTTGTTATTCGAGTTTGTATGTGTTTCATTCGAGTTTTATAAACCTATCACCCGAGAAAACATGCTTAATCAATCGAGTTTCATTGCACATTAATCGAGTTTAGTCTCTATTCATTCGAGTTTCATCAAAGTCCATTCAATTTCATTCGAGTTTGCTTAGTGCTTTGACCGAGTTTTATCAATGCTTTGACCGAGTTTGACCACTTGTTATTCGAGTTTCATACTTCATTGACCGAGTTTCATAAAGCTTTGATCGAGTTTAACTTCTTTGTAATTCGAGTTGATTTCTATTTCATTCGAGAAAGTTCAAGGGTGATTCGAGTTGAACATAAGTTCATTCGAGTTCAACATAACTTCATTCGAGTTTCATCCCATATCATTCGAGTTTTGACTATTTGACCTATACTGCTTAAATTGTCATAACTTTTGACTGGAACATCGTTAGACAGCCTACCATACGCCAAAACGAAGCTTACGGGCATTTTTCTGCAGAAAATCTAAAATTTCAATGTCAAAAAGTCAAATCAGAGCTGATTTTTAACAAATTAATCATTCAAGATTCATTTTTTTTTCAATCAAGATTCATTCAAATTTCATAAGTCCATAAAAGATCTTGGAAGTTCATATTTCTGCAATTCATAATGGTGTTTGAACAATTTTCAAAGTCTGAGCTGATTGTCAAACATACTGAATCTGAGAAGATTCGTAAGAACAATTACGACATTCTCGTTCAGTTAAATACTGATAAACATTTGGCGTTACGTGACGTACGAATACTGAATGAAGAAATTCAGAGCTTAAAAGAAAAACAAAACTCTGAGAGTTGTGCTCATCAATTGAAAATATCTGAATTACTTAAAGAACTTGATGAACTGAAACAAGAAAATTTTCAGAATACAACTCAACTAAAATATCTTTTGCCTGAAAGATCTGATCTTTACAAGAAAGTTAAAAATCTTGAAGAATTACTTTCTAAGACAAATCATACTGATCAAAATTGTGGTTTAAACAAATCGGAAGAATTTTTTGCTCTTGAAAAAGAGTTGTCTTGAACTAAAGATTCTTTTGAGAAGGAAAGACATGCGTTATTACTGAAATAACAAGATTTTAAAACAAAATCTAAGTTGTTTGAAGATGAAAGAAAGATGTTTTTAATAAAAGAACAATATTTTAAAACTGATCTCCAATCATTTGATAATGACAGAAATTTTTATTTGGTCATTATCAAAGGATTAGAAGATCAAATACTTCATCTTTCTAAACAATTTAATGAATTTCCTTCTTTAAAAGAATCAGAGGTTAAAGATCATTCAGTTTTTTCAAAATCTAAAGTTGATCAATCTGATTTATCTACCAAAAGTGAAAAGAATCTAACTGAATTTTCTAAATTTGATTCTTCTTTGGATCTTAAACTTAAGTATCTGTTAAAGATACACAAAGGCAAAGATAAAATTGTTGAACAACTTCCGGTCAAGATTTACACCGGTGAATCTTCGAAGTCAAATTTTCCTAAAGTTTCTGAAAATACTGGTCATTCTAATCAGAAAACATTTTCACAGAAAAATACCAAGTATTATCAGAAACAGGCAAGAACCGGACAATTTTTCAAAAAGAAGAGTTCGCAAAAGTCTGATCATTCAATTTCAAGTTTCTTTAGAAATTCAGATAATCATTTTTCTCATACTCAAAGAAATTTGTTTTCTGCTTTTGAGAAAGAACCTGATAGTTATAACTTGCAATGGGTACCTAAATCCAAGTACAAGTGGGTACCAAAACCCGTTTTGAAAAGGGTACCCAAGAGCGCTAGCAAGTCTGGATCCAAATCTGTTTGGATACCAAAGACATCTTAAATTTTGCAGGTTATAGGTTTCTTATCATTTCAGATAAGAACCCGTTCTTCAATTCAACATAGGCTCTTGATTACTTCTGATCAAGACCCAGTCTTCAGTTTGTAAAGGCTCCTACTCATTTCAGAATAGGATCTGGGCTTCATTGCATAATGGTTCTTGATTACATCAGATCAAACCCCGCTTCTCAAAGCCAAAAGGTTTCTAGTTATATCAGACTAGAACCCGGACTTCACCTCATCAGGCTTTTAGTTAGTACAGACTAGAACCCGGGCTTCATTTAAATAGGTTTTTGTACTTCTCGGTACAGAACCCAAGCTAAAGGCTTTTAGTTACATCAGACTGAAACCCGAGCTTTCGCACTAAAGGCTTCTAATCATTCCAGATTAGACCCAATTCTGAAAGGAGAATCTTTCTGGAATTCCTGCCCTGCATTAACTCTGATGCTGCATTGACAAAGAGGGAGTTTTATTTTTATAATTTTTTGCTCCTGATTTCATTCTATGAGTTGACTAACTGTGTGTGCTTATTTCCCGGGGGATTTTTAGACGCACTTTGACGATGACATTTTTCAAAAAGGGTGTGTGATTTTTACACGAAAATATTTGATACACACATAAAATAATTTTTGAGCTGAAAAGAAAATTTTTTCTGATTCTCTGAATCTATCATTGAGATTAGTTGATCTAATCTCTTTGATTTTCATAATCTCATTTCTTCTGAGATTTTCTTCATTTGTCTCCCATGTACTCTGAATTCTTCCAATCATTTTCATATTCTCCCAAGTGCTAATTCTTTCATAAAAATATGATTCATTTCATTTCTTATATCATATTTTACATTTCATTCTAATATCTGCCAACGCATCATTCTCCAACATTCATTCTAAATTACATCATCTAATTCATCTGAGCTAAAAATCCAAATTTTTAGCTATGATGATATCCCATGAGCTGAAACACTAAATACTATTTCTGCTGACTTCGATTATGCACCTAATTTGTGTGATAGGCATAAATATCGCTTCTATGGTCTAATCAGAACCGGAAGACCTACCCAAGAAGCAAACCATCTATAGTTTGTGTGGGTGAGGGTTCTTTAGGTTTATTAGTTCAGAAGTGTCAGTTATCACGGGATACTGACAGGGTCGAGCAGAGATAAATTGTAAAAGAGAGGGATATTTATATTGAAAGGAGATGGTGGTGCATCAGATCATGCTTTTGCTATAAAGCAGACTGAATTTATTTCTCAAAAGTGAGCCGGAGGGAGCTTAGTTGAAAAATGTTGAGAGCTGAGAGTTGAGAATGGATTTATAAGAAAAGAAAATCCTACCTACACTGTGTCTGCTGGGTAAACCACATAATCTATCAAGCCCTAGGCGACTTGATATTGAAAAAGACGTCATGGACCCAGTGACGCATGCATTTAACCCCACCAACTACTCAGTTATCTCTCAAAAGATTTCTGTTTCGATAATCACGAAGATATTGCTCATCTCTATCGATATATCATTCGGATATTATTGATATTGAAACAAGGAAGACATTTGCTTTGGTCTCCGACTTCATTTGATGCACATTGTGTCTGGAGCTGATTATATACACTTTTAGGACACATCGAGTCTGACAGTCTGCGTGACTATAAACTGCTAGTCCAAAGTGACTAAGCCGGAACAAATAAGAGTGATTCTTTAATGTTAAAGGATTTCATGATGACTATTTGGAAATCCTACAAGTGTTAACATTACGCCAGCGCTGAACGTAGGTCACATAGATTATGTCTATTGTGCAAACAAGAATCCTATGTGGACCTGGATTCGTCATTTCACAAAATGAATATGTTTCACCCAAAGTTGAAAAGCTTTGTTTTTGTTCTGAAAAGTTATAGTATCAATTCGAGGGGGAGTGAAATTTTTTAGGGGGAGTGATATAGATTTGTTTAGTATAGGTGGATAGGATATCAGTTTGAGGGGGAGAAAATCAATGTGTAATATTTCTGAATTGTAATTGTTGTTGTATTTCATCTACTGTGTATTCAATACATTAATGTCTCTGAAGATTTTACATGATGTTCATATTTCTTATGATCATCATGAGGGGGAGAAAAGCTAAAGTTCAGAGACAACTGTTGAGTAGTTTGAAGACAACTGAAGACAATTGCTAAATCATATCAAGACAATTGATCAAGGGAAAGAATTGAGACCTATTCATCATTCAAGGGGGAGTGTGCTTTCAAGAAAAGAGAAGATCAGAGAAGAAGAGATGTGAAGATCAGAGAGAGACTAATAAAGAAGATTTTATCATAAGATTCACAGATTGAAGAGAAGAGAGACAGAGATCTGAAGTCTCAGAAGAGATCAAAGAAAAAAAGAAGATTCAAGAAAAGAATCAACCTGAACAGAATTTTAATTGAAAATTGTTTTCATCTCTAAGAGGGAGATTGTTGGGTACAATTCATAATAGAGTTGAAAACAATTAATTTGTAAAAGTTCAGGGTTTAATTTGTAAATACTCAATAGTTATAATTGAGTATAAATATATGTGAGTTGTACTGTTAATGTACGGTTGGAAAATAGAAGATACAGATTGAGAGGATTGCTGCGCAAGTCACCAAGAACCGAATGTAATATCTTTTCTCTCCAAATAAACATTAGACATATTGTATTGATAATTGTTGTTTTTGTTCATATGTTTGTTTTATGTTGAATGAATTGCTAGAAATATGAATTCACATATACTATCGATTCAACTAAGATTATGATGTATTTGCCTATTTAAGAGATACATTAAGTTTAATGATCCGTAGCCCTTTAATTTGGGCTTTGATTTTAGATTTTCTGAATGAACATGACGTATTTGTCTATTTAAGAGTACGTTTTATTAAGCTTTTATGTTTGCATTCATTACAGTTGCAAAACCTTTAAACGCGAAGCTGAGTCTGACGTCGTTTACCGGATGATGGAAGTTGATTCCATCCTCACAATAGGGTTTAGGGGGCCAAAAACTTAACTGCTATACCTTCTGAGGGAGAAGGGAAACATTAACTTGCTCTTTAATGATGGATTGGTACACTTTATTTGCCATGCTTTCTATTGTTTTTTTTTTATTTGCCTAAACATGAAATACATATTTATGTTTCTGTATTGCCTTGATCAACAGTTAAATATAATTTATGCGGGTTTGGAGACGGAAGGAAAGGAGAAGCTGCAAAGGGCAGCACGTTCCGGATCGATTAACGCTAAGTTTCTCCTAGGAATGCTGCTAATGGCAGAAGGAGGACAGAGCGTAAACGACGCTAGGAGGCTGTTGAATGATGCCTTCAGAAACTCATCAACGCGTCCACAGTCAGTCACCGAAACGACTGCCAAAGTACGTCGGTTACTGATGCAGGATCGCATGAGGCTTCTACCGAGGCATTTCAACCAGTTGAGCCATTCTTGCCAACAACACAAGTGGCGAGATGTAGCATTAATTAGAGGGTTTGTTTTTGTAAATGAATACATTTTTATTTGTAATGTTTGTATTTGGGATGCTTGTTACCACAATTTTATACAGACTTGGGATGCGAATGTATGGTTTTGATACAATTATGTAATTACTTAAAGCAGCTTTTGATTTATAATACAACATATATATGTTTACGTTTATGTACAAATGTTGGTTTATCATTTTTGTTGGTTTGAATTCCAATTAGAGTAAGTTACTTAGCTTATATATAACTTTGGTTGTTAATGATATTCTAGCCGGTCACAATATAAGATTTAATTTATATCATATATTATCACTTACACAATATATATCACTTAACAGCTAGAGAAAATGCACTAACAGCGTGAGAAAATGAACTAACAATTCGATATTTGCAAAAACAGAATTTGTCAATTTAACTATACTGAAATAATAAAACTTAGGTTAAAATTAATCAAGAAATTATTTAGTAAACTTAGGTTATATATAATCTTTCATTTCCATTCCATTCCATGAACAATAAAACTTAGGTTAAAGTTAATCACATAATTATTTTGTAAACTACGTTTTGATTTATAATACAACATATATATGTTTACGTTTATGTACAAATGTTGGTTTATCATTTTTGTTGGTTTGAATTCCAATTAGAGTAAGTTATTTATCTTATATAAGTTTGGTTGTTAATGATATTCTAGCCATTCAAAATATAAGATTTAATTTGTATCATTATCACTTACACAATATATGTCACTTAACAGCTAAAGAAAATGCACTAACAGCGTGAGAAAATGAACTAACAGTTTGAGATTTGCAAAAACTGAATTTCTCAATTTAAATATACTGAAATAATAAAACTTAGGTTAAAATTAATCAAGAAATTATTTAGTAAACTTAGGTTATATATAATCATTTCATTTCCATTCCATTCCATGAACAATAAAATTTAGGTTAAAATTAATCATGTAATTATTTTGTAAACTACGTTTTGATTTATAATACAACATATATATGTTTACGTTTATTAACAAATGTTGGTTTATCATTTTTGTTGGTTCGAATTCCAATTAGAGTAAATTGCAAAAAATGGTCCTTAAACTATACCCAAATTGCAGGTATAAGTTATTTAGCTTATATAACTTTGGTTGTTAATGATATTCTAGCCGTTCAAAATATAATATATAATTTATATCATTATCACTTACAAAATAAAACAGGCAAAGAAGTTACATATATGTTAGAGTCGAACACGTGACCAGCCCAACACACTAACACCATCCACCACCTTTACCACTAAACTAAGTCATGCCTTTTTGAATTTTTTCATAAAACATTTCTGATATTTTTATTATTAATTTTGGACTGAAATATTTAAAACATGGAGCCAAAATTTATGCGAAAATTTAAAATTACACTTGCCGTTTTACATTCCTTAAACTTCGATAATTACAGTTAATGCCTACAAACACAATGATTAATATTCTTATACACTTTTCTGCCGAATCTTCATAATTTTTAATCTTTTTCAACTCTCTCCAAAAGAACTAAAGGATCATGAATACTGAAACCATGAACAATCAACTTGTTCTTCAGAATAATGGCGAGGCAGATGATCATGATGGATATGAATCAGAGGAGTACGATGATTATGATGAACAAAAAGAGATGGATCATGTTGCAATCAATGCAAGTCCAATCAAAATAGTAGTTCCGCCTAGGGGCATAACAAAGTTATCTAAGTTTCGCAACCGGTACAGCATACCCGGTGCATTGAAGCTCAAGGTAACGTTTGATACAATGGATAGGCTAACAGGAGATCACAGAATAGTGTTTGCAAGTTTTTTAAGAGACATGGTTCGTGAGCACATAGGCTTGAAGATTCTGACATGGAAGAAGGTCGATTCAGAAGCAAGAGCTAAGGTATGGGATGAAATCACGGTTAGTTTTAACCAATTATATATGTTTAATTTCTTAATGTTCAAAAATTAAACAACATTGCTGTTAATCAGATTTGTGTATTTAATTTGTTATTTTTCAGCAATATTTTGATGTTGATGAGACATACAGAAAGTTAATAATGAATCATCCTGGTGCACATCTGAGGAACATCAGAAGGAAATTGAGGGAAAAATACATACTACCCAACAAAGATACGCCTTCAAAACTAAATCAAGTCCCACCCAAGTATAGTGCAATTGTCAAGCACAAGGAATGAGTTGATTTTGTACAGTATACGAGCACGGAAGCTTACCAGGTTTTGGTTATATTATAATTAATTCCATACATATATCTTTTATATTATATATTGTGTTTGCAAACGTTAATTAACTATCATTTGGTTCTGAAATTTAGAAAAAGTCAGATGCATCTAAAGAGGCGCGCTCCATCTCTGTTTATCCGCATACTATCGGACGAGGTATATACGAATATGTGAAAAAAAAAACTGGTAACTACATTTATAGAACAGTAATTAATTTGTTTATGTTTTCTGTTTTCTATTTTCTAAGTACTGTATATATATACTAATTGGTTTAACTTTACATGTGTATTTGATGATTGTAAGATCGAAGAAAAAGTAATAGAAGCAGATGAAGAACCCCCACGTGGTATATTGTGGTTGAAAGGAAGGAAAAACAAAGAAGGGGTATTTCGAGATGAAAGGACTAAAGCAAAGGCTGATGAAGTAGTAATAATTTTGACATATATATATGCTTGACAGATATATGCTAATACATAATTATATTACATATTCATGTTTATTTTCATGAAACAAATTACTTAGTGCCTATTGGAATCTTTAATGCAGAGATCACCGAGGACAATATCAAAGCCAGAACCTTAATGGTTGATGAGGGGACTGATGCCTTGACAGAGGTATTTGGTCCCGAAAAGTCAGGATATGCAAGAGGAGTGGGCAGCGGAGTGACAATCAGAAAATATTTTAATATTCCTCGGAGAAAAGCATCGGATGATGAGAGAGTCAAACTACTTGAATCAGCACTTGCTGCTGAGAGACGCGAACGTGAAGCTGAGAGACGCGAGAGTGAAGCTGATCTGAGACGCGAACGTGAAGACAAAGAACTTCAGATAAAGTTGTTGACAACGAAAGTGGAAGATACACAGGCAATGGTTCACCAACTTATGGCTCTGTATTCTGCACAAGGGGAGAAGCCAGAATCATTGTCAACTCATGCACCAGAATCTGAGGAAACCATTTATTGTAATAATTATGCTAATTAACATTTTATACGTACATTTATTTTACTAACAAATGCATTTCTTAATTTTTATTGCAGGTGTCTCCACCATTGGTCGTTAATCCTAACGGCGCCACTACTCATCAGGATGATGGCCAATTTGCGAAGGAAAAGCCAGATGTACAAACAAATGCAAGTATTCAAATATTTGAATTAAATTGATAAGTTTAATACTATTTTCGAGTTCACTGTGATTTAATAGTTTTACATATATACATGACTTATTAATTTACTGAGTTTTATGTATAGGAATCGATTGGTAAATCTGTTGGCGAGCCAAACAGCACGCCGCCTGATTCACAAGTCACGAAAAATACTAAACCCAGGCAAAAGAGGCAGCACTTTCCAACAGTGCCAAAATGTTAGGCACAAAAAGGCCTCAGTCAAACCTGTTCTACATCTGAGGGGGAGATTTATAATCAAACCTGTTGATGCATTTGAAGGTTGAATTTAAGGCCTGTTATATGCCTTATTGAAACCTGAAAATGATTTGCAATATCAGTCTAAAGCTGTTCTATATGTTGCATGTGTTGCAACTAAGACAGTTTGTCCAAGCTGCTCTGTCTGCTGAACAGGCTGGACATAAACTGTCTACGCTGCTCTACACTGTTGAGCAGCTTGGGCATTTTTAAAGTGTTCTGTTCTTTGTGAACAGAACCTGTTCTTTGTGAACAGGCTAAACACTTTATGGAAGTTGTTTCCAAGTCATCATGTATTGTTTTTGACTACAAGATCAGTTTACAAAGTCGAAGACAAAGTGGAAAACAGAACTGCTCAGCCTGCCCACGCTGTTCTGTAACATGAAGACAAAAGGATATTTGAAAAAGGGTGACAGACCTTTTTCTTATATCAAAATAGGCCTTTACAAGGAAGAAAGACGCAAAGTTGACATTCCTAAATTAGTTAAAGGCAATGCAACAGTAGACAAAGTAAAAAGACAAAAGTTCTGCACATGTGAAGACAAGTCTGCTTTTCAGAAAAGTGCAGAAAATGTTATGTTGTCTTTTCAACAAGACTTCTCCTTTTTCATTTTGTCCAATGAAGATGTTTCTCTTAGATCCTCTGAGTGAGTATAAAAGGAAGCTTCTAAGGACAGAAAGAGGAGAGAAGAAAGCTAAGTGCTGAAACCAAGAGTGAACGTGCAAGTGTGATTTTCATGCATGCGAGCCTTCTGTGTAAACCAGCATCTGTGTGTCTAAGCTGTTTTACATAAGCTGTTCCCTTAAGTCTTGTAAACACAGTGAGTGCTTCTTAGTGAGTGTATTCATTGTATTCTAGTTTGAGTTTGTCTTAGACTAGTGAACATACTGTTGTATCTGTCATCTCAGCTTGAACTATTCCGCATTCAAGCTTGTTTGTAATTAACAAATTGTTGATAATACATACAAACATTGAGAAAAGAGTGTGTAGTTTTTAAATTGCTGTATTCACCCCCCCTCTACAGCTTATAACTATATACTTTGGGAACCTCTCGGGACCTACACAAAACAACCGCATGTATATAACTTTCTAACTCAGAATGATTACAGCTTTCACAAGAACCTCTATTCCTTTTGATTAGACGAAGAACACAGACTTTTCTTAGGCTTTTACAACCTTAGAGGCTTAGGAAAACTTAAAACAGAATAGCAGAATATTATGTGTGTATATTGAGAACTTCTGTCTACTCTATTTTTTCTATTATATTTGATTCCTTGTAAAACTACAATTTCTTCGAGAGATATCTTCAAATCTTCTGCTCTTTCTATTCGATTCGATATTATCAATAAGCAAATTCATCATTTGACTCTAGCAGCTTGAGTTTCTTGAACTAACAGATACAGAATTGTAACCACCCCATAAGTATGCTAACAACATGAACACCTCAACTAGCAGCTTCACATTTATACTACATGATATTTTCCCAACAATTTATTCTTCCAAAATACCCATACATACATTGATCTCCAGTTTAATCAAATTCTGATGCATGCATACATACAAATTTAAATTAAATACATAACAATCGTTATCATTTTCTTTAGATGTTCAGCTGTAGACTGTGGAACACAAGAGGGCAAGCATCATTGCTAAGGGTATTGTCTACCTGATAGATGAAAAACTGATGCTTCATAACACACCACTCCCAGATGATTGCTACAAAGTGTCCGTTGACCAATTGATAGTGGATGCAGCTTGTATTCTGGACGAAGGAAACAATGGTTTAATAACAGCTAAAGACGCAGTAGATGGTTTTTATGCATGGCCCAAGGACAAAGTGATTATTGATGAGGGTCACGAGGTATTTTATCTGCGTAGCTAGCTACATATGTGTGTGTGTATATATATATATATAGACACACACACACACACACACACACATATATATATATATATATATATATATATATATATATATATATGTATATTCATTTTAATTAGTGTTTCTTAGATATACGCCTTGTTTCTTATTACAGGTAACATCACCAGATTCTGGACAAAAGGCACCAGAAGTAAAACGATAGCGAAACAACCAAAAATCGATTTGTGCGACTAGTCATGATTTGCAAAGGCAAGCGAAGACCAGATTGAAGAGTCAAAAGTCATTACATTACAGTCCTCTTTAATATTTGATGCAATTACTATACATGTACATATTCCATTTTTTTGTGGTGTTATATAAATAAATATATCATATGGTCACACGTTGTAGCAATTGTTTGATTAAATATTTGTGTAACTAAATACAACATAAAATTTATGTGGTCATTGGGTGAACAATTATGGTCACACTTTTTAACACCTACGGTCACATTTGGCATAATTTTATGTGACCAAAGCCCCACACCAACACACTCGTTGTGTGACCAAATGGTTGCAATCAGCCACACACAAATAAAACTAAAGTGGGAATTTCATGGACAATAGTCACACAAAATACAAGCTTACCTCACTTAAAAGAGCACATGGTCACACTTTTTAACACCTACGGCCACATTTGGCATCATTTTCTTTCACATAAAATGATGCCAAATGTGGCCGTAGGTGTTAAAAAGTGTGATCATATGCTCTTTTAATTAACTTTTGCAACCACAATATATAATATGAAAGATATATGTGTGGAATTAATTATAATATAACCAAAACCTGGTAAGCTTCTGTGCTCGTATACTGTACGAAATCAACCCATTCCTTGTGCTTGACAATTGCACTATACTTGGGTGGGACTTGATTTAGTTTTAAAGGCGTATCTTTGTTCGGCAGTATGTATTTTTCCCTCAATTTCCTTCTGAAGTTCCTTAGATGTGCACCAAGACGATTCATTACTAACTTTCTGTATGTCTCATCAACATCAAAATATCGCTTCAAAATAACAAATTAAATACACAAATCTGATTAACAACAATGTTGTTTAATTTTTGAACATTAAGAAATTAAACATATATAATTGGTTAAAACTAACCGTGATTTCATCCCATAGCTTAGCTCTTGCTTTTGAATCGACCTTCATCCATTTCAGAATCTTCAAGCCTATGTGCTCACGAACCATGTCTCCTAAAAACTTGCAAACACTGTACAGTGATCTCCTGTTAGCCTATCCATTGTATCAAATGTTACCTTGAGCTTTAATGCACCGGGTATGCTGTACCGGTTGTGAAACTTAGATAACCTTGTTATGCCCCTAGGCAGAACTACTATTTTGATTGGACTTGCATTGATTGCAACATGATCCTTCTCTTGTTGTTCATCATAATCATCGTACTCCTTTGATTCATATCCATCATGATCATCTGCCTCGCCATTATTCTGAAAAACAAGTTGATTGTTCATGGTTTCAGTATTCATGATCCTTTAGTTCTGTTGGAGAGAGTTGAAAAAGACTAAAAATTATGAAGATTCGGCAGAAAAGTGTATAAGCAGATTAATGATTGTGTTTGTAGGCATTAACTGTAATTATCGAAGTTTAAGGAATGTAAAACGTCAAGTGTATTTTAAAATTTTCGCATAAATTTTGGCTCCATTTTTTAAATATTTCGGTCCAAAATTAATAATAAATTAATCAGAAATGTTTAATGAAAAAATTTAAAAAGGCATGATTTAGCTTAGTGGTAAAGGTGGTGGATGGGTTAGTGTGATGGTTGGTCACATGTTCGAGTCTAACATATATGTAACTTCTTTCCCTTTTTTATTTTGTAAGTGATAATGAAATAAATTATATATTATATTTTGAACAGCTAGAATATCATTAACAACCAAAGTTATATATGCTAAATAACTTATACCTGCAATTTGGGTATATTTTAAGGACCATTTTTTTGCAATTTACTCTAATTGGAATTCAAACCAACAAAAATGATAAACCAACATTTGTTAATAAACCTAAACATATATATGTTGTATTATAAATCAAAATGTAGTTTACAAAATAATTACGTGATTAATTTGAACCTAAGTTTTATTGTTAATGGAATGGAATGGAAATGAAATGATTATATATAACCTAAGTTTACTAAATAATTTCTTGATTAATTTTAACCTAAGTTTTATTATTTCAGTATAGTTAAATTGAGAAATTCTGTTTTTGCAAATATCGAATTGTTAGTTCATTTTCTCACGCTGTTAGTGCATTTTCTCTAGCTGTTAAGTGATATATATTGTGTAAGTGATAATATATGATATAAATTAAATCTTATATTGTGACCGGCTAGAATATCATTAACAACCAAAGTTATATATAAGCTAAGTAACTTACTCTAATTGGAATTCAAACCAACAAAAATGATAAACCAACATTTGTACATAAACGTAAACATATATTGTATTATAAATCAAAAGCTGCTTTCAGTAATTACATAATTGTATCAAAACCATACATTCGCATCCCAGGTTTGTATAAAGTTGTGGTAACAAGCATCCCAAATACAAACATTACAATTAAAAATGTATTCATTTACAAAGACAAACCCTCTAATTAATGCATCGTCTTGCCAGATGTGTTGTTGGCAAGAACGGCTCAAGCGGTAGAAATGTCTCGGTAGAAGCGTCATGCGATCCTGCATCAGTAACCGACGTACTTGGGCAGCCGTTTCGATGACTGACTGCAGACGCGTTGATGAGTTTCTGAAGCCATCATTCCTAAGAGAAACTTAGCATTAAGCGATCCGGAACGTGCTGTCCTTTGCAGCTTCTCCTTTCCTTCCGTCTCCAAACCCGCATAAAATATATTTTTAATTGTTGATCAAGATAATACAGAAGCATAAATATGTATTTCATGTTTAGGCAAATAGAAAAAACAATAGAAAGCATGGCATATAAAGTGTACCAATCCATCATTGAAGAGCAAGTTAATGTTTCCCTTCTCCCTCAGAAGGTATAGCAGTTCAGTTTTTGGTCCCCTAAACCCTATTGTGAGGATGGAATCAACTTCCATCATCTGGTAAACGACATCAGACTCAGCTTCGCGTTTAAAGGTTTTGCAACTGTAATGCATGCAGACATAAAAGCTTAATAAAACGTACTCTTAAATAGACAAATACGTCATGTTCATTCAGAAAATCTAAAATCTAAGCCCAAATTAATGGGCTATGGTTCATTAAACTTAATGTATCTCTTAAATAGGCAAATACATCATAATCTTAGTTGAATCGATAGTATATGATAGGGTTAGGAAACTTACATTCTCTTGCTTTTAAAAAGTTCAAAGGCACTTGATGCCGCCCCCCCCCCCCCCCCAAAAAAACCCCAATATTCTAGCTATTACTTCGTCTGGAAGCTCCATAGTCGTTAATCGGATTTGCGTAGTTGCTTGGAGAGAGTTTGAAATGATGATTTGCAGGTATAGGTTATGCTCTGTTCTGATGTTGGGGAAGACGAATGGCAGGAATAGGAAAAGGGTGATCGTAAAAGGCGCGTGGTCATTACATGCCGCCATTTTCATATACTGAAATCATGTAAATGCCCCTAAAAATAAAATACATGCTATTATATTAGTAAGGGTATTTTGGTCAATAGCTGGTTTGAGGTGGTAGTGCATTTTCTCAACTTGTTAAGTTTATAAAATTACTTGATTAATTTCAACCTAAGTTTTATTTTATTATTCATGTAATTTATTGGAATAACGGAAATGAATTGATTATCTGTATATAACGTAGGAAATGATATGTTTCTATAAATCAGAGCTTGAGTAATTTATAATTTATAAACCGACGTTCTAATGGAATGGAATGCAATTGAATTGAATTGATTATCTGTATGTAACCTAGGTTTATGAAATTACCTGATTAATTTTAGCCTAAGTTTTATTACTCATGGATTGGAATGCAATTGAATTGAATTGAATATCTGTATGTAACCTAGGTTCATGAAATTACCTGATTAATTTTAACCTAAGTTTTATTACTCATGGAATAGAATGATATTGAATTGAATTGAATATCTGTATGTAACCTAGGTTCATGAAATTACCTGATTAATTTTAACCTAAGTTTTATTACTCATGGAATGGAATGCAATTGAATTGAATTGCTTATCTGTATTTAACCTAGGTTCATGAAATTACCTGATTAATTTTAACCTAAGTTTTATTACTCATGGAATGGAATGCAATTGAATTGAATTGCTTATCTGTATGTAACCTAGGTTCATGAAATTACCTGATTAATTTTAACCTAAGTTTTATTACTCATGGAATGGAATGCAATTGAATTGAATTGAATATTTGTATGTAACCTAGGTTCATGAAATTACCTGATTAATTTTAACCTAAGTTTTATTACTCATGGAATAGAATGCAATTGAATTGAATTGCTTATCTGTATGTAACCTAGGTTCATGAAATTACCTGATTAATTTTAACCTAAGTTTTATTACTCATGGAATGGAATGCAATTGAATTGAATTGCTTATCTGTATGTAACCTAGGTTCATGAAATTACCAGATTAATTTCAACCTAAGTTTTACTACTCATGGAATGTAATGCAATTGAATTGAATTGAATATCTGTATGTAACCTAGGTTCATGTAATTACCTGATTAATTTTAACCTAAGTTTTATTACTCATGGAATGGAATGCAATTGAATTGAATTTCTTATCTGTATGTAACCTAGGTTCATGAAATTACCTGATTAATTTTAACCTAAGTTTTATTACTTATCAATTCGATAATCCATGCTTAATTTTATGCCTTTCCTTTCTCAAGCTCATCATACAAATCCTCATAATCTTCAATCTTCTAAGTAAACACTGGAAAGTAAAAGTTCTCTTCAAGTTGCTTTGTATATGAATGTTTCATGGAACTCAATCTAAATCTTGATTTCCGTTTGTGAATAAGTTTCTTCTTAGTTCTCATCTTAATCACATGTGCTCCAAGCCTGGTTCTGTGAGCTTTGGTGATTTCATAAACGAGATGATCATCCAACTGAATCTATTTATTTGAATAGATTATACTTGCTAAAGTATCTTTGAGAAATGGATCTATTCTATGGTGATTCTCCCAATTGATCTATTCATCAAGAAACTTTTCTCTTTCTTCTCTCTTCTTTGGTCTTTCTAACGAACTCTTCATTTGATTAAGCTCTTATTGAATCTTATGCTACATAGCTTTTCTTAGTCATGCTTCTCTTTCAGTTTCTCCAACTAAGAGATAATCAATACATTCTTCTTTTACCTTTAAAAGTTGTTCCCATGGGTAAATTTGTAGTTGATAAGGTCGGATTCCAGATGTCTAACCAGAGAGAATGATTGGTGCTATAGGTTCTAAAGTTGGTTTTTTTTTGTGACTTGAACCTAAGGTTTAGGTTGGGAATGCTAAAAAATGTGTTTTTCTAACAATGATTGAACTGGTACGGGAGTTGGACTGGATCAGGGCTAGAACCTTCTGTATTTGATGATGATTCCCCAAATACTTCCGACTCACTCCTATTATTAACCAACTCTTCATCATCTACGTCCTCAATCCCCACAATCTCAGTAACTTTTAACCTCTTCAACGTTGGTTCTTTTTTTAGCTTCCTCTACAATTATCTATTTTATCACAATATTTAATTTTCTCAATTGAAGGATATTCAACAGCTAACGGAGTAACATGGCTTGGTGAAGATGTTACAACCATTTGCAACTGTTCAGATTCAACCGCTTTCTCTTAAACCCCTATAGTAACTCCACCTCTAGTCTCTTTCTCTGTAGCTCCACTCTTTTCCCTTAAATCACTTGCAATATCTTTTACCAATTGATAAGTACAAAACTAACTCAATCTAATAATATTTATCAAGAGATATAGAATTTAAAGATTCACAGTGAGAGAAAAATAAGGATGATATTTCTTTTAAAGCAAAGTTACGTTCATTACACATCATTATACCTTAGCATGAAGATTACAAACAATAAAAAATAACCCTCTTAACTTTGCAAACTATAATGTACTCACACTACAAGGTTTGAGGGAATAGAGACGACAGATGTCGCCCCTAATACACCCATTTGTCACCCCTATTGCCTTTAGAGGCGACATGTCGCCTGTAATACTTCTTCACTAATGCTCTGTTGTCACCCCTATTGGGTCGCCTCTATTATTTGTTGTTGCCTCTATTGTGTCGTTACGGGCCGTCGTTGTGACCCGCCGATTTAATCCTTAAATCCACTATTTAGCTCAGAGAAGTAACGGTCGAATCCACAGGGAGTGTGGTCGTAATTAGGATTAGGTTATTAGACGTATAAGTTTAAGTTTACTAAAAGCATTTAAATTGTGAAATTGTGGATTTGAATTAGTTGTTTAGAGTAATGGTTTGCTATTGCTTGTAACTAAAATTAAGAACGAAGTAACTCACGAAGAATATAAACAATCAAGAGACGAACAACCATTCACGGAATCACCACGGCATAAGTATTACCCACTATAATTTCATGCAATGATCACATAGACATAATCAATTGCGCGACTAAATTAATCAAATGTATTTTAACCAATAACTCTCGGCATAGCGCATGCAAAATTAATACTCGTCTTAATCCCTAATCTAATGGACTCGGCATGAATAATAACACCACTATAAACTATCTTGCTTTTACCAATCGCAAGACATAATCATGATCATAGCCAAATGTTTATCATTTGCATACACATAATAGATCTCGCTTAATACGAATGCATCAAAACATATAAATTAAAGAAGAGTAAACTTAGCCGTAGATCCTCCGCAAACGGCTAATGGGATTAGCCGCTCATCGTATGCTCGTTACAATCACATATATGAACTATTGGGTAGCTTGCGAACCACCGTCTTCGTTCTCGTATAGTAGATCCACTCCTGCAGGGCTTCGGCACACTTGCACACACGTAAGGACTCTTCTTCAAAGCTGCCCCTTCACTCATATTTATAGGGAAGTCGAGATTAGGGTTTCCAGGGTTGAAAAACGCATTTTGGCGCCGCACTAGCGCAGGCCAGGCGCAGGCCTGTGCCCCCCCCCCCCCCCCCCCCGCGCCCGGATGCGGCTAGGGTTTAGCTGGCATGTGCTGGAACGTATCTGGATAGTTTGGGCGCTTTGTGGAGCGCAGGGTGGTGCAGGCCTGCGCCCCCCTCAGGATGATTTGCTCTGAATTCTCTCAGATTGCTTCTTTTTATCATCTTGGCCCTGAAATACAACCTTGGAGTAATAATATGGATTTTACGAAGTATCAGTGCTTAAAATGATCATAATATAACTCAGAAACCATATAAATTATAGATTTATCAAATCTCTCCAACTTAACTCTTGGTCTTCCCGAACAAACTTTTGGAATCAGAACTAACTAAGTAACGAGCATGAATTGGCAGTGAGTCTAGGAATTTTATGTCAAGCTAGCCTTCGTACTAATGCATTAAAATTTTTAACATGTAAATTGAAGACATTTTCAGTTAAAATATACTTCTCTTATAATTTATATAATGTATCTCACTTTTAAAAATACCCTTTTGGCTCAAGGTTACGATACTTAAAACATGTGGGTCTTCCAACCATCTTTTTCCTCTTTGCATGTTTACAACAAAATTTCTTTTTAATACCATGCTTCTATCTATTTTCTTTTCACTATATTAGCTAGATGGTCCATGTAACGAGATTTCGGTCAATCGCTCCCAAACCAAATGGTTTTAGGGGACTAGGCATGAGTGGTACCCCTACGGACTTAGTTTCTCGAACCATCTAAGCTACAATTATCTTACTTTCGAGGCTAAAAACATGATTAAGTTCTCCCCCTTATTGCATGAGTTTCCAAAATCTTTTGACACATTACTTATATTTAAGCCCAAATAAATTTTAACGTACTTGAATTCATTTTACATGGCAAAAATTTTTATTATTACTACGACTCTTTTTCTTAATTATAAAATATCCTGTCAACACTAGCCAATTCCCTCGCACATGTATTTTCTAAGTATCATCATGTTCCACGGCCTGATCGGAAAACAAGACTCAAATGGGGAAGACATGACAGACTATATAAATATTACAAACTCTAAATAGGACTAGGCTAAGAACTAAAAATAAATAAACATTACGATAAAGAAATTAAATGCATACCAAAATAAAATAAAATAAAAGACAGAAAAGTAGAGAATAAGGAAAGATAGTACCCGATCTTCAAATGGAGGAGGCGGCAGAGGAGGACCGAAGATGCTGTGGAAGAAGTCGGTATACGGTGTCTGGCCATGGGTGAACTGTGCAGTCGGCTGAACCAAGTGAGGAGGCATCGGATCTGGGAGGTCCTGCCGGCATGCGCCAGATATCGCTGATAAGTATCTACAACATGCTTATAGGCCTGATAGTCGGGCATCATGTAATCCTCATAAGACTGATATGGCATACCGGCTGTGGAGTCCTCGTGACGTCGGACTCCCTCCCAATATGCCCAGTCATGGTGATGGTAATAGGCATTTTGATATGCCAGGACTCTCTGCTAAGTGATCGACCTTGTCATAAATATGGGTCATGCGCCCATTAATCTCATCTAGCCGCTGGGTTACATCCTCTTGGAACTCACCCTGACCCACGGCTATATCCTTAATCCACCTCATCATGCGGTCAAAATCAAAACTGTCATTACCTCGACTGCGCGAGGTAGACGCACCTAGGTTCGGCTCAGAATGCCGAGCTTCCGCCTCATTGGCGGCCTTCTCCTCTCTCTCTCTCCTCTCATCCTCTGTATAGTCCTCAATATACGACTCATTTGTCTCTTTGTCGAATATATCGAACTCTTCGTCAACTTCTCTAAAAGTCAAGGGAGGGAACATGGCGGCCGTAATGAACGTCGCCGAAATGGGGGATAGCAGGGAATCGCGCGAAAGTGAGCCCATCCTCTCAAGGAACTTGGAGATCAACCAAGCATGGGGGATGATCGTCCTCTCTCTCGTGTCGTACATGTCCCATAAATCATTCATAATTGTCCATGCAAAGGACAGTCTGGGCCAACCCTTAAGAAGGGCGTGAAGGACTGTGATATCCCTATGCCTGACTTTGGTCAGGTCACTATCACGAGGTAAGATGTTGTTCACAAGAATCTTGTGAAGCACCTTACACCTCGGAGATAAAGCCTTTCGGCTGTGAGAAGTGGAGGACTCGGACTCCAAAATGGATGAGATAAATACTCTATTAACCTCCTCCGTCCACTCCCTTGAGGAAGTCATATCAGTGAAGGCCAATTGGGCCTCATTCCTATACTCGTACCCATGCTGGTTAGACCCTTCGTAGCCTACCCCAGTATCTAAATTAAATAATTGGCGAAGGATTTGTGCATCCATCGCCACGTCCCTACCATGGACGATGCCTATCAACCTAAAGTCGTTCGCTGAACGACCCGTCTCCCTCCGTAGGGGAGACATCCACTCGACTACATCAGACTGATAAATATCATTGCCACCCATGTCTAACACACTTTCCCACCCCAAATAGTCAAAAAGGTATGGGATCCCGTAATCCTCAAAATCACTCCTCTTAACCCTCTTTCCAGTTAACACTTTATTTGAATATTTTTTATATAAACACAAGTGTGTTCTAATGTTTTCGGGGTGTTGGGATTAAAAGGAGGTTTAGAGACCAATCTATTGGGACATTAACATTTTGGGTTCGTTGTCTCGTTCTCCTTGACATCTACAATTTGTGCCAACCAACCGCAATATGTATGAGATAAATTAAATAATGTAACCTATAATTGCAATTTGCACAATTACGCTTACTTAAAAGATGCAACTATATATATATACTCTTTTACGCTCACATTTTGCATCCTATATATATAGTCTATAATTTGTCGTTATTTTAAGCACTAAATATTTATCATGTTTTCAAATAAAAACCCATTTAGCACATAAAATTAATTTTTTGTTATAATCTAACAGAAACTCGGATATTTAGAAATCACCAAGAGTTGTGAAATTCTTTTGATGCATATATTTCTCTCTACAAAATCATACACTTGATAAATCTTGATGAACCTATTTATATACAAAAAAAAATCACTATTCCCTATTTAATGAAATTACTATTTGATGTTGCTTACACACTTGGTAAAAGAGGAAGAGAATTCATCATCCATATCCATAATTGTCCTTTTATAACACTCCCCCTTGGACGATAATTTTAGTAAGAGTTCAACCACGAAATGCTGCCTCATTAAAAACCTTGCTAAAGAAAAACCCAGTGGGAAAAAACTTTAGTCAAGGGAAAAAGAGTACAACGAGTGGTTGACTCCCCCTCATATTGCCATCTGAAATCATCACATGTTTTGTACATGTTGCATTCCAATGTTGTGGACATGTTTTCTGAAAATCGCTTTGGGAAGTGCCTTTGTAAAGAGATCTGCTGAATTGTTACTAGACTGAATGTATTTTATTTCAATCTGATTGACCTTTATGAGATCTTGCGTGTAAGCGAAAAATCTTGGTGGAATATGTTTGGTTCTGTCACTCTTGATATATCCTTCTTTCATCTGCGTCACGCAAGCTGCATTGTCTTCATAAATCAAAGTTGGACTTTTGCTCATCTCTAGTCCACAAGAAGACAAAATAAGTTCTGTCACAGATTTCAGCCATACACTTTCTCTACTAGCTTCGTGTAGTGCAATAACTTCAGCATGATTTGAGGATGTTGTAACAAGTGTTTGCTTCTGAGAACGCCAGGAAATTGCAGTACCACCATTTAAAAACACGTATCCTGTTTGAGATTTTGCTTTGTGTGGATCAGATAAGTAACCTGCATCTACATATCCAAGTAAACGTTCTTTTGAATTGTTAGAATAAAATAATCCCAAATTAGTGGTTCCTCGAAGGTATCGGAAAACGTGTTTGACTCCTATCCAATGTCGTTTGGTGGGAGCTGAACTAAATCTTGCCAACAGATTTACTGCAAAAGAAATGTCAGGTCTTATACAGTTTGTAAGATACATTAAAGCTCCAATTGCACTAAGATATGGTAATTCTGGACCAAGTAAATATTCATTCTCTTCTTGAGGACGAAATGGATCCTTATCAACATTAAGTGATCTAACAACCATTGGTGTGCTTAAAGGATTTGCTTTGTCCATGTTGAAATGTTTTAAGACCTTTTCCGTATAATTTGATTGATGCACAAGTATGCCATTGTGCATGTGCTCTATCTGTAAACCAAGACAATATTTGGTTTTTCCAAGGTCTTTCATTTCAAATTCTTTCTTTAATAACACAATTACCTCATTTATCTCATTAATTGTGCCAATAATATTTAGATCATCAACATAGACAGCTATGATAACATATCCAACCTTTGTCTTCTTTATAAACACACATGGACATATTTGATTGTTTGTGTATCCTTTACTTATCAAATAATCACTCAATCGATTATACCACATGCGTCCAGATTGTTTCAACCCATATAAAGATCTTTGCAATTTGATCGAATACATCTCTTTGGGTTTGTTTCCTAATGCTTCTGGCATTTTAAATCCTTCAGGAATTTTCATATAAATATCACTATCAAGTGATCCATACAAATAAGCCGTAACAACATCCATTAGACGCATTTCCAAATTGTTAGCAACGGCAAGACTAATTAGGTATCTAAAAGTGATTGCATCCATTACTGGAGAATATGTCTCCTCATAATCAATTCCTGGTCGTTGAGAAAAACCTTGAGCCACAAGTCTTGCTTTGTATCTTGTAATTTCGTTTTTCTCATTTCGTTTTCTTATGAACACCCATCTGTATCCTACTGGTTTTACAGCTTTAGGTGTGAGGATGATAGATCCAAAAACTTTTCGTTTATTTAACGAACTTAATTCAACTTGCATAGCTTCTTTCCATTTAGGCCAGTCAGATCTGTTTTGACATTCAACCACAGACTTTGGTTCTGGATCATCATTTCCAGTAATGATATCATATGCAACAGCATAAGAAAATTTTTCATCAATATCTTCCATCTCATTTCTTTTCCATATGATATTTGTATGGACATAATTGATTGCAATCTCAGTATTGGAGTCATCTATTTCCACTTCTTTGGAAATATCGTTATTTTGCGTTTCTCCAGGAACACTTTTCTTATTATCAGTTATATTTTCAGAGCTCTTTCTCTTTCGAGGATTTTTATCCTTGGAACCAAATGGTCTTCCACGTTTCAGACGTGCCTTTGATTCTTGAGTGATTTTATCATCAGCTCTTTTATTTGGAATTTCTATTCTAGCAGATGTATTAGCCGCTGGCACATATGATTTAGTCACTCTTTTAGTATCAGTAAATGCATCAGGCAGTTGATTTGCAATTTCTTGTAAATGCATTATTTTCTGAACATCTAGTTCACATTGTTTTGTCCGAGTGTCAAGATGAATCAATGATGGTTCACACCATGATACATCCTTCTCTTTGCTTTTATTTTCTCCCCCTAATGCTGGGAAAATTGCCTCATTGAAATGGCAATCAGCAAACCGTGCTGTGAAAACATCACCTGTCAGTGGTTCAAGGTATCTTATTATAGAAGGTGTTTCATACCCTATGTAACATCCTCGGATTTATTTTAATGTATTTTAGTTAATTAAGTGGAAAATATATATATTTAAGTTGAATTTGGGCGATTATTATGTATTTTGGATATTTAGCAAGTTTGTTGCTACTTTTAAGAAAATTGAACTCATGATCAATTTTATGGAGTATTATGAATTTAAAAGTTATTTATGATAATTCTAAGATTAAATCAGTATTTTTATGGAACCGGTTAGGTCGAGTGGTGAAATGTGCAAAAATGACGAAAGTTGTATAAAAAGGGTAAAAGGCTTCATTTTCCATTTTACACACTCTCTCTCTACACTATCTCTCTAAGATTTTTCTCTCTACATCTCTCTAAGTTATCTCACAAACCGACCGTCAGATTTTCGAGAATTATACGTCATCGGAAAGGTATCGAGGAGTACAACAGCAATCTACAAACGGATTTCAGATTTCATACAAATTGAGGTAAGAATCGACCTTTATAAGATTATGGTTTCGGTTTTGAAGAACAAAAATTTCGAATCTATCATTTTATGCATATTTAAGCCTGTTTTGCTTGAAATATTGCTGGAATATGAAAGTATATGCATAGTAGAATCGAATCTAGGTATTATACATGATATATTAGTGATTTTTGCCTTAGAAATGAAGGATTTAAGTTGAAATGATGAACAGACTCGAATGGGTCAAGAACAGAGTCGAAATGCAAGAACAAACTCGAGTTTGGTGCTAGATTCGAAGGTGTACTATTAGATTCTAAGGGGGGGCTTCGAATCTAACCATAGAATCGAAGGTGAGTTCGAATCTAAGCCTAGATTCGAAGCTTAGTTCGAATCTGATGCTTGGAATTCGATTCTGATGCTTGGAATTCGAATCTAACCCATTAAATTCGAGTTTAATGCCTAAAATTGAGAAATATACTCTCTAAACTTGTATATTTTGAATGAAACTTATAAACAACACATAGAATGGCAAGAATTATTAAAAAGGGGCAATATAGGAACTTGAAATGGGTTTCAAACTTAATTATAGTTCAAATTTGGATGTAGACCCGAAATGGGGGAAAACGTTGCAAAACTTACGAGACTTGATTTTTATGAGTTAAACGGTTAATGATATGAGGAAATTGTTGTAATTGATATAACAGGTCCCTTGTGGTGTTGTTTAACCCACAGTGGGGTACTTGGTGGATCCGGTTGAAAGCCCGAAGAGAAATAATATCGGTTAAAAGATAAATTACGCACCCACTGTGAGTACAGTAGATTTCGCATGTTTATATTTGTTTTATGTAAGCTTTGCCTGCTGAGACTTGTTGTTTCATTGATTGTTTGGAATTCTACTAACTTGCGTAGATTTAGATGCACATTCTTACTTGTTGCATGTCCTTTCGGTTGTTGTGCATCTAGTGATGGACCGGTGGGTCGCATCGATTACTCTGATGTTACTGTGCTATATGACCTGGAGCTGATCCCTCCTAGGCCCGGTAGGCAGTATGTCATCCCCGATCGTACGTTTGTCTCAGATGGTATGTTTAAATGCCGAGCTTTGAGCTCGAAGGGGCTGCGGCTCTGGTCCGTACTTTGTGTACGAAGAGGATATCCGATGTTGGTCATCTGTGTTATCCTTGGGCTTCATAAAAATTTATAAAATGCATAATCTCTGTATTCACTAAGCATCCGCTTATTCCCCAGTTGTTGATTTTTATTTTACAGGAAAAGGGAAGTCTACTGCTGGACCTTCTAGTTAGGTCGTTTAGAAGATTTGGGAGACTCGGCACTATTTGATCGGTAATTGTGATTTGGACAATGTTGTAATATATTCTGGATGATTGTAATAAATGTATGAGTGTGTAGACTTAGACTTGGTACCTTATAGCACCGTAGGGTGTTTAACACTTTTTGCACTACTTTATTTATGTTTTAATGCTTCCGCACTTAATTTAGGTTATCAGATCATTATGTTATTGCATGTTGATGATTAATCCTGGGTGTATTGTAATTGGTGGTTGTTGTGGCAAGGGTGCCACACGAGATGGTATCAGAGCAGTTGTTTGAGATTCAAGAGTCCGTGAGGTCTTGATCTCAAACATTAGGTAATGATATGTAGTGGTTTAAGTAATGATCTGAACTAAGATAGGTTACGATCTAGTAATTATAAGAGATTGACTATCATACGGGACAAATGAATGGTGTCTTTAAGTTTATGACATGTTGCTAAACAAATTATATGTTTATATTACAGAACATGTCTGGAGGAGGAATGACACCTGAAGAAGCCAGAGAGATGATGCTAGCTATGATGGCTGAGCAGAATCGAATGATTCAAGATCAGTTTCGGGCTCGAGATGAGGCCGAAGCTAAACGAAGAGAAGATAAGAGGAAGAATAAGGAAAGAGAGAAAAGCAATGACGAACAAGATGACAATACTGGGTCATCTAATAAGCCCAGGGGCTGTCGGTTTAAGGATTTTAAGGGAAATGGAGCAGTCGAGTTTAATGGACTCGGTGATGCTGTTGCTGCTCTGGAATGGATAACAACCACAGAACGGACATTCCGAATCAGTGATTGTGCTGAGAAGGACATGGTCCGGTTCGCTACTGCTATGTTCACCAAAGACGCAGTAATGTGGTGGAATTCAATGGTGAATGCCTTAACAATGGAGAAGGTTTTTAGAATGACATGGGCTGAGTTTACTGAAATTTTCACTCAGCAATACTGCCCGGCCGATGAACGCCGAAGACTAGAAGCTAAGTTCATGACACTAATTCAGGGGACTAAGTCTGTGTCCCAATATGCGGTAGAGTTCACAAGGCTAAGTTTATTTGCGCCTCATCAGGTTGATACAGAAGAAAGAAAAGTTACTCGATTTGAGGTTGGTCTTGATTTGGAAATCCGAAGGGTGATGAGCAACGTACGTTACCCCACGTTTGCTAGTCTGCTGGAAGCCGCCAGAAATGTAGAACAGATCCTGATTATGTCAGGATATGTGATGGGGTCTGCTGATGCTGCTTCAACTAACCCAACTCAACCTTCACCGCCGAAACGTCAACGTGAAGGAGGCTACTCTGGTTCTGCACGATCATCACAGTACTCGCCACCACAGTCTTATCGTCGGCAGTCTAGTTCTCCTGGTCATGCTCGTGCATGTTTCTGCTGTGGAGAATTGGGCCACTACCAAAGTGAATGCCCACGAAGATCGGATGCCTGCCATAAGTGTGGTGTATGGGGACACTACAGTAGGAATTGCAGAAGGAACGATCCAGCTGCTGCTGCACCATCGTCGACTCGATCATTTGGAGGATCAAGTGGTGGTTCAGTCAACCGCCGGAACCAGCCAAAAAGGGGACAGACTAGTGCATTTCAGATTACCGTGGAGGAAGCTAGGGAAAACCCGGAGGTGGATGCGGGTACGTTTATAAGTTAAATTTATGCTTGCAATAATGATGTTTAATTCTGATATCAACAAGCCTTTTTGTGTCTACTGTTTTGAACAAACGACCAGTCATGACGCTGTTTAAGTTACTGGCTAGATTTGACATAGAAGTTACTAGTAACACATTAGCCGAGTTAGAATACCTATATCATAGTCGTACCTTAGAAAATTAAAGATGTAGTCTTCAAATTTGGATCTTACTCCGATATCATTTAGTGAATGTAACGTGATAAATATAGAAGATGTCGACGTTATAAATAAGAATGACAATGTCAAAAAGGAAATATAATGCTACTTGAGGATAGTATACTTATTGATATGATAATTGATCAATAAGAAAGTTAAAGAGACTTTGGACAGTAATGAAATTTGCTTATACCGTAAAGAAAGGTCTAATACTACGATTCGGAATCTAAAAGAGATTCGGAGGTGGTCATGAGTTTTGTTTAAATTCTGGTGCCAATTAATTAAATCGTAACTACTGCATTTGTGCAATCAATGTTAGTCTTTTGGACTAAGTTGATAGTTGTGATTGATGTTGAAATTGTTAAGTAACACATTAGTTAACGTAGATCATGTGTATCATGATTGTACTTTAGTGATTGAGGAGGTAGTACTCAATCCTGACTTGATTTCAATAGAGATCGGTGACTTGATACGATAATTAGAAAGAATTTATTAAATATATGTGACAAGATGCATATAGTTTGCAATGAAGGAATAATAAAGATAACTTCGCCGAAAGGAGGCGAGAAAAATTGTATATATGAGTATTGGAGAAGTGGGGATCAATGTCTAATGATGATTGTTAGGTCCCGAAAGCTGATTGCTTAGGGTCGTGAGTCTTGTATGGTATATGCTATTGATACCAAGATTGAAGAGAGAACTGTGGCCGATGCGCCTGTTGTCCCAAATGTTTCCATAAATGTGTATGGAAGACTTGTCTGGTGTGGCACCTGAAAGACAAGTGAAAAGTTGGTATTGACTTGATTCCTGGAGCTTCTCCAAAAGTTTGTTATTCGTACTGTTTTGTATCTACTGAATGTGCATAGATTAAAGTGGTTTGAACAAATTGACTATCATAAATAAATATCCGCTGCCGAGAAATGATGATTATTCAATTAGCTGCATGAGAGCTGATTATTTTTCTAAGATTAATCTACGAATGGGATATGATTAGTTGAGGTCTGAAAAAGGGAATGTACTGAAATTGGCTTTCAGGAATATTTATGAACACTACGAGTCTCTGGTCACGATATTTTGATTAAGTAACACCCCAACCGTTTTATGGACATCATGAATAGAGATTTGTATATCAATGATGGGGGAATCGGTAATTGTAATTATCGATGACATTCGGGTATAAGTTTTAAGTTGAATATGTCAAAACGTGAATTTTGATTACAATAGATTATAATTTGTGGTATGTGATTTCTGGAATTGGATCTCGGAGGATTCTGTTAAAAGAGGAATGATTGAGAATTTGGAATCTGTCTCGCAGTAATTACAGATTTAAGAAGTTTTCTACGATTGGTAGATTGTAGACAACTTGATTATTCAGTATATTTTATATACAGACTCAAGAAGTTTATTATTGGAAAGATTTTGCACAGATGTACGTGGGAAAGGTTATTAATATTGTTTTAGTATTCTAGACTCGATTATGTCAGAATAGAAGAGTTGTTTCATTTTCAACTCTTGGTTTGTGGGATTAAACACACATATAGCTATGAGTACAGCTTACTGACAACTGATAGAAGATCAGAATGAATGGACTATTTCCACATCGGAATATATGATGAGACACCTAAACCAATCAGTTTTGAGGGAAACGATGTAGTATATTTGTTAGTATCACCGATGAGGTGTACTATTTGTTTTGAAAAAGGGATAAAATTTGCACTGAGGTGAGTTGGTTCATTGAGAATAACAGAAAAGATTAGGAATCTGTTATCTCATTTAGAATTATTTAAGGAAATGTCGAAATAGCACTTGGTATTTCATGAAGAAATCTTTATTAAATCTTCACAACTGGTAATGAAGATTAGGCTGATTATAATGAATTAGAAAATCATAAAGGGTTAGTATATGTTGAAAAGTCGGAATATATTATGAATACTGTGGTAATGAAGAATAAGGAACAAAGAGATTAAAATAGTATTGATACGTTGGAAGCATCACAAAGGAGTAGACCATACGTGGGAGACAAAGGCGGAAATGTTAAGAAAATATTCACAACTGTTTGAATCCGAGTAACTTCGAGGACGAAGTTGAGCGTGGTGGAGCCCATGCTGTAACATCCTCGGATTTATTTTAATGTATTTTGGTTAATTAAGTGGAAAATATATATATTTAAATTGAATTTGGGCGATTATTATGTATTTTGGATATTTAGCAAGTTTGTTGCTACTTTTAAGAAAATTGAACTCAGGATCAATTTTATGGAGTATTATGAATTTAAAAGTTATTTATGATAATTCTAAGATTAAATCAGTATTTTTATGGAACCGGTTAGGTCGAGTGGTGAAATGTGCAAAAATGACGAAAGTTGTATAAAAAGGGTAAAAGGCTTCATTTTCCATTTTACACACTCTCTCTCTACACTATCTCTCTAAGATTTTTCTCTCTACATCTCTCTAAGTTATCTCACAAACCGACCGTCAGATTTTCGAGAATTATACGTCATCGGAAAGGTATCGAGGAGTACAACAGCAATCTACAAACGGATTTCAGATTTCATACAAATTGAGGTAAGAATCGACCTTTCTAAGATTATGGTTTCGGTTTTGAAGAACAAAAATTTCGAATCTATCATTTTATGCATATTTAAGCCTGTTTTGCTTGAAATATTGCTGGAATATGAAAGTATATGCATAGTAGAATCGAATCTAGGTATTATACATGATATATTAGTGATTTTTGCCTTAGAAATGAAGGATTTAAGTTGAAATGATGAACAGACTCGAATGGGTCAAGAACAGAGTCGAAATGCAAGAACAAACTCGAGTTTGGTGCTAGATTCGAAGGTGTACTATTAGATTCTAAGGGGGGCTTCGAATCTAACCATAGAATCGAAGGTGAGTTCGAATCTAAGCCTAGATTCGAAGCTTAGTTCGAATCTGATGCTTGGAATTCGATTCTGATGCTTGGAATTCGAATCTAACCCATTAAATTCGAGTTTAATGCCTAAAATTGAGAAATATACTCTCTAAACTTGTATATTTTGAATGAAACTTATAAACAACACATAGAATGGCAAGAATTATTAAAAAGGGGCAATATAGGAACTTGAAATGGGTTTCAAACTTAATTATAGTTCAAATTTGGATGTAGACCCGAAATGGGGGAAAACGTTGCAAAACTTACGAGACTTGATTTTTATGAGTTAAACGGTTAATGATATGAGGAAATTGTTGTAATTGATATAACAGGTCCCTTGTGGTGTTGTTTAACCCACAGTGGGGTACTTGGTAGGATCCGGTTGAAAGCCCGAAGAGAAATAATATCGGTTAAAGATAATACGCACCCACTGTGAGTACAGTAGATTTCGCATGTTTATATTTGTTTTATGTAAGCTTTGCCTGCTGAGACTTGTTGTTTCATTGATTGTTTGGAATTCTACTAACTTGCGTAGATTTAGATGCACATTCTTACTTGTTGCATGTCCTTTCGGTTGTTGTGCATCTAGTGATGGACCGGTGGGTCGCATCGATTACTCTGATGTTACTGTGCTATATGACCTGGAGCTGATCCCTCCTAGGCCCGGTAGGCAGTATGTCATCCCCGATCGTACGTTTGTCTCAGATGGTATGTTTAAATGCCGAGCTTTGAGCTCGAAGGGGCTGCGGCTCTGGTCCGTACTTTGTGTACGAAGAGGATATCCGATGTTGGTCATCTGTGTTATCCTTGGGCTTCATAAAAATTTATAAAATGCATAATCTCTGTATTCACTAAGCATCCGCTTATTCCCCAGTTGTTGATTTTTATTTTACAGGAAAAGGGAAGTCTACTGCTGGACCTTCTAGTTAGGTCGTTTAGAAGATTTGGGAGACTCGGCACTATTTGATCGGTAATTGTGATTTGGACAATGTTGTAATATATTCTGGATGATTGTAATAAATGTATGAGTGTGTAGACTTAGACTTGGTACCTTATAGCACCGTAGGGTGTTTAACACTTTTTGCACTACTTTATTTATGTTTTAATGCTTCCGCACTTAATTTAGGTTATCAGATCATTATGTTATTGCATGTTGATGATTAATCCTGGGTGTATTGTAATTGGTGGTTGTTGTGGCAAGGGTGCCACACCCTACATATATACCCGATCTTCTTTGAGGTCCCATTTTTGTACGTTGCGGTGGTGCAATAGGAACATATACTGAACAACCAAAGATTCGAAGATGGGAAATGTTTGGCTCATGACCAAAAGCAAGTTGTAGAGGAGAAAATTTATGATAAGCACTTAGTCTTATACGAATCAGCGATGCAGCATGTAAAATTGCATGTCCCCAAACAGAAACTGGAAGTTTTGTCTTCATTATTAATGGTCTAGCTATTAGCTGAAGACGTTTAATTAATGATTCAGCTAAACCATTTTGTGTATGAACATGAGCAACTGGATGTTCAACACTAATTCCAACAGACATGCAATAGTCATTGAAAGCTTAAGATGTAAATTCACCAGCATTACAAAGCCTTACCTTTTTAATGGTATAATCAGGGAAATGTGCTCTTAATTTAATAATCTGAGCAAGAAATTTAGCAAAAGCCACTTTACGGGTTGACAATAAACAAACATGAGACCATCTGCTTGATGCGTCTATTAAAACCATGAAGTATCTAAATGGTCCACATGGCGGATGAATTGGTCCACATATATCACCTTGAATTCTTTCAAGAAACATTGGGGTTTCTTTTCCAATTTTAGTTGGTGAATGTTTCACAATAAATTTTCCAAGAGAACATGATGTACATGGGATCATCTTACCTGTTTGAGGGATCTTCTGGTCCTTCAATGGATGTCCATTTGTACTATCAATTATCCTCTTCATCATAGTTGTTCCGGGATGACCTAATCTGTCATGCCATAAACTTAATTCTCCAGGATCATAACATTTTTCTTTGACAACCAGATGTGATTCAACCATGTTTATATATGTATAATGTAAACCAGAACCAAGTGTTGGTAGTCTTTCTACTACATGGTTATTTTCAATAATATGCATAAAATTCTCATTCTCTATCGTCACAGTCTGAGTATTATACCCATTAAGGTGTATGTCATTGAAACTCAACAAGTTTCTTTTAGACTTTGGTGAAAATAGAGCATTATTTATCAAAAACCTTGTACCATTAGGTAATATAAAATGAGCCTTTCCAGTTCCCTCAATCAGATCTGCAGGACCTGATATGGTATGTATATTTGCTTTACTTGGCTTTAATTCTGAAAAGTATTTCTTCTTTTTAAGAATTGTGTGTGTCGCTCCACTATCTGGTATACAGATGTCTCCTGAATTTGCTTGACGATAAAATTCATTTTAGACTTCTAATCATAAAGATAAAGTAATAAGAATATATGATAAAATTTGTTAAGTAGAAACACATTCATATTATTATTGAAAAAATGCAATACATGATACAAGAAATAAAACACAAGGAATAAAACATAGCTTAGGAAAGACGAAAACACGATTACATTATTAGATATCCAAATCATCAAAGAAATCTGAAGCATTCAGTTCGGGCATTGGAACATCAGGGAGATCAGCAAAATTTGCTTCTTTCTCTTTTCCTTTAAGAGAGTACTCATAAAGTTTGCAGAGATGTGGTGCTGTGCGGCAAGTTCTTGACCAATGACCAGTCATTCCACATCGGTAACAAAGATCTTCAGGATCTTGAGAAGCACTAGCCTTTTGTTTATCATTTTTGGGTCTTTCTTGTGATTTAGATTTCTTATCACGTGGAATATTATTATGACCACGTCCGCGTCCACGTCCACGTGAATGACCTCTGTTATGATTATAGTTATGACCATAGTCATGATTATAACTATAATTATTGTTTTGATTATAGCCACGGCCACGGCCACGGCCTCGTTTACGACCAAATCCCCGTTCTTGTCCATGTGTTTTAGTTATAGCATTTGCTTCAGGTAATGCTAGTGATCCAGTTGGACGAGAATGGTGATTTTTCATCAAAAGTTCATTGTTTTTCTCTGCAACTAGAAGGACGGTGTTAAGTTCAGAATATCTTTTAGAATTTTGCATCCGATACTGTTGTTGTAAGGTAACATTTGATGCATGAAATGTTGAGTACGTTTTTTCCAACATATCCGCATCTGTAACTGTCTGGCCACAAAATTGGAGTTGTGAACATATTCTGAACAATGCAGAGCTATAATCATTCACTTTCTTAAAATCTTGGAATCTCAGATTATTCCAATCATTTCTGGCATTTGGAAGCAAAATCTCCGTTTGATGATCATATCTTTCCTTTAAATCTTTCCATAGAATACTTGGATCTTCCGTATTCATATACTCAGATTTCAAATTTTCATCAATATGTTTACGAAGAAATGCATTTGCTTTTGCCTTTTCTTGATTTGAGCAATTGTTGTTTTCATTTAGCGTTTCTACAATACCCATTGATGTTAAAAGTATCTTTACATCAATGCTCATGGCATGTAGTTATTGCCATTTACGTCCAATGCAGCAAATGATAACTTCTCAAGATTTGCCATATTGACTATCAAAATAAAAGTTAAACAACATAAAATTAGCATTAGTTTATTTCAATAAGAACTACAACACATAATAGTGGGAGAATCGTAAACGAAATCAGAACCAGAAAAGGATACATCTCATCAAATGGTAGTTGCAACAAAGAGTAGAAAAGTATTGAAAGTATTACAATAAGAATAATCAAAAACGAGAGAGGTATCTTCATTCTTCAACCAGTTAAAAGTTTTCTTTTCAGAAAGGAAGAAGAATGATTTAATGAAATATTGAAGTTTTATATTGGAGTATTTATAGAGAAAAAATTGAGTCATCAAACGGTCGAATTTTTTTTTTCTTTCTTTCTTTTGACCGTTGCAACAGTTATGTAACCGTTGTTAAATGTTAATAAATGATTAAAAGATAATTTTCATTTAATTTAAAATAATGATTAAAAATAAAAAAAACTTGTTATGAAGAAGATAAAAAGAATTAATAGTTTGCATTATAAGAACAAAATTTTAATTGATGTAAATTAATAATCATAATTAATGTTATCGTAAATGAAGAAAATAAACGTTAGTATAAGTAATCGTTAGTACATAAATAAACATTAGTATGCATAATTAAATGTTAGTACATAAATAAAATGTTAGAAATAATAATGCATGTTAGTAGTTCATAAGTGTATTATTATTGTTATCGTATTAATTATTTATGGTAATTATCTTCTCATTATAAGTTATAACTTTAAGTAACCATACCTCGTTTAATTCTTGATTTAATTGCAGAGCTATTCGTGCTGATAACGTGTTATAATCTAACAGAAACTCAGATATTAAGAAATCACCAAGAGTTGTGAAACTCTTTTGATGCATATATTTCTCTCTACAAAATCATACACTTGATAAATCTTGATGAACCTATTTATATACGAAAAAAATCACTATTCCCTATTTAATGAAATTACTATTTGATGTTGCTTACACACTTGGTAAAAGAGGAAGAGAATTCATCATCCATATCCATAATTGTCCTTTTATAACATTTTTTAATTTTTTAAGCTAGTCACCCAAGTTTTATAATTTTAACAATATATGCACATTTAGGCAACCAACTTTATAAATCCAAATTAATTTCTACAAATTAATCATGAGAAATTAACTAACATAACTAATAAACACATATCTCGTAAAACATACATCAAGGTTATCATCAAAATCATGCAATTTCACATACTTTGACTCAAAAAAGTCAAAATCACCATGAAAACTCCATGGATGACCAATTGACCATGAAGCTCAAGCTTTTATTTTTGCTCAAAAAGTATGAAATAAGTTGCAATAACTCAATAAAAACACTAACCTTGGTGATTGGAATCTTTACTTGATACAAATCTTGCTTTTTCTTCCACACTTTCTCTATCCAAAAATCTTCAAAGTTGATCAAACTACCCACAAAGAGGTGATTTCTAGCCTAGATCTTGGATATTTGTGAAAATGTAGGTGTTTTGAAGCTTAAATTTGCAAATTTTGGGCACAAAATTGATGTTTTTGGGAGAGAGCCGCACACCCAACCGTAACCTCTTGTTCTAGGGTTGTGAAAATGATGAAATGGGACTCAAATCTGATTTTTAACTCGATGGGATGCAGGGCCAGCGCAGGCCTACGCCCCCCCCCCCCCCCTCGCGCCCAACTCTACTGAAATTTCAATTTTTTTTACTGTTTTGGTACGCGGGGCTGTAAATCTTTTTAATTTTTGATATGGAATGTAGTCTAAAACTTTTTTGTGAGGGCTAAATTAATTATATAATTTTATCGTTATAACCTACCCTCCTCAACTTAGACTTTTGTGACGTCCTCGTCACATCAAAATTAATTTTTCGGTTAAGACATAGAAAGATAGATCGTTACATATTCATTATCCATAATAGTTGAACTTAAAACAAACAAATAATTAAGCAAACAAAATTAAACTTTTGTAATTCAACCTAAATAAACATCACACTTTAAAATAAAAATAAAGTACTATTACTATCCAAATAACATAAATAATCACAACAAACAAAATAAGCCACCACATCAGGAAAAAAAACAAAAAACATACTTAATGTTTTAGCACGCGTAATTAAAATAAATATTTAAATAATTATAAAATCATCATTTGGCCTGAGGTGTGACAATTTCTTCCAGCTCTCCGACAGTGATCAGAAGATTGGTGAGCCAGTCTGAGTGCGTGTTAAACAGTTGATCATTTTTCTTTTGATTTTCCTGAAGCATTTGGATCTCCTTAATCAAGATGTTGTTCGTGTTTACTAACTCTCCAACTGTCTCTTTCAACTTGTGCACTTGATCCCAAACGAGATCAACGGTCTCGACCCTCTTCCATGGCCTCTGATCATCTTCATCAACTTCCATTCGGGCTTTTCTTTATTATTCTGTCTTTCAGGTACAGGTTCTGGGGCTTTGAAAGGGATTTGGGTTACTTTAGTAGACTTTGGACAACGAATTTGGAAACCTCTCTCGGTACGTTCAAAAACTAGCCCTACCATCGTAAACCTTGTAAACTATAGGGTAGTTGGGTTAAGGATCTGTATGGGCAAATCCTCAGACACAGTCTTTTCTATCACGAATAATTTGGTTAATATCCTACAATGAGGGTAACTTATCCCTTGGCCTAAGACATGACATTCCTACAAATTTTGCATGATAATGTACCCTAAGGATATTGTCGGGTGTCTAGTCATTAATGCGTGCACTACCAGAATCTCTTGTGGTTTCACATATGTGGTGTCTTGATGACACGGAAGTATGTTAAAGATACCAAACTTCCACATAACTTTGGCTAAAGGGCATAAATCACCTCTGTTGAAGGCGGTATAGGTCCAGGCAGTTCTAATTGAAATACCAAAAACGGTTGCTATCATTTGATCCCATTGATTAGTCCATTTGTTAACTGTACGCATTCTATCCCCCTGGGTATTAGACAGTGTCCAGAATTCCATAGGACGAGGTGTTTCGGTGTCAATTAAAAATTATTCATATAATTTTTCTCTAGAGATTAACACCTCTTTGTTTCCTACCCTTCCCACTAGTTCAAAATCATGCTCCTCAGACCTCTCAATCCTACGCATTGTGGCGAACCACCATTGGATTAAACTAGTGTGGATATATGGAAGTTCCCATTGTATAGCTTTAGCCCATCCTATCCTCTCAAAACACTATAAAATTTCAAAATTATCAAAATCACACTCTTTTATGGTACGCTCTATGAGAAACCTAGGGGGTTTACCATTGTTAATGTTTGGAGGAATTTCGGGAAACTCCACATTGAGTGGTTTTTCAAAACGAACATCCCTAAGATCGTGGGTTCTCATTATAGGTTTTTAGGAGGTTCCAAGACGGTTATCGTTTGCATGAAATTGGATTGAACATCAAAAAATAATGCAAAAACAAAGGATTAAAAATGTGGGGTTTTTATATAAATAATGCATGATAATTTTAAACACCCTTTTTCAATAATAATCAAACTAATCGTAAGTCTCACCAACAATGTGAGCCCAATCTAACCCTATCAAATGCATAATTTAAAATAATCAATAAAAATATCACCTTTTACGAAAAGTTTATAAATTATAATAAATACGGAAAAATGCATAATTTTTTACAAAAAGATTTTGCAAAAATAATTTTATATTAATTAAATGAATATTTGAAAATTATTAATAACCCTTTTGCTATAAAAACATATAATTCCCAAGAACTCACCCCATGCATGCGTGATAAAACGTAATGAAACTAATGTAGAATGAAGTTAAAGGGATTCTAGGGAGTATACCTTGCTAACCTTAGCGATAAACAAGCGTTGGATCAAAAAATTGACGTAGAAAATACAAATATTTGCTGTTTTTAGTCTTAGAAATTCGAAATCGCCGTCTTCTGGGACTGGAATTAGGATTTTGGAATTATGGGAATGATCACTGCCATTTTTATAAGA